>VDFB02075321.1:420309529-420878475 GCA_007258455.2 Sequoia sempervirens | reverse complement strand
TAATTAAGCAAGCACTCGAATACACAACAACAAGCCCTATGAATAGTCAAGTGGGGTATGGCCAATTAGGCCTCAAGCTAGTCTGCACAAGGTTGACTAAGGATGATTTGAAAGCAAAATCCTGCCACACAGCTGGGAGAAAGGGGTAACCCACCCTTCACCTTCACTTCCCAAAGGTATAAAGTTCTTTGGGGCTTAGCCAAGAGTGACAAGATTTTAACTCCCAAAAAAGTGTGTATTTCGATTCACACTTCAATTGAGGTCATCCCCAAGGGTGATGAAATCCCCTAGCAGGCCTCCTAAAAAGGTTTTGACAAAAGAAAACCAAGTGAGGTGTTTGTGATCACACACACACTTGATTCACACTCATAGTTGTAAATTGACCCTTAGAAAGGAAATGCACGTGCAAGAAAGCAATGAAACATTCGTTCTTTTTAGATCCCAAATCAAATGTGTAGGAAGACAGTGGTTAATTTTAGACCCAATTTTCGATATGTGATTGAAGACAAGATTCATTTTAAACCAATTGCAATAATGTGGTCAAACAAGATTTGATTTTATGCCCTGAATTGAAATGTGTGACAAGCAATGATCAATGAAAAATGAAAGATTAGAATGTATGCACCTGATTATTCACTTTCCAATTTGATGTGTAGGACTGATGTCAATGTTGTTCCAACTCTGCATGATTCATCGACAAGTCACCAAGATAAAAAAAAGACACATATGTGCAAGAAAAAGTGTGATTAGATCCAAAAACATGAAATTTGTTAATAATCTAAACTAAAATACAAATGAGAAATCTAAATTAGATTAAAAAATAAAAATCTAAATTAAATTAAAAATTAAAAATCTAACTAAATTAAAGAAAATTAAAAAAATCCAAACTAAATTAAAAAAAAAAAATAAATAAATCTAAATTTAAACTAAACTAACTAAATTAACTAAATAGTATTTAATCTAACAAAAATAATAAAATAAAATTAACAAATAAACTTTATTCTAGACTAACTATAGAAAAATTAAAAACTAACTTAAAAAAGATACTAGTAAACTCCTAAAACTTAAAAGGAATGAAATCATTGAAATTTTGTTAAAGCCTTAAAAGTGTGCTAGGGAAGATATTCAAAGAAAATCAAAAGCACGATTGGAGCGCATAAAAAGAATGAAGGCAAGCAAAATAAATGAAAGATTAAATGACATAAAAGATATAAGATCCCAGGTAAACGCTTGTGGATGCCAATTTAGGGTATGCCGAGGAGACTACCAGTGACCAACTTCAGCTAATGAAATGACAAATGTGTGCAAAGATTTGACGTCGAGGCAGAGGAAGTAGATGACCAACAATGAATTGGACAATAAATCAACCGATGGAAATCATACAAGTCAGCGAATCTCCTAGAATAGGCAGACGACTCAAATACACCTCTGATGTGATGTCAAGAGATGGTTGATGCGGATTGTGGATAATGGTACACCGAATCAATAAGAATGATTGCCTACTAATAAAAGGGAGCCGATTAAGACTTTGCACCCAGTTAATGATCCTCACGCCAATGTGACCTGCAAGTTGATGATGCATGTGTATGCACTATAACCTATGATCAAACCAAGTATGAATTTTATAGTCAAAAATCACAGAAATGGCCTCCCAAACACAATGATGAAGTCAGATCTGAGCCAGGAGATCACAAAACCAATGAAGTTAGATCAAAAGGTTGCGTGTTCGATTCATGTCAAGTTCACCAAATGTAGATAGGGTAAAAATCAGCATATTTAGTGTAATGAAAACAATAATCTAATTAGATTCTATCAAGCACAATAGAGTACGAAACAACATGGAAATCACAATAAGAAGCACAAATGCAAACCGATCTCTGCCCTAACTCGATTTATCTCCATTGCTCTTCTCCACCTGCATGAGAATGCAAGATTTTGAAGGGTTGACAATGGAGGAATGTTGAGTGTTCATTCCTGCAGCATAACGACGACTTGACGATGAAAATAGAAAATGGAGAGAATGATAGATAGAGATAGAAGACTGATTTTGACAGAGTCTGGATGCTAGACAAATCAACCCCCTCAATGGATTGTGAGAGGCCATATTTATAGAGCCGTGACGTTGACGAAGATAAGATTTGACAAGATTCGACAAGGATTTGATTTTTGACAAAAGAGGAAATACAACGAGATGAGATAAGATGTCAAAAAAGATAGAAAGATCTCATTTCCTATTTTAAAGGAAATAAATCTTGAAAAAGATGAGAAGGATAATTGATGAATTATCTAATTAAATAAATTAATTAGATACACATGAGTTTCAATTTTGGAAAGAAAGCGAGAAGATCTTTTTAGGATTTTATTAATTAAATAAAATTTGGATTTATTTAATTAACATTGAATTTATGATTTCATTAATTAAATAATATAAATTATTTAATTAACATTAGAGGAATGGATAGAAATAATTTAATTAATTAAATAATATAAATTATTTAATTAACATTAGAGGAAGGGAATAAATGAAATTAGTCAAATAAATAAGATTTATTTAACTAATTAGATGATGACATGGGTATCTAGGGTAAAACATGCTACAAGATGTCTAAATGATGTAGTGTTGTGACAAGATGTCGTAAGAGGACATTTTTAGGTGTCTACAGTAACGTTTGTGTCGTACAACATAACTTTTTTTCTATAAAGGATTAAATTCTAATTTTTGAAATATAGATTCTCAATATCAATATCTAAGGAAAGGACATTTTTTCATAATTTTTTGTTGAATATTTTATTGTAAATTAATTTTTGAAATCACTATAACTATAATTTGGACATACATGTGTGTCATACAAGCTAACTTGTTGTGTATATATCGAAATACAATTTTTCTTTTTGGGGTGAAACAAGGAAATCAATACCTAGGGAATGAGTGTTTTTTGAATTTTTTTTACAATGGCTTACTGTTTTTTCACCTCTACACAACAAATAGCTTGATGTTTGGAGAAAAACCTATGTTTAGTAAAAATTAAAAATTAAATACATGATAAAATGAAAATATATAAAAAATATACTTGTTGGAAAGCTCGTTTCAAGGGCTACAATCTTGTAAAATAGAATTTTTAGTTGATGTTATTTAATCCCTCAAAAGGTAAAGAAAAAGTGGTTTTTTTCCAGCATTTTGATAGGTGCGAATGAGACTCCATTGTGGGTATGATTTAATTCTAGAGGGGTTCTATCTAAGAGGGTTTTATCTAAGGGGGTCTTATATATCCCTCTTCAATTAAAACCCTTTAGATGGAGCCTCTCAAGACTTAAATCATTATTTTTTTCTAAAAAAAATGATTTCAAGAAAAAATTAGCACGTACCATAAGTGAGACACACTATTGTTATAGCACCTCTCAATCTCTATTCTTTCAAATGTGTGTGACATCTTAAACCTACAATAAGTTTATAGATAGATTCCATTATGAAAATCCCATTGAACAAGATTAGCACAAAAAAATTGTCCAAGCTCTTATACCAACTGAAAGGAAAGAAGAGTGCTAAATACACATTCCTAATCCTAATCTTTAGGAGAGATACAAAAAATCACTTAAAACTTTACAATTATAGTTTATTTAAGTGCACATGAATAATAGAATAGATAAATAAAACATCAACATAGAATGAACACTAGATTTACATGGGAAAAGCCTTTCGAGAAAAAACCCACACACCAATGTAGAGATCACTTGTATTACAGTAAAAATATCAATTACATACGAGTTGTAGAGCTATGTTGTTTTAGGTGTCGATTCACTGAATCAGTTCGGTGGCATTACTCTGATCTTCAACCAACTGCCCTCTCTGTCTATTACAATGCAATACACTATACTACCATGTTCAAAATTATTCACCAATTTATCTATCTCCTCATTTAGGTAGGCTTAACCTACATTATTGTAGTACTACCATATCAACCAATCGAGTATAGAGATAATACAAGTAGTTACATGGTTATTAGAGAATTCAATTATCGCCTTCAGGTTGAAATCATCGAGCCAATGAATACATTGATTCACAACAATAATTTGCAATCAAATAATAGCTTCATGCCATGTATCGCTATCCAATTCAGTGTCATTACCTTCAGCATTAAATAAATTCATATTGGAATATTGGGGAGACAAAGAACCATGTCCCTTTAAACTCTTACCATTACTTTGATATGTAGGTTGCTTACTGCTATTATCACCTCCTATCAAATTATCGAGGGGATGAAATAACACCTTCCATCGATACATAGAAGTCCCACCGACGAAGCACATAACATTACTTGTGGTCCCCATCACTAGCATAACATCCATGTCACAACTGTCATACACTGACATCACCTTCCACGCTGACTGGTCCCACCTTAATGGTGCACTATGGTTCCACTCCATTAATACATTGAGAGGACTACATTTTATGCCTTGGAAATGTTCTCCACTCCTATCAATAAGAGTCCCTAGCATCCCATTGGGATTTTGAGGGGACAACATTCAATGTCCTAGCAATAACAACAAGTCACCTTGATGCAGTCTCACTGAACTATCGAGGGGACTACTTAGAGACTCCCTTTGCCATATACATGTCTTATCGATGATGCTTCTCTTTACTACCAATGCAACTCCAAAAGAAAAAAGTCCTTTCGTGGGTCAAGAATTGGAGTTTCTCAATACTTGATACTACATACTCCCCCAATAAAGCATACGACATAACTTCAAAGTCTAATTGTTGAAAGTCTTCAACTTTTTCTAGGTTATTTTCAATTGCATTCAGTAAGCGATAATCTCAAAGGCTGATGCCTAACTACTTGCAAAAATTCTAAGGCTTTTTCCATGTATTTGGTAATCAACAAGCCCAAAGCCTGAAAAAACTTAATGCGCTAGTAAGTTTGAGACATAGTTTCTCAACAAAATTGTCCTAGCTGGTGAACAACACTATTTAACTAACTTTCACCCTTCTAACTTAATGATTAAATAATACATTATTATTTAATTAATATCAAATTTTATATTCATCTACTAATTAAGTGATTTAACATTATTTAATTAATTCATCCCTAATCATCATTTCTGACTAATTAAATAAATCTAATTTATTTAATAAAAGTTCTAATTTAACCCTATTTCTATCTATTAATTGAACAAGCTTGCATTATTTAATTAATTCACTTTTTTATCATTAATCTAACTTTATTCCTCTTGATTAATTAAATAAACAAAAATTATTTAATTATGTCACTAATATACCCTATTCATCTAAATGAATTAAATTGTTGTCATTTAATAGTTTAATTAAATCACTTTCCCCTCTCTAAACCTAAATAATTAAATTAATTACTCAAAATCATTCAACATAATCAACAAACAAATACAACTTTATTTATTAAATTCAAACATGACTTGCATGTTCATCTCCAAATACTAATCAATTAGTCAATTAATTAATTATCCTCACCCCTTTTGTGATTGAGCAAATCATTACCACTGATTTCTCACTCTAATTGGTTAACTAACTCAATCTATTTCTCAATCCCACTAACCACTCAACTTTATTTCTTCAATCCCATGGATTATGCAATCTGATTCCTTTGATTATGGAATTAAAATCCTTAATTGGATCAATTAGAGGAGTTAACTCTCCAATCTATTTCCTCTCAACGGTTCTCAACCATTGATTGTGATATTTGACTATTTCATCTTGATCATTCATTTCAAACCTAAAAATCTATAAAACAATCTTCTACCTTCTCGCAAATAATCTAGAATTTTCATAGTGAAGTGATGTGCAATTAATTCTTGAGCATATTAAGATTTATTGTCATCTTATTTTATTTCACCATTAACACACTTTGAAGCTTTTTCAAACAACAAATGGAGGCTTCGTATTGATTCAAACACAATCCATAATATAAATACAAGTTCTCTGACATGGTATGGTAAGAATTTTTTGTTTCAAATGGATTCATTTAAGTTTTGTAATTCCTTATTTGTTTGGATTCATTCCTTTGCATTTCACATTTCATGAGTATGGGTTTGGTATTTGATCTTGTTTGAATTGATTTGGTTTAATTCATTTTTGTTTTCCTTATGCTAATTTCCCTCCTTTACACATACCCTAGCCCAATGTTCTTTGGTAACTGAGGAGGGATTACCAATTCTACTATTCCATGTCTTTTTAGACCAAGATCACTATGTCTGTCATATCCTTGTTACTTCATGATTTGGAACCCTTTTGGATACTGCTAAACTAGTAATTGCTTAGTCTCAATGTCTTCTTCATCTTTATATATCCATGTAGAAATATCCTCGCCTATATATTACTTGCTCAATTATCCCCACTTAGTAAAAGTAGCGGGAAGGTTGTGGATAATGATTTTAGGCTATTTTTGAATAGGATTTTAGGCTCTTTTATACTTTGGTGTTGCAGGAAGCTTTGTGACACAAAACAAGCTCTCCGTGTTGTATTCTCCACATCCTTTGTCATGGATCTAGACCTTGGTTTTGGAAAGAGTGGTTAATGGAGTGGATGATTTGACCAAGGAAGTGGATTAGTGTAATGTGAAGAGGTGGAGGATGAAGCTTCTCAATTAATAGGAACTTGAAATTCAGTGGTACCTCTCAGATTGCTACAGTATTGGAAAGGATTGGGATCACCTGGTATGGTAATTTTGATGCCATTGTAGGGAAAATTTAGGCATTGGTGGTAAGTGGAAAGTATGGCTCTCATGGCATTAATCCATGGATTACCAAAGAGGAGATTATATGGTAAGTCCAAATCTAAGACTTGGAATATTATATTTTGAGTAGCGGGCCCAACCCTCACAAGAAGGGTGATTAGTCCTTTTGAGGAGTGCTCAACATCATCATAAGCCTTGATAAAAAAATTCTTAGATTCATCTATACAAGCCTTAGATAATCCCAATGAAGTAACCAATTTCAATGTGCATATATTCATTCCTTCTCCACCATCTACCAAGACTCATCTAATTTTATGTTTATTAATATAGACTTCTAGTTGCAAAGGGTCATTATGATTTTTTTTATACACAGAAAGATCTTCTTTAGAGAATGTGACATGTTGGGAGGTAGCTAGGTATCCTACCATGGCCTAAAATTATTTGACATTTAGGTCAGTGGGCACAAATGTATCTTACAAGGCTTTGTCCAAAATGGCCATATGCTCTGGGGAGATGTGAAGTAACTCAAGAATGGATATTTGTGCAGGAGTCTTTCCTATATGATCCAAGAGGTTGTATTGACTTTTCAATTATGGATTAGAGACAACCTCTTGTAGGGTTACCTTTGCTCTGCAGGTGGTAACAATACATTGTAAACCTTTTTTTACGGTGATGGTAGCAACATGATTATCAAGGGCTCGAATGTGATTAATGGTATAGTCATGTGCAACATGAGTATAATTAGCATTGTTATTGTTTATTGAACTGGAGGCCTTCTCTTTTCCATGATATTGTAAGGGAGTTTTGAATATGGTGTGATCAACATTGGTCCTACCTTGTGAAATATCCATTGATATATCTCCTTGTTCAATAAGATATTGGATGAGGTTCTTAAGTGTCCAACAGGATGATGTTTTATGTCCTTTTCCATGATGGTATTCACAAAACTCATTTTCATTCCACTAATTTGGTTTAACCAATTCCAATTCATATGTTTTAATGTCGAGAAGATGAATGATGTTTGACTGTAAAATTTTCTACAAAACTGACTCAATAGGTTCCCCTAAGGGTGTGTATGTTCTTTTAGTACGTGGAGGTCCTTTACGTTGTTGATTATTTTGGACCACATTCATTGTCTAATCATGGCTAGGTGTTGGTGTATTTTAGGGGATGGACCTTTAAGGTGAAGGGTGGGGTGACCTTGGTTTACCACTTTAGCATCCACTACCCCATCATTGGTGACATTCTTATTTTGAGGCCAAAATTTTCCTTTGTCACTAGGAGAGTTTGGGGTTTCTTTGAAAATTTTGACTAGTCCTTTTTCCACAAGAGATTTCTCAATAAAGACCCCTTTTTCAATGACATCTTCAAAGGTGGTGCAACATTGGATTTGAAGTTGAATCATTAATTTTTTTTTAAGGCCTTCTATAAAAATGGTAACCAATTGTTTTGTAGGTATGCGGTAGGGACAATTGTTAGCCATGATTTTCCATCTTTTATAGAATGATATGAGTGACTCTCCGTCTTTTTTGGTCATGCACAATGTTGCTAGGGTTGTGTCACTTTTTATATTGTAGAAAAAGTGTGTAATGAACCTATCAACCAATTCACCCCATGTTCATATCCTAGGAGGAAGGTGTACAAACCATTCTAGAGCCTAACCTGAAAGGCTTCATGGAAATAGTTGCATCAACTATGTGGGATCATAAGTGATATCCATACATGTCATGTTAAACTCTCATATATGTTCCACTGGATTCCCTTTCCATTTGTACTTGTAAAATATTGGAGTGGTGAAATGTGGGGGAAAAGGTGGCATGCATATGCTCCTATCAAAAGGATTAGGACACAATTCCTCCATAGATTATGTCTTCTTGTTTGTCCTCAATTATATATTTTCCATTTTTTTTTTGTATTTCTTGCATCTATTGCATCAATGTGTCTATGATGGATGCTGTCATGTTAGGTTTGTAAGGAAGCTAAGGTAGCGAAACAACTTCCTACACTAAGCTTGAGAGAAGAATAATGCAAAAATTTTATAGATCTTTAACAGTTACAAAAACTTAAATAGAAATAAACACAAATATCATGCATACCACAACACAATGATTTACGTGGGGAAAACCCTTTTGAGAAAAAAACTGACACTTGAAAAGTTTCCCAATATATTATTCAGAAATCAAAAGATTACAATATACTTGCATTGCAAGCTTCTCACATAAGTATCACCACTAGAGATCAAGAGACAACCCAATAGTATTTGCATGATCAATCGCCACATACCAACATACATCCTATCAATAAATTGTATATAATTGCAAGGTTCAGACATATTTTCCCAAAAAATATCCCACCTTGTCTAAAACCTTGCAAGGACAATGGAAGGGTGTCATCATCATCTCTAATATCTAGGGGTTGAAAGGCCCATAGTCTTTGAACACCATCTAAACTTCTCTATGCTCAGAGGCTTAGTTAAATAATCAACATCATTCATAAAAGTCTCTACCTTAGCCAACTTCACCTCGCCATATTTCACCATATCTCTAACAAAATGATGTACATAAATGTGCTTGGTCCTACCATGAAACATTGGGTTCTTAGCTAAACATATCGCACTTTGACTGTCACAATAAATTTTCACTACACCTTGTTTTATTCCAATATCTAAACGCATTCTTTGTAATGCCCCCACCAAGGAACCCCAAAGGACAACACTAAACTAGGTCAAATTAATGGAATATTTTTTCTAAAATATATATATATATATATATAGAATGCATAACATAACATGAAACACTATCCCTAGGTCCTCAAAGGTTCCTTGAATGCGCTACTCACAAGGCTAACAATCAAGATTACTAAAAAAAATTCATCAACTACTAAGATAACATGACTGATCTAACATGCAAGGTTCATTTTTAAGAACCAAATTAAATGATCCTATATTACTTACTTCCATAATGTGAAAAATAATAATCAAACATTTAAAGATCATTTTCTAGATAGCTAACATATGAATGATGCATTAATTTACAATACTCTTTACACAAGGAAATCATCAATAATCATTGCATCATTACAATAATTACAACAATGCTTCCCTTAATACATGTAGGAAGATTACATTAGATTACATTAAGAGATACAATGGAATTACAATCCAATATACAAATACATGAAAGGTTTTCTTCTCAAACTGGAATAGGAATTGGAGTCCATAATGCAACAATAAATCACCACACCCACGAACATGTAGCAAGAATACCTAATGAAGGAAAAGCACCAATCTCCTGACCATGTGGAACCCTGAGGTCCACCCCCTGTGCTAGGAGATAACACAAGGTACCACATCCGATAGATAGTCAGGAAAGAAATATGCTCACATAAACAAGGGCTATACATGACTCCAACACAACACTGCTATCAACTCCAACATCACTTACAACACTTCACTTTTAGAGGCACTCACACAATAGAAAGAGGAAATACAACTAAGGAGTGCTAGACTACAATAGGGAGGAGTGTCATTGCACGGTCCTAGCACAGGTTGTCCTAGCAGTCTCTCACTAGATCCCAACCCCCATCTATGGTTGTCCCAGCGACCTCTCACTAGGTCTCGACCCCATAGGGTGACACATGTGGAACAAACATTACTTTCATGAGGACAAATAAGTTGATCTTGCCAACTAGGCCTTCTCAACCCATCCTTAGCCTATATGAGTACTATAGGAACGTGTGAGACATCCATTATCTTATTTAATGTTAATTCTACCCATCCCCCTAATTCATTATTAAGGTTATCACTGGATTAAGAAACCCTCCAATGGGTTGTCCTAGAAACCACTTTGGGTTCTGGCCCCCATTGAGAGCCACTCCCCCTACTTGCAACTAGTAAACCCTACATAGAGCAAGGCATTGACCATCTTGCACACCTATCATAACCACATGAATCCATACATAAATAGGAGGGTAACACCCTTGGGGATTGTGTTCATACAATGCGCATGACCACCAACATAGCCAAACCATTCCCAAGGTTAAACAACCCCAAGGACCATTCACACAAATATATACCCCCTCCTAGGCCTCTAGAAACCAACATACTAAACAAACTTCCCATTGGCACAAAAACTTGAACATACTTTACATAGACGACATCCATCATAAACAATGACATAAACACTTAATCTAATAATCAAGACACTTAGTTTAATACAAGCAATTATTCATAGCATTATAACCATAAATACATTCCTTAAATAAGGTATTATTCACTACAAATAATTCTATTTAGGGACAACTATATCATTAAAAAAACCATCATCTATACCGAACTAGTTACTATGAAACCCTAACATTAAATTGAAACTTTAATTAATATTAAAATAACAAGATTCTAATTAATTAATTCACATAGCAATTTTCTTAATCAATTATTACATTATTTACATTATATTTTTTCATACAATCACAACTAAAATTTAACAAGGTAGTAGTATCATGGATTCATTTATTTAGAATATTGATTTAGTAATAATAATCTCAATAGAAAGAAATATTAAATTGTAATATGACAATGATATTATGTGGAATTATATTTTAGGCTAATATTACTAGCATAGTTTGGTAAAATACAATCTATATTTGGTATTAATCTAGTTTCAACCTATGATGGATGACACACTCGACATGCATCGAACTCACATTAAATTTACTTGGATTATTTCGAAGAATGAAAAACTTAGCTAATCTTAATTGATATGTTTGGACAAGTTAGAACAAATAATAAAATGCCCATTCTGACTCATAGATAAATACATAACTATTTCAAACCCAATATCAAAATCCCATTTTCAAGCTATATCACAGCTTCCCTTTTGTGAGCTAATTATCTAACTATATTAAGAACATAATCCCTATAAAATATCTTGCGGTAATAATATCACCATTCTATCTACACGGATAACTTTCTAGTAAAATATTATCTAAGAACAAATAAAATGGTATTAAGTGCAACTCATTTTACTTTAGGAATAAGAACCACTCCTTCTCAATAAAACTATATATATTTCTAGTTTCCTATGTGAAATAATCATTAAATTTTAAAGACATAATTATACAACATGAATTCTTTTATCTCTTACATGCTATGTATGAGACAATTCATTGAGACATGGAAACATTAGATATATTGCCATTATAGACTACTATAATGAAGGTTTGGTGTTAGCTTTTCTAGGAATTTTTAAGTTTCCTATTGAAATGGAAATGATACAGGACAATCAATTAAGAAAGGCCTCTAGAATCTACCTTGCAATCTTACCTTACATTTCTTGATGCCTCTTGGCCTGCTTCCTTGTATGATCAAAATGGTTATATATATATATTTTTATTCTATCACATCCACAACCATAGGGAACTATGCAAAGTTGGAGAAATTAGCTTGGAAAATGAAGGTAGTGGGATAATCTACATATTCAAGACAATTACTAAATGTTGTGGAAGAGGAGGAAAAATAATTACTTACCTACCACCAAAGTGAGAAGTTGGAAATTGCTCTACTTGTGTTAAACCCGCCCCTTGGAAAAATTATTAGAGTTGTTAAGAACCTTTGAGTATGCTCTAATTGCCACACTTCAACTAAATTCATCTCCACATTTGTTGCCACAGAAAATGTTCTGGCAGATGTGAACTATCTCCATCATTTCAAACAGGGACAATGTTCTTGTGGAGATTGTTGGTGATGCCAAATGAAACAATCTGAGCCTATATTTCATTGCCTGGTTTGCCTACCCAGCATCCACACAAGGAACTCAACATATAGAAAATTTCACCATTAACTGTGTTCTTCCTTAGATCTATCTACTCACAAATATATGAGAACCTTTGATTCAGAAATGACAAGACCAAACAGTTATGAAGCTAGACCTTTGCAGAAGAATAGCAAGAAGTAGCACCCATTATTGACAACCGTAACTACTGCACAACTAAAGAAGGCATGACTAACACAAGACTATAAATAATTTATTATTATTATTATTTTATTTATCTTGTAATCTATGATATACACGAAAACTATTCTTTTGCTACAAATTTATAGATGAGCCCTCCATTGAATTGCTTTTCTTATTGAGTCTTTGATTAACTACATTTTTCCATTTCTTTTCCCTTCTTGATTTGGATATTCGTTGTTATAGGAAAAATAAATTGTCCAAAACCATGGCTTTCTCTAATATTGCATTAACTCATAAAATCAAATCACATTCAAGCCATGCATAGATAGATTACAAAACTTCATTCGATCTTAAGAGAAGAGGAACCTAACATAACTCGACTTTTTATTATATGGGTGAAGGTCTATTTTAAATCACGTTTTGTTTGGCTTCTAACTATACTAAGGCATGATATCAATCTACCACATGCACACTTTACAACACGTCTACATACCCAATGTCTAAATGTATATATATATATATATATATGGGAACAATTTAATTGTAAGAACTAACATACCAAACATATCATTTCCAGCCTTCATGGATTACAACAGAACTAGAAATCAAGATTGAGTAGGTATCAGATCAATAATTTCCCTTAGTTGAGATGATCAACATCCTATTTTCTAATCAATTAGACAATCTAGATGCCACAATATCCAATTACAATACTATTCCATAAAAATCCATCAATTAAATTACATAATATTAGTAATCACATCCATTATTTTTGATGCACAACTTGGTACCATCTGATTACAGTCCATAGCATTCTAGTTACTTAAAAATGCATATCAAGTATACACAGATGAGGTTAAGTGGAATCGTAGATGAGAAGTATCTACCATACAAGTGATTTTATTTCCTAGAATGATGACTTTAACCTACGGTGATTAGAAAGAACCCTTGTACGAAAAAGCATGAAAATAAGATTCTAACAGTAACGTATAGAGAAATGAATACAACTAGAAATATCGGGAAGAACTTTGTAATCTTATAATAACCGATTATACTCTATTGCCTATCAAGAATATGAACTTCAACAAAAACCCACTGGAGTGTATGCATTTATTGGAAGAATTAGTTGTAGAGGGATATATGTGGATATAGAAATACCTGACACATTTTCCCAATCGAGCCACAAAGGTACCTGAACTAACTCGAGCCAACTCAGGAGTCTCCTAGGTGTGCCCTTCTTTAACAAGCAACTTCTCTAAACCCTCTTTACCAAATTTCTTTCTCTTCATCCACCTTCATATCGTATCTACTTTCCAAAGTTCATTATTCTCTAGTGTTCCCAGCAAAATCAACAATATATGGAAATTCTTACAAACAATTTTCCTCCGCCTTTTCTTTAGAACCCCCATGAAATCCCCCAAAAGCAAAATATTTAGAGAAAGAAGGTTGTTCATTGTATGGGAAGACCAACCAACTATATAACAAATTATAATTAGCTTTTGATTTATTAAATTAGCCTTCTTGACACAACACAATAGTTAATTTTAAATTAATTAAAAGCTTTTCATTTAAAAATCATAACAATATAATATGATAAATATTCAGTTTTACATAGATGGGTAAAACCATTTACCCAACATTCACTTACACATCATAATTAATTAATTATATAACCTAGCTTATAATATAATATTTTATTTATTTACCTTACTATTATTATTTATTAATTTTAACATTACATTATAATTTTATTTTACTATTAACTATGATTGTGTATTTATATATTTATATATCAAAGTATATCTTTTACTAGATAATTTATTTTAATCCATAAGACAACCAATGATGTTTATCAAATAATTTAAATTAAATAAAACCAAATACCCAAATGATTACCTGACCACTATCCAGAGTCAAAAAATAAAACCTCAAGCAACACTAACTGACATACTAACAAAATTGACTGGGTGCCAAACCGGATACTCATCCTCTTCAAGGATGATGGCTAGGGTAGGGGATCAACTGTTATCTCCAATCAACTAATCCATTGGGTTCAAGGCGCGTTTAGACTTTCCAATTCAAGTGGAGTTGATGCTTGGTACCTGCAACCTATAACACACAAAACAATATGCATATACCTGTAAACAGACACATTGTGAAAGAGAATCACAACGTCGTGGGGTAATCACAAGTGAGTGATGTGACATTGTCCCTTTCACTCAATCACATCAATCAGAAAAACACCTAGTAATCAAATCAACTCATATAACAAGTCAGCTACATAGAAATCAGAATAAGATCAATCACATGATAATCACATAACACTTATGATAAAATAATCACATAACAATGATGATAGGGTTAGTCCTCATAAACAAAATAGATCTCTGTAGTAACCTAAATAAAACCATATACTAATCATAACATGTGCATAAAACCTCAATTAATAGAAGTGTCATCAAAGGCATCATCATAACACTAAGTCTAACATCATATAATGTATCATAATGTCTCATCATATAATAGGTCAACTATCAATCTATCAGGAAAATAGTATGAGAGGCATTACATCCTCCCCCTCTAGGATCATACTTACCTCTGGAAGCCTGCAAACAAGAAATGGGAAAACATAATCTCAAGAGTCCAAGCAACTAGGAAAACATAATGGCCTCATATGAAACTAGGGTACCCAGTGTAACACCCCCACCAAGGAACCCCAGAGGACAACACTAAGTAGGTCAAATTAATGGAACAATTTTTTTTTAAAAGAAAATAACTATGAGTGCATAACATAACATGATAGTCTATCCCTAGGTACTCTAAGGTTCCTTGACTGCGCTACTCACAAGGCTAACAATCAATATTACTAGAAACATTTCATCAAATACTAATATAACATGATCAATCTAACATACAAGGTTCATTTTTAAGAACCAAATTAAATGATCCTATATTACTCACTTCCATAATGTGGCAACTGATAATCAAACATTTAAAGATCATTTTCTAGCTAACTAACATATGAATGATGCATTACTTTACAATACTCTTTACAAGAGGAAATCATCAATAATAATTACATCATTACAATAATTACAACAATGCTTCCCTTAATACATGTGGGAAGATTACATCAAATTACATGAAGTGATACAACATAATTACAATCCAATATACAAATACATGAAAGGTTTCCTTCTCAAACTAGAACAAGAACTAGAGTCCACAATGCAATGATCAATCACCACACCCATGAACATGCAGCAAGAATACCCGATGGAGGAAAATCACCAACCTCTCAACCATGTGGAACCCTGAGGTCCACCCCCTGTGCTAAGAGATAAAACAAGGTCCCACATCCAACAGATAGTTAGGAAAGCAACAAGCTAACATAAACAAGGGCTATACATGAGTCCAACACAATAGTGCTATCAACTCCAACATCACTTACAACACTTACTTCACTCCCAGAGGAACTAACACAACAAAAAAAGGAAGTACAACTACGGAGTGCTAGATTGCAATAGGGAGTGTCATCGCATGGTCCTAGCATGGGTTGTCCTAGCAATCTCTCACTAAATATCAACCCCCATCTATGTGATGCAAGAGCATCTACCAAAACACCATACTTATAGGAAACTTCTATCCTAAACACAATTGGAGAAGATTAAATTGAACAAATCACCAAAATCCACTATACATTTCACCAATTTCACTTATCTAACTCAACAAAATTCAACAAATTCTTTGTCTATTCACAAGGCATCAACAAGTCAAATCACTTCATCTATCTTCCAATCCTTTAACAAACTCCATTACATCTTTACCAGCACCAAAGTTGACTATACCAAATCATAACATCATTAGAAAAACATAACCATTCCTCTTTTTCCCAAGCTAAATAGACAACTAATCATACATTCCTTTCTCCAAACTAACACCAGACCTTCACATCCCTGTATTCATCAATATTTTAATTGAAGCAAACCATGATCATATTCACACAACACTGTTCTTAACAAATCCATTACTTTTACCAGCCAAAACTCTATTTTCCACATTGGAATCACATTGCCAAATCTTCAAAACAACAAATTACACCTTCAAAACTTTTCCAAGGCATAGTAACATCTTAGACACTATTTTTTAGGCCATTTCAAAACAAATTCAGTCTCTCAAATCCCCGTTTCCACATATCCTCAACTTCTTACAGTCCAAACCCTGAATTGTTAGTAGCACAACAACATGCCTAAATCGGGTGCTCCAACAATTCCATTTTGAATTATCATACATTATTTACTGTTTTAGGAACCATTTTTGCTCAACTTTAACATACTTCTAAATCAATAGAACTTTTTTTGAAACAAACCACAAAAAACTTGACTGAACACTACCAAAACTCATCAATTAGCCTTGATTTACAAATGAAGTAGTCTCAATTCATCACCAAAATTCCAAATGATGTCAAACAATCTTTTAACTAGTTTCAAAACTCAACATTTATCAGTTTTTAGGAAGAGAAAAATAGAAATACTCATTGATCTTCAAAACCCTTGTTTGTAGGCTTTTACAACACAAAAGTGAGGGTTTATTGAAATTAAGTATTGAAAACCTCCATATGTTCTATCACCTCTTCAAAAATGTTTAATTAGGTCTACTTGTGCCTTGGAAATCGTCTCTTAGCCTCTTAGAATACACTTTCATCAAATTTTCACTTGTAGCCATCAAATTCTTGAAGGAAAACTCTGTATTTTATGTTGAAATAGCAACAAACCTCATACTTTCACCTTCCCTGTTCCTGTTCAACACACATACAACTCAAAGCATACTAAATAAACACTAAACAAGCCATCCCACTATTCTACTAACCCCATAATGGTGGGATGGAAAACATATTCCTTACAAGACCCTCAAACCCTTGGCTGGGTTTGCAGACAAATTACAAAACTTTGATCTTATTTGTCCTAAAATAGATGGAAACTTTACAAAACCTATTCAAGTGATTTCTAACACTCCGCGAAAGCAAAATAAACAAAAATATATCTCACAATCTATTGATCAAGTGAAAAAAACTGAGCCATAAATATAGGAACAGGGTCTTTATTTATTAAATTGTCTTCAGTATACAAAATATTCCTTTGCTCGCACTTCACAAGGATTTATATAGCTTTCACAACCATTAAGGCAACTTCCTTTTCAATTTACAACTGTCTAACTGTCTTCTCCACCAAGGTGTCTCGTCACATTCTTGACTTTGTCTATATTTTGTAAGTTTTGTACTTTTTACATTTTCTTACATCTTTTTTTTGCATTTTGACAATAAAGGACAACTTTTGTATTTTTAACATCCTAGACCTCTAAATACATCACATCACGCCTCTTTTTACATGTTTTTCATGGTGAGTCATCAAACTTTACAATTTTTTGTTTTGAAGGCATTGATTGAATAGGGTGCTCCTGCACCACAATGGTTGTCCTAGCGACCTCTCACTAGGTCCCAACCCCATAGGGTGACACATGCAGAACCAACATTCCTTTCGTGAGGATAAGGAAGTTGATCTTTCCAACCAAGACTTCTCAACCCATCCTTAGCCTATACGAGCACTACAGGAATGGGTGAGGCATTCATTATCTTATTTAATGTGAATTCTAGCCATCCCCCTAATTCATTATTAATGCTATCACTGGATTAAGAAACCCTCCAATGGGTTTTCCTCGACACCACTTTGGGTTCTCGGCCCCATTGAGCCATTCCCCCTACTTGAAACTATTAAACCCTACATAGAGCAAGGAATTGACCATCTTGCAAACCTATCATAACCACGTGAATCCATACATAAACAAGAGGGAAACACCCTTGGGGATTATGTTCATACAATGCACATGACCAACAAAATAGCCAAACCATTCCCAAGGTTAAACAATCCCAAGGACCATTCACACAAATATATACCCCCTCCTAGGCCTCTAGAAACATACTAAACGCATTTCCCATTGGCACAAAAACTTGAACATACTTTACACAGATGACATCCATCATAAACAATTACATAAAAACTTAATTCAATAATCAAGACACTTGGTTTAATACAAACAATTATTCATATCATTATAACCATAAATACATTCCTTAAATAAGGAAGTATTCACTACAAATAATTATATTTAAGGACAACTATATCATTAAAAAAACAATCTCTATCGAACTAGTTACTATGGAACCCCTACATTAAATTACAACTTTAATTAATATTATTAAAATAACAAGATTCTAATTAATTAATTAATTTAGCAATTTTATTAATCAACTATTATATTACTTACATTATAGTTTGTCATACAATCACAACTAAAATTTACCAAGGTAATAGTATCATGGATTCATTTATGTAGAATATTGAATTAGTAATAATAATCTCAATAGAAAGAAATATTAAATTGTAATATGACAATGATATTATGTGGAATTATATTTTAGGCTAGTACCAGCATAGTTTGGTAAAAGACAATCTATTTTCAACCTATGATTGATGAAACACTCGAAATAAATCAAACTCACATTAAATTTACTTGCCTAAATTTGAAGAAGAAAAAACTTACCTAATCTTAATTTATATGTTTGGACAAGTTAGAACAAATAATAAAATGCCCATTCTGACACATAGATAAATACATAACTATTTCAAACCTAATATCAAAATCCCATTTTCAAGCTATATCACAGCGTCCCTTTTGAGAGTCAATTATCTAACTATATTAAGAACATAATCCCTTTATAATATCTTATGGTAATGATAGCATCATTCTATCTACACTGATAAATTTCTAGGAAAATATTATCTAAGAAAAAATAAAATGGTATTAAGTGCAACTCCTTTTATTTTAGGAATAAGAACCACTCAATAAAACTATATATATTTCTAGTTTCCTATGTGAAATAATCATTAGATTTTAAATACATAAATATACAACGTGAATTATTTTATCGATTACATGCTATGTATGAGGCAATTCATTGACACTTGGAAACATTAGATATATTGCCATTATAGACTATTGTAATGAAGGTTTGGTGTCAACTCTTCTTGGAATTTTTAAGTTTCCTATTGAAATGGAAATGATACATGACAATATGGTAGAAAAAGCCTCTAGAATCTACCTTGCAATCTTACCCTACATTTCTTGATGCCTCTTCATCTACTACGCTGTATGATCAAAGTGGTTATATATATATATATATATTCTATCACCTCCACAACCATAGGGAACTATGCAAATTTGGAGAAATTGGCTTGGAAGATGAAGGTAGTGAGATAATCTCTAGATTCAAGACATTTACTAAATGTTGTGGAAGAGGAGGAAAGATAATTACTTACCTTCCACCAAAGTGAGAAGTTAGAAATTGATCTACTTGTGTTAAACCCACCCGTTGTCCAACAATTATTATAGTTGTTAAGAACCTTCAAGTATACTCTAATTTCCACACTACAACTAAATTCATCTCCATGTTTGTTGCCACAGAAAATGTTTTGGTAGATGTGAACCATCTCCATCATTTTAAATAGGGACAATGTTCCTATGGAGATTGCTAGTGATGCCAAATGAAACAATCTGAGCCTATATTTCTTTGCCTAGTTCACCTACCTAGTGTTGGAATTAATTTCTACCATCTGCAATAACCTACCTCATTAAATGAAAACTCTAGAGAATTCGATGCAAGAAGAGTCTAGAAAGATGATTGTCGGTGATAGAAGAGTCTAGGAAGACACGTGGAAAACAACTTCTAGAAATTTATGTATTCTTCTAAGCCCTCTATAAAAAGAGGCAGATGTAATCAGTTCAATAGGCAATAGATATTGTGCACAACAGCACATTTGTGATAATATCTTGTCTCCTCTGCCCTCCTTCAAAGTGGTATCAGAGCCAAGTTAGATCTAGAAGATGAGGGCAGAGTTAATGCTGTAGAATAGATTGCGTGATTTGTAGATCATTGGAGTCACCATTGCAGATGAACGAAGGTGGCATGAAGGCACAATGAGTTGTTTTTTATCACAGTATTTCTTGAAAGAGTCAAAGTGTCAATTCTTTACAAAGATTGCAGTGAGAGCTGCTGGTATCACAGTCTTTGTAGGATTGTTGTTTGAGATTGTTGGCTTTTCCAAGAGATTGTAGAAGAATTGGAAGTTAATTAAGATCAGGATAGTTGTTGTTGTCTGAAGAAAGCAGTTTCGGCTGTAGCCAAACAATGTCCAAAGATGCAGAGTTGTAGCTCACCTGATTAGAGGAGCAGTTGATAGAAGAAATTCGCTGGAGGATTGTTGTTGTTTCTAACACCATTAAAAGGATTCGCAGTCAAAGAAGAGGTCACAGTCATTGGAGGTTGTAGAAATAGAAGGTTGTTGTATGCATAAACTTGCAGATAATTCTAAGAGCCGCTACATATTATCCTGGCTGCCAAATGAAGGTTTGTAGTAGTGTGAAGAAAGATCACCGAATGCCAAATGTGTAGTGGTAGAGAACAGAAGTCTAAGGAGATCAGTTATGGTTTGTAACCTGATTTGCATCCATCGCCAGTCAGATTGAAGGCTATGTGGACTATGGAAAATTGAGAAGACAAGGAGATCGCTTGGGAAATCCTGTCACCATTTGTGACAGACATCAAAAGCAAAAGCAGGAGATCCTGTCACCATTTGTGACAGACATCAAAAGCAAAAGCAGGAGATCCTGTCACCATTTGTGACAAATGTCAAGAGTCTATTAGGATCCCCAAGCACCCGCAGAGTGATTCAATGGGAGGTGTTGATAAACCAAGTGAATCACACCTGAACCTACGATGGACTGGTAACCAAGAGGGCCAGAGCTCATGGTTAGAGCATCCCAATTGCAACATGGGATTTCCTAGGTTAAAATCGCTAGATCTAGAAGATTTTAGATGCTACAGCATCAATGAAAAAGGTAGAATGTAATGAGAATTTGTGGTAGAAATTAAGGGGGAGAAATGTTGGAATTAATTTCTACCATCTGCAATAACCTACCTCATTAAATGCAAACTCTAGAGAATTTGATGCAAGAAGAGTCTAGAAAGATGATTGTCGGTGATAGAAGAGTCTAGGAAGACACGTGGAAAACAACTTCCAAATTTTTTTGTATTCTTCTAAGCCCTCTATAAAAAGAGGCAGATGTAATTGGTTCAGTAGGCAATAGATATTGTGCACAGTAGCACATTTGTGATAATATATTGTCTCCTCTGCCCTCCTTCACCTAGCATCCACGCAAGGAACTCAACATATAGAAAATTCCACCATTAACTATGTTCTTACTTAGATCTATCCACTCACAAATATACGAGAACCTTTTTTTCAGAAATGAAAAGACCAAAAGTTATGAAGCTAGACCTTTATGGAAGAATAGAAAGACGTAGTGCCCATTATTGACAACCCTAACTGCTATGCAACTAAAGAAGGCATGACTAACACAAGACTATAAAGAAATTATTTTTTCTTTTTTCATTTATCATGTAATCTATGATATACACAAAAAGAATTCTTTTGGTACGAATTTATAGATGAGCCCTCCATTGAATTGCTTTTCTTATTGAGTCTTCGATTAACTACTTTTTTTTCCATTTCTTTTCCCTTCTTGATTTGGTTGTTCATTGTTATAGGAAAAATAAATCATCCAAAACCGTGGCTTTATGTAATACTGCATTAACTCATAAAATTGAATCACATTCAATACATGCACAGATAGATTACAAAACTCCATTCGAGCTTAAGAGAAGAGGAACATAACATAACTTGGCCTTTTATTATATGGGCAAAGGTCTGTTTTAAATCACGTTCTATTTGGCTTCTGACTATACTAAGGCGTGATATCATTCTGCCGCCTGCACACTTTACAACACATCTACATACCCATTAATTCAGGCCAGCTTAGGGGTCTCCCAAGCATGCCCATCTTTAACGAGCAATTTCTCTAAACCTTCTTTACCAATTTATTTCTCTTCATCCACCTTCAATATTGTATCTACTTTCTGAAGTTCATTATTCTCTAGTGTTCCCAGCAAAATCAACAATATACGAAAGTTCTTACACACAATTTTCCTCCGCCTTTTCTTCAGAACCCCCATGAAATCCCCCAAAAGTAAAATATTAAATTAACCTTTCCGACACAACATGATAGTTAGTTTTAAATTAATTTAAAAGCTTATCATTTAAAAATCATAACAATATAATATGATAAATATTTAATTTTACACATATGAGTAAAACCATTTACCCAACATTCACTTACACATCATAATTAATTAATTATATAACCTGATTTATATAATATTTTATTTATTTACCTTATTATTATTATTTATTAATTTTAACACTATATTATAATTTTATTTTACTATTAACTATGATTGTGTGTATATATATATATATATATATCAAAGTATACCTTTTACTAGATAATTTATTTTAGTGCATAAGACAACCAACGATATTTATCAAACAATTTAAATTAAATAAAACCAAATATCCAAATGATTTCCTAACCACAATCCAGGGTCGAAAAGCAAAACCTCAAGCAACAATAACTAACATACAGACAAAGCTGACGGTGTGCCAAACCGGATACTCATCCTCTTTGAGGATAATGGCTAGGGCAGGGGGTCAAGTGTTATCTTTGATCAACTAATTCATTAGGTTCAAGGCACGCTCAAACCACCCAATTTAGGTGGAGTCAATACCTGGTACCTTTAACCTGCAACACACAAAATGGTCATGCATATACATGTAAACAAACACATTGTGAAAGGGAATCACAATGTCGTAGAGTACTTATAAGTGAGTGATGCATCATTGTCCCTTTCACTCAATCACATTAGTCAGGACAACACATAATAATTGAACTAACTCATATAACAAGTCAGCTACATAGTAATCAGAATAAGATCAATCACATGATAATCACATAACACTAATGATAGGGTTAGTCCTCATAAAAAAAATAGATCTTTGTAGTCACCTGAATAAAACCATATACTAGTCATAACATGTGCATAAAACATCAAGTAATAGAAGTGTCATCAAAGGCATCATCATAACACTAAGTCTAACACCATGTAATGTATCATAATGTCTCATCATATAATAGGTAAATTATTAGTCTAGCAGGGAAATAGTATCAGGGTCACTACAGTCTCTTAAGCCAAATGGCTTCTTTACACGCACGAGTAGTTGTCATATATTTTTCTTCAATAGTGGACAAAGCAACCACAACCTATCGCTTACTTATCCAACTAATTGCACCACCTAATAAAGTAAACACATAAGCATTGGTGGATCTTCTGCTATCAACATCACTTGCCTAGTATGAATCCATATAACCATGAATATCAAAGGAAATCTTTAGTCATATTACTATGATAACATAAGGAATAATCTGAGGTATCATGCAAATATATAAAGATTCTTTTAACTAGATCCTAATGAACTCTACCAAGATTAGACATATATCTGGAAAGAACTCCCACTACTTGGGTAATGTATGGTCTAGTACAAACCATAAAATACATCAAACTTCCAACTGCACTCTGGTAAAGAACTCTGCTCATGTCTTCCATCTCATATGGAGATTTTTGACAATTTGAAATAGATAACTTTGTTCTAGCTTTAACAAGAACACACAATGGTCTAAAATCTTGCATATCAAACCTCTATAAAATTGAGTTGAAATTCTTGCTTTGGCCAAGTCATAGCTTTCTATTCACTCTATCTCTTTTAATTTCCATCCCAAGAATGTGTTTAGTTGCACCAAGATCTTTTATTTCAAATTTAGTAGAAAGTTGAGATTTTAGTTTTGAAATCATACCTTTCCTTCTACCAATAAAAACATATCATCAACATATAATGTAATAAATAGGAAATCACCACCATTAGTTTTATAATAAATACAATGATATGATTTAGAATGCTCAAATCTCAAACTCAACACATATGTATCAAAATTCTGGTACCACATTCTAGGACTTTGTTTTAATCCATACAAAAATTTCTTCAATTTGCAAACTAAATTACCTTTACCTTTCACCATGTAGTGCTCTGGTTGTGTCATATAAATATCCCCCTCCAAATCACCATGAAGGAAAGTAGTTTTCACATCCATTTTCCGAACCTCTAAATCATAAGTAGCAGCAATAGAAAGCAAAAATCTAATGGATGTCATTTTTGCAATAGGATAAAATATCTCACCATAGTCAACACCCTCAACTTGAGAGTAACCCTTTGCAGCCAACCTTGCTTTGTACTTCTCAATACCTCCATCTGACCTGATCTTTTTCTTGAACACCCATTTACAACCAACAAGTTTTTGTCCTTCAAGAAATGGTACAAGATCCCATGTATCATTATTTTTCAAAGATGTCATTTTTTCGTCCATAGTAATCTTCCAGTATTCTACATCATTCATACCTAGTGCCTCTTCTACATATTTTGGTTCATCCATGTTAGTATTCAAAGAAAAACTACATCTCCAATCATTAGGTGAATACCTTTTAGGTGGTTGTCTATGACTTGTAGACCTACAAACAAGCTGATTTGGAGGTTCTTCCTCCTCTTCTAAAGACCTAGAGCTAGATGATCTCTCAACTTCTTGTCTATCTTTGGACCTTGATTCAACTTTCTTAGGTGTAGAAGGAAATTGAATCACATCTTCTTGTTTACTTTGTTTTGGCTGCAATTTAATAGAAGAAGACTTATTTTCTCTAAAAATAACACTTCTATTATGTATTACCTTTTGTGCAATAGGATCCAAAAACCTATATCCTTTCACACCATAACTATATTTGATGAAGATACATTTCATAGCCTTGTTCTCTAACTTTGTTTACTTCTCCTTTGGCACATGTGCATATGCCTCACAACCAAAAACTCTAAGATGTATTAATGAACCTTACGACCTGACCATGCCTTTATAGGTGTCTTATCAATAAAAGCTAATGTAGGAGACATGTTAATTAGGTAACAGGCAATAGCAATAGCTTCAACCCAAAACCTTTGTTCTAGGCCAACACCACTCAACATACTCCTAGCCTTCTCCATCAGTGTCTTTTTCATTCTTTATGCAACTCCATTTTGTTGTGGAGAATATAGAATTTTCTTTTGTCTATGAATACCACAATTTTTATAGAATCTATCAAAAAAATTAGAGAAAAATTCACGACCATTATCAGTCCTCAAAAATTTTATTTTCTTTCTAGTTTCCAACTCAACCATTTCTTTAAATTCTTTAAATCGACTGAAAACTTTAGATTTACTCTCTAAAAAATATAGCCATGTCCTACTATGATCATCAATAAATGAAACATAATATGTGGATTTACCAATAGAAGGAATATCTATAGAACCAAATACATTAGAATGAATAATATCCATTACTCCATATGATTTATGAGAACTCGAGTAAAAATGAATGCGGTTTTGTTTTCCATAAATGCAATACTCAAAAAAATTGAATTCAAGATTACAATTAGACAATCCTTCAACAATGTTTTTATTTTTCAAGGTCCTTAGACCCTTTTCTCTAATGTGTCTAAGTCTCTGGGCCCATAACATATTTTTCTCCATAGTTAACTTTTTCTTAGAAGAAAGAGCACCCTTGGGTACCCAAAATCCATCACCATTTGTTGAAGATGAAACCCTCACTTCTTCTACATAATTTCTTTTCACAAAAGTACTATTGCACTCAATAGTGCATGCTTCAAGCTTATAGAATGTCCCATATTTGAAACCTCTAACAATCACCATAACACCTCTAACCATCTTGCATCCTACATTAGAAAATACTATTTGCACACACACATCTATTAGCTTACTCACATATAAAAAAAATCTTGCTAATCCAGGGATATGCAACACACCATTAATGCTTTTTATTCTATCACTAGGAAACATAATTTGAACTTTACCACGACCAATAGTTTCTAAGTGAGAATCATCACCCAAGTACACCTTACCTCCATCAAATTCTTTATATTCACAAAAACAATCTCTATTAAAGGTCATATGAAAAGATGCACCTAAGTCAATTAACCATGCATCATTACATGCATGAGTTGCCAAAGCCGCAATGAGTGTGTCACCATCTTCCTTCTCAAACTCAAAATCAAAATCAAATTTCTTCTTTACATTCCTTATGAAAATGTCCAAGCTTACCCTAGTTCCAACAAATAGCATTGGACTTTCTAGGAGATTTAGATCTCCCCTTGGACTTGGATTTGTCACACTTCTCATTCTTCTTTCCTTTTTCCTTATCTCTTCCATGAACATTTAGGGAATCTTTGGAAATGATGGATACCTTCCTCCTTATCTCTTTAGAAAGAAAAGAACCCACCACATCTTTAATATTCAATATAACTGAAGTACTCCCAATATCCATAACAACAGAATCCCACGAATTAGGAAAAAAACAAAGCAAGATCTAAGATTTCTCCTCATCATCCATTTTGACACCAAATGATGCCAATTGAGCCACCAACATATTGAATGCTTCTAGGTAGTATGTGATTCATCCATCCTCTTCCATTCTCAAGGAATACAACTTCTTCCTTAATAAAATATTGTTCACTAAAGATTTGGCTTTATAAAACTCACCAAGATTCTTCCATAGTTTTTGTGCAGAGGTATTTTCATGGAAATTAATTAAAATAGAGTCTACCAAGCATAATATGATTAGACCCTTGGCTTTACTGTTCATAACATCATATTGAGCAGCTTCAGTAGGATTTGTAGGCCTTGAAATATTATCATCAACAACATCCCACATATCTCTATCTATCAATATATTCTCCATCTTTAGCTTCCACATCTTAAAATTATTTCCAGAAAAATTCTTCACCTATATTGTCCCTGATGAACTTGCCATCTGAAAATTCCTATAACAAGATCACAAATTTTTTTCTGCATAAGCTCCCACTCAAATCTAGATTAATTCAAAAAACCCAACAACCCACAATTGAAACCAAAGGTGATCAAGCTCTCATACCACTTGTAAGGAAGCTAAGGTAGTGGAAAAACTTCCTACACTAACCTTGAGAGAAGAATAATGTAGAACTTTTATAGATCTTTAATAGTTATATAAACTTAAACACAAATATCATACATACCACAACACAATGATTTACATGGGAAAAACCCTTTTGAGAAAAAAAAACCCCACTCTGAAAGTCGTCTAATATATTATTCAAAAAACAAAAGATTACAATATACTTGTAGAGCAAGCTTATCACAAGAGTATCACCACTAGAGATCAAGAGATAACCCGACTACTATTAGACTCTCAAAATATAGCTTTGTCTCCATACATCCCACCTGCTTATAACAAGCTTTTTGGAACCTTCTAGAATTAGGGTTTTACAAGGTGATTTTTCATTTGAAGTGTTAACAGAAAAACCTTGATGTTTCAATAGGAATAAACCTTGATGTGTTAGTGTGAAAATACTGACTTGTTAACAAAAAAAATTGGGGTGTTTCCCCAAACCCTACGTCTTACTACGAGTGTACAATATTTGCATGATCAATTGTCACATACCAACATACATCCTATCAATAAATCATATATAAATGCAAGGTTGAGACATATTTTCTCAACAAGGTTGACCTTGCATGACGGGACCGATATTGGTGTTAGAAATGTTAAAATGGTTATATGATGAGTTGGGTACTAATGTGTGATTTGAATTGACATTCTGTTGCAAAGGATTCTGATCACCTTGTCGATAATGGGGTGCAAACATGCTATTGGTTTGATTTTTTGTATGAAATTGGTGTTTGGTGTGATGTGTTGTTGTGATGGAAGGAGGTTGGTGTTCAAGTTGGTCCCAAAGAACATGTTGGTGTTGGGTGTAGTGTTGACCATTTGGATGGGCAATCTAGATGTGATAATATGAATCCTTCTTATTTTGTTTGGTGGATTTTGACTTGCATTGATTAATGGTGAAGTGCTTTAAGTTCCAAATGGATTTTTAAATGTCATATGGGCATGAAACTAGAAGATGAGCTACCAAATGTGAAGGTTGGTCCTTGGGACATGGCATGTGTTCTCTTGGTCCCAAATAATGGAGGATTGGGGATGTTTGTAGTTGTTGCAATGTGTGTTGTTGCTCCAAGTAGTAAACTAGTTAACAATTTTTATGAAATGGGTGGACCTTGTGAGAATGTATTTTGATTGGGACCTTGGGTTTGCATGTGTGTTACTCCCTCTACAATTTTGAAAGTTTCAAAATCAAAGGGGAGTTTGGAACCTTTCTTGGCAAGTGTGAGAAATAGTTATTGGGGTTTGCACTAACAAGCTCATCCATAATAAATATTATTCTGGGGTATTAAGAGGCATGTTCAATTTCTTTGGGGGTTAGATGTCTTCTTACCTCAGTTATTGTAAGATTATCAAATGAATTTTTGGTTTCCCCTTGTGGTGTTTGAGGTGGATTTGAGTTTGAACCAAGGTTCATTTCGCTAGTGGGATTGAAAAAGGGATAATTTGAGGGATCCATGTCCTTTGTTTTCCTTCATGACCTTGTTTGAACCATATAAGACTTGCAACCTAAGGAATGACAATGAAAAGTGATTAATGCAAGGTAGGATATGAGACTATGCTATATTTTTTGGATTTTTGAAGATATAAGGATGTCAAATGCTAATGCACCTAAGACCAAGGTTTGAAATGAAAGGATGATAATGAATCTATAACCAAAAGATATGATATGCAATGGGACTAAATGATACTATAACCAAATTTATAATAAGAAACTAAGACCAAGGGATACTAAATGAGACTAAAGACATGCACCTTCAGGACCTAGGAAAAGGATACTAAACAAACCATTATAGCTCAAGGTAATAAACCAAATTTTTAAGACCTTAAAAGGACAAATGGTAAAAGGGTGATGATTTGACAAAGTGAGCCTAAACTAATATGTAATTTATCTCTCTTTTTTTGTGAGCATCTCTCTTGTGCTCAAAGCTTTTGGTGCATTTTATTTTGTATTATTTTTGAATTATTCATGGATTTCTCTAGGGTTTCATCATCATTTTTTATCACAAGTATATTTCATTTTCCCTTTTTACTTTTTGTTGATGTCTAGGGTTTTTCATTTTATGGTTTTGATTTTTCCATAAGTTTTGACCCCTGGTTCTTTTACATTGTAATTTTTTGTTTGTTTTTACAATTACCGTTAACATACCCTATTGTATTTGGGTTGTAACTTTGCTTTCTTATACTTTTTATAAATCCAAGTCAGTGTGCATATTGCACACAGAGGTTAGACCTTGTAGTCCATAGTTTATTCGTGAAACCTGTGTGAATCTTGACTTGCAATAACAACACAAAATTTCATGTAATCATGTGGAAATCCTCCACTTTTGCATGAGAAACCTGACTACTTGAGGTCCATTGCATGAAAAAAAGCTAGAATTTTTCGCTATTGTTTTCCAAATGAAGGAGAATTTATCGTTGGTGCATGAAAACTTGACATAACCCCGACTAAAATTATATATAGCCGTTTTACTTTAAGTGAAGAGGTGGTGATTTTCACCGCATATACATAAAAAAATTTCCCTGTGTAGAAGCAGTGAAATTCACCATCTCCACATCAAACTCTTAACACAAGTGTTGGGTCAATGTTATTCACCACTCAAACATGTGGGGTGAAAATTCTGAAATCTCTTTATAGATTACAAAACTAGAATTTCAGCCATAGTTGTTACGAGATAAAATCTCTCCTCTCAGAAAGGGGAGGAGCCCTTCTTACTAATTACCAGAACTAAAAGTAAACTACTCTAAACTTTTCAATATTTACACCCCACTAATCATATGGGGGTGTGTTACATCCATGATTCTCTCTTCTTTCAAAGAATATGTTTACAATGTTCCACAATTTTTATTTCTTGATGTGATACAACTTTAAATAAAGCCAAAGAAGTAATTCCCAATACTTCTAACTTTTCAAATCATGGTCTAGGAGTACCATTATAATCAAATATACATAACCGGAAAACCAATGAAAACACAAAGTCTTTATGTTGTTTTCAAAGATGAGTTCTTCAGTGAAGTAACCAGTGATGCAAATGGAGCACAAAGTCTTCAATCTACTTCACGAACATATCCATGAACAGAATGAACAATTCCAAGCACAAAGTATTGAAAATCATTCACCAATATTATCAGTAATTACACAATTCCAAGCAAAAGGTGTAGCACAAAGTCTACATAAATTAACTTGAAATCCATCCAATCGAATAATAAGATAAACTAATGTGAAAGACATAAGAACATTCACATTCACTGAAATTGATCCAACAAAAAGTTTGGTATGCAATTTAGCCTTCTTTATTGATTGAAAATACAATCACAATATGAACTCAAAGTCTCAAAAATTGCTTTACAAATGAGCAACACTTTGTTGCATTACAAAAAGGGTGAAATCACAATACTATGTCTCATTTTTTTCCCAAGATGGACATTTACAACAATATTTTTAACCGAATCTTTATCTTCTAAGACCTATAATAGCTAAACCATTAAGAATTTGAAGGTGATGTAAACTAGTGATTTTGTGGCGATTTGTCTGTAGATTTTAAATACATATTTAAAAAAAATTGAAATAAATCACGAATCTTTCAAAATCTCCTTTAATAACTAGTTTTAAACAGAAAGCAACATTTTCAAAAAGTAACATTTGTGTCATACAACATAACTTTTTTTCTATAAAGGATAAAATTCTAATTTTTGAAATATAGATTCACAACATCAATATCTAAGGAAAGGATTTTTTTATAATTTTTTATTACATATATTTTTTAAAATTAATTTTTGAAGTCATTGTAACTATAATTTCAACATGCATGTGTGTCGTACAACCTAACTTGTTATGTATATATTGAAATCCCTTTTTTCTTTTTTAATGAAACAAGGACATCAATACCTAGGGAAAGGGTATTTTTTGGAACTTTCTTACAATGGTTTACTATTTTTCTACCTTTGTAGAACAAAGAGCTTGATGTTTGGAGAAAAATCTATGTTCAGTCAAAATTAAAACATATCAAAACTATACTTGTTGGAAAGATTATTTCAAGTGCTACAATATTGCAAAATATCATTTCTAAATGAAATTATTTAATCCATCAAAAGATAAAGGATACATGCTTTTTTTCTAGTATTTTTATAGGTGTGAAGGAGACTTCATTGTGGGTATGATTTAATACTATAGGGGTTCTATCTAAGGGGGTTTGATCTAAGGGGGTTTTATCTAGCCCTCTTCAATTAAAACCCTTTAGATGGAACCTCTTGAGGCTAAAACCATTATTTTTTCTAAAGAAAGTGATTTCAAGAAAAAATTAGCAAGTATCAAAAGTGAGACACACTATTGTGGCAACACCCAAAAAGGTTCTTAATACAATAGAACTCTCTCTTATTTATAGGTGAGATCAATGAGCTATTCTAGGAAAATACCCTAACTTTTGACTTTTTCAAACGTGATGTCCATGATTGTAGGAAGAGATCTCCATTTTTACATGTAATTGCATGAGACCTGTGAAAATGCCAATGCCTATTTACATAAAGCATGATAAAAGCATGGAATCTAACTATCTCTAGAAATATAAAAATATTTATGGTTCCTTGCTTTATGTTTGGAAATCTTCATACTTCTTCAAAATCTCCTACATTATTGTCTCATCCGGTCGAGAAGTGTAATTAATAATAGTGTGAACCTTCGTGATGGAATTCTTTGCAGCAGGACAAACCTTCTTACATATCTCTAGACGTGTTTTGAGATTGTCCAAGTTCAATTGTATATTGCACAAAGTATTAATTGAATCCAATGAGAATGTTTCATCTTCTATTTGTTTATGAATAGCTTCCTTGAAACTCTACTTGATCTCACTTGTTTCATCTTCTACTTGATCTCACTTTCTGAAAGAAATATGTGATCTTCATGAAGAAGTTTCCCTGGAAATTCTACAATTTTGTTCACCATGACAACATGATGTCCTTCAACATCCTCTTGTACTTTTTGAGCATCCTTGATTAGAGTTTTGATGATTTGTATGTAGTTTTTGATAGATTCTTTAATTTCCACATACTTTTCCTTGTTGAGAATAATCCCAAATCCCACTAACTTGATTAGCTTCTCTTTCTTCAACTAAATCCATGTCTCAAGATTTCACTCCATTTCCTTCTACTCAACAAAAAGTGTATGCACTATCTTTTCCAACTCTAGATTCATCTTGGATATATAGGAAATCCTCTCTACTACAATGGTCATAAATTGTGAACCTGGTTCAATTATTATATCAACAAATTCATATACAATTTTTCCTTTAGAATAATATTTTTCCACCTTTTGAACCATGGGTTCCTCAATACCCATTGCAATAGGTTGCACATTTTTTGAAGATTCAGTGATCCTCCTCAACATAGAATCATAGTGCTCAGCTTTTGTTTTGTATGTCCTTGGTTTCTTTTAGTTTATTAAACTTTTCCATCAAAGTCATCAAAGATGCTTGAGCATCATCCTTGGCACTTGCATGTGTGAGATCAACACTTATGATGGTGTATTCCTCCATGTTTATTTCTTCATGGCTTCTACCATGAGGTGGTGCTACTATGTCCACATATTTGTACCCTAATTTTTCCATATGCAACCTTGAATGAACTTTCGGCTTCTTTTTACCCCTAGGATTTTATGAGCCAACTCTTCAAGATCCAACTCATTGGGAGAGACCATTTGGATGCTTGTGAATCCAACCATGGAGGAAGGAAAGAAACATCACCTTCAAGCCCTGTTGCTAATTCCTGAGTTACACCAGCATTTGTGGGAACAAATGTGGTAGTTACAATAGGTGATATCTTAATCATCACTACACTTGGAATCTACAAATTTGATGTATCTGGAAATGATTCATTCATGAATCAATCAAACTCATCTTGTAAAGATATGTCAAATGATGGAGATGAAGAACTTGGAATAGATGACTTAGAACCAGAAGTAACATCAACACTCTACAAAAGTGACCCTATAGAAGGAGCAAAATGAATTGAATGCACTATGGGGGTTATTGTCACTTTAAGTGCATGTAGAATTTTTGAAGGTGGAGGTGAAGTTTGAAGAGGAGGTGGAGAGGTAGCAATAGGAGGTGTAAGAGGTGTTGTAGTAGTAATAGGTGATGATTAATGCAAAGGACTTTGAGTGGCATTCTCATGGGGAGATATCTATATTTATTCATCATGCATCTCTTCTTCCTATTCACTTTCCTCATCTTCTTTTTCTCCCTCTAATTTCTCATCCTCTTCATTCAATTCTTCTTCCTCATTCAATTCTTCATCTTCATGTTACTCTTCTCTTTCTAGTTGCTCATCTTCAATAGTTTGTTCCTCTTCAGTAGTTTGTGTTGTACTTTTCCCACATGTAATTTTAGGTCCCCTATGTGAGGAAGAGGGAGAAACACCTACCTTATTCTTGGTCCAAGCTGTTGTTTCTTGTTGGCTTCTCCTTAAAATACTTCACTCTCAGAATCTATCTTGAAAGGATTCAATTGAATTCCTTTCCTTTGCAACCATTCGCTAGTATTACTAGAAATGTGAGTAAGTCTTTATCAGATGGAAGCATTCTCTTTTTGAGACCATTGGATAAGAGGCAAAGGTTTGTTTTCTATCTCCCTATCATCATAAGGAACATTTAGAACATCACCAGGATCTTCAAAGTTCTTCAGAAGGTCTCCCAAGCCAAGCTCTAATATTTGTTCTACTATAAGCCTACAATAATCCATTTTTCTAATATCCTCTTCATCCTTGTAATCTACCAAAATATCTTCAAAATGATAGACATGCTTATGAATCTTTTTGATTTCTCTCTTCATCCATCTATAATCAAAATTATTTCTATATCTGTAAGTTCTTAGAGTCATGATTTATATCTTTGATGCTACAACTATGGCCTTAGGTATAGTTTGTACTAAATATCTGCCAATGGCTATTGGAAACTTAATCCCTAGCTTATAAATGGCCTAAGATTCATTATGCACTAAAATTACCTATCTACAAAATTCCATCAACACCCACTTGTCAGAAGGATGCCTTGGTAACATGTGTGATACCCCATGTAGCAACCTACCCTTAGATATGTGAAGGTGGAAAATTGCAAGAAGATACATCTATATTTATTCACAACCTTCCACACTTCATTAGAGACCCTTTTCTTCTCCAAGGATGGATGAAACATCCATAGGAAAGGTGTGAAGAATGCATCCTTTACCCTTTTGAAATGTTTGATGTTGCCTTAAAGGGTGATTTGGGAATAGTATTTGTACACTAGCACAAACCTTCTATCTCATTTTTTTGTTAGACTAGGATATTGCCTCATGGCTACTACAGTGTACACCAGGTATGAAATAGTCATATAGAACTTCAAAGTAGACTGCACGTTGATGAGTTGTTCATGGATTTCATTGCTCATTTGGGCACCCCGATCAATGTGACTCTTATTTTTCTTGATTATCTTGATGTACTCATAGATCCATTCTTGGAAAGTTGATGAAGTGGAAATCCTTTCACTCTACTTAGAAGAATGATCATATCATTTACATCTTCCTTGAAATCACTGTGAGGAAGGTTTTTAGGCCATCTCAAAATGCTAGGCCTTGGGGTATTCAACCATTTCTTGTTAATCAACTACTTGGCTTCATTTTTATTTTTATCATAAGCCTCTTGGGAATTTTAAATAGTCATGTATGTATATTTCTCCATGGTTAGGACTTGGAAAACCATGTCAAATAAATTAGCATCCAACCTCATCATTACCTATCCTGAAGAGTCTCTAACACTTTTGTCATCTTTGATGTAATGTGAGTCAACTTGCATCACAAACTCTAGACAATGAGATGCTACTGGAAATGATGCAAGCTGATGGAGATTGCTATGAACAATGGCCTCCAAATCTTTTTCCAGGGGTTGTTTCTCTATTCTTCTAACAAATTCATTCATATCAAGCTGACCAATTTTCGTATCCTTGATCTCATCGATCTTGGATGTGACCATTGTAGGTGGATAGAAACCTTGATATTTGTATTTGATTTTTTCCTTCTTTCTTGATGATGGAGACTCTTTAGTTGTCATTAATTATACCTAGAGGCCATTGATATCTTACAATGAATTCCTTCGAGGAATGCCTAATAGGAGATGGAGTATAACTACATGGAAACAAAATATTTTTTTGATATTAGAAGAATATGCATTAAGAAAGCATAGAAATGTAGAAAAACAAGTGAGCACTTTGGAGCAAACAGATATGAGAAACAAAGTGAGAAAAATTGAGCGAATGTAGGCAAAATGGAGCTTGGAATGCAATTTTGGAATTTTCTAAGAGTTATTGAAAAATTTAGGATTTTGTGTAGGGATGCTGAATTTTAAATCCTTTACATCTTGGGGAAGTTCATTATGTGCATAGTCATTGAATTTCAGCACTATTACATTGCCTTGAAATGCTTTGAAATAACTCTAGTGCACTAGCGTTGAATTTTAGCACTTTTACATGTAGTTGAGTTTCATGTGTAAAGGCATAGATTTTTAGCCCCTTGACACAACTTTACATGAATTTTATTCAACAACTCTAATTTTCAGCACTCGTGCATTTTACAGAAGATTACAAGTCATATGCAGAGACGTCAATTTTTACCGCCTATGCATATTAAGGAAAATCTCATATTTTTAGGAGCAGTTTAAAAGTATGCTCTTATATCTTAGTGTTAGGTCAAAAAATAGAAATGCAATGGTTCTAATTTTCAATTCTCATTGCATTTTTATTTCTTTCTTTATGTAAAGGCATTGAAATTTTTTTCTCTTATATTATATTTTGTACTCAAATAGTGCTAAAAATCAACGCTACCACATGTGACATTGGTGGTATTTTTGAAATGTATTGGCGCTAAAAATAAATGCTATTACCTGTCTATGAGACTCAAGAAGATCAAGATGTGACAACGTGATTTGGTCATGCCAATACATTTATGGATATAGCTATGAAACAAAAGGTTTCATAACAGGGTCAGGCCAATTGAGGTTATATGCTTTGCAATTTTTGCTGACTCATCAAACCCCAACATTCAAATCTTGTAGTTTGTAGTATAGGGTTTCTAAAATAACTTCAAACAAAAACATGGTTTGAAAGATCACATGACAAGAAAGTGAAAGAAAATAAAGCTATAACTAAGCACAAACATATGCAAACAAGAAAAATATAGACAAATGCATGAGTGAAGAAGAAAACTAAGATTAATAAAAACAAACAAACAAGATAATACCAAGGAAATGACTTACTAGGAAAATTCAAAGTAGAGGAACCCTAGGTTGACCAATCACACAATTTGCTCAAATCCTTCAAAGCAGTCCCTAAACAGGATCTTGCAGCATTCAAAGTGATCATAGGAGGAATAGAAGAACAAAACAAAGAAGGATGACCAAGAAAGATGCTAAAAATAACTTAAAAGGTCATTTAAAATACATTTAATGAACCCACATTAATGAACTGAAAGTTGATTAACTTTGCACATGTGAGCGCAGGAAAGTGCACAGGTGGTGAAAAATTCTACCCATGCATTTAAAAAAATTTAATGTGTAGTGGCACTGATAAAAAACACCACTGCACATTTAAAAAAATTTCATCATCTCATATAGGGGCATTGAAAAACAATGTGCTTACATGGGTAGAAAAAATTCTAACTCTGGGAAAGTGAAAATCAACAAAATACCCATTTTGAAGCTTTTCAAGAAATAATGAGAGATGAGTGCTCAAGGGGATGATTTGAGGCTCAGGACCATGCGTAAAGGTAAATTGAAATTCACCTCATTTTGTGTGCTTAGAGTGCACGAGACTATGAAATAGACAAGTTTTGTAGGGGGTTATCCCATGCATCAAGCACAACTGGCTTCAAGTATAACAAAACACTAAACAAGCATGACCCATTAGAGACATGTAATAGTGGTAAATTTTCTTAGTTTTGCATAAAAATCTTGGTTGAATGCACATGTGGAAGTGGTAAGCTTCACCGTGGGTTTCACTTAGTCATTTTTTCCTTTATGCAGGGTTAGAAAAATTTTTGACCTTGCACTTAGTGCATTTTATCCCATGTAATAGTGGAAAATTTCTCCACCCTTACTGTTGGAATATGGTGTCATTGATGTCAAAAGGGGATCAGAGGAGAAGTGTGTTGATCCTATGCAGAAGCACATAATGTTGTCATTGATGTCAAAATGGAAAATTAGGCAAAGGATTTTGTTTGCATGATGATAGTGGATATGATGGAAAATTTGTGTGGTAGATTGATGATGCTAAAGTGCATATCTTGAAAATGTGGCCATGAAGTTGCAAAGAGGCTCATATACAACAAAGGAGGAAACAACAATAGATTCAATCTAGGTTTCTTGTGAGCTCTCTAGAAAGGTATTTTGTAGGTTCTGATGCCAATGGATATGTCAATGTTCATTTTTTAATGCTCTCTTTCTAGGGTTTATCAGTTAAACCCTACATGTGCAAAAATTTTAGTCATAACATTCAATAAAGCTCTATTTCATTGGTGACTTGGTGTTATAGGTTGTAGGTCATATAAGTAATAACTTATTTCATTCATCCTGTGACGACGACTGGCCCATCTACCTAGCGCTTTAAGATTAATACATTTCCATCAGTTCAGTGAAAAAGTGTTTATTTCTTACATCACGGGATTTCGACTTTCTCTAACATATGTCATGGGTTTCCAGAGTTTTGTAACTATTGTGTGGTCTCACAACACACCCCAAGACTAAAAATACTTGGGGACCCAAGTGAAAAATATAACTCTTATGGCAGGAGCTAACAAATTGGAAGATCACCAGAAGTGAAGAAAGGAAGAGAAATCTTTGATAATAAGAAAGTACTTTCTATTCTAAGTGTTTTGTGCACTGGATATCGGGTACCAGAAACACAAAAAAGGTGAAAGGTAATGTGAAGTTTAAGTGAAAGACTCTGGTCTGGTATGAAGCAGTCTGATATGAAGCTCTTTGGTAAGAGGGAGTCTGGTATAGTGGAGTCCCGGTATAACTAAGGTTTGGGAAAGTAAGTGGGTAAAGCTAAATACTGGGTACTGGGTACCAGGTCGCAATGTGAAATGAAATGTTAAAATTCTAAATTTTCCTAATGATCTTGGTGATTTAGTATATGTACAAGGATTTATGATATGCTTTTTAAAAGGCGTGTTAATTATGGGATTTTTGTACTAGTTAACATTTGAATAATGGTTTTATTTACATGAGATGTTGTAAATGTGTTTTCTTTTTTTTAAAAAGGGGATTTAATGTATGAAATTTGTGATTGTAGGAGATATCAATTGTGATGCAAATCTTAGGTATGGATGGTCACGAAAACTTGAATCATGGAATGAATAATTTTCAGTCTGGTTTGATAACTCTAGGAGGTGATAATGCAGATGGCTTTAAGTCCACCAGAATGCTAGGGATCTCGATATTTCACATGCAGTGGGAACAAATGCCAATCTTCAGGAGAGCCCATTCCCAAGAGTGACAAAACTAGAGTCAAGAGATGTGTGGGGGAAAAAATTCTACCTTTTCATTCTAAATGTATGGGAACCCTCTACACATTATCATGATTCAAAGTATCATCTTGGTGAAGATTCGGGATCAACACCCGAAGAGCTTCAACGAGTAATTGGAGTTGACTTCCATTGACTTCAATTGCAATTCTCCTATTGGTCACAATATTCCACATGCCTTGATGAGATTGGTCCCTTAGATTTCCTCTCATGTAGTTGTCTTATGCTATCTGAGCCTTGTGTTCTATAAAAGGCTAGAGGATGCTTCATTTTTATTTTAAGTTTAGAATTTGTGGATGTCGGAGGAGCATAAACTTTTTTAAGTTTTGTTCTTTTTTCCTATTTTTTGAACCATTCTGGCATAAAAATTTGTATGTATGTAGACATTAATTGCTATCAGAGCTTTATAGATAGCTACCTATCTCAATATCTTTTGTAGTTGGTTTTGTAAGTTTGGTTGAACAAGAATGTATGCTGCACCATTTAAGGGTGCATATAGAACCTACTAGGTGTCAATAAACAAAACCCTCTCTTTAAAAGCTTGCACCATTTTATATGTAGTTGTGAAGCAATCTAGTGAAGTATAAAGCGGTTTTCTTTTTTTTAATTAATTCTTTGGGGCATCCATGGAGAATAACCAGGGGAAACTTTTATTTTTAAGTATTTTTTATACTTTTTTTTAGAATAGATGTATAATATTTGAAAATGTTAAAAAAAAAATTAAATGAATGGAAGGAATTTTGTTGAAAATCTTTTATTTTCCATGAATTTTTTGAATGCTTAATGCTAAATCTACTTAACTAATAGCAAGGAATTTGTGATATCTCATAAAATGTTATGGAAAATATTTTTGTTTCATGATGTTTGAGCTTATCCTTTCAATTTAGAATGTTATCTAAAATGTTCAAAGACCAACCATAGTCCCTTTTAGATTAACAACAATATCACATCATTACCCAAGAGCGACCCTAGTGCAACCATGACCTAGTTATCAGAGACTTTGGATTGAACAAAAGCCAATCTTTGTCCTGTGAATGTAGAATTTCCCCTTAGGTTGTCTTTGTTCCATATCTTTCAAGAAGGATAGGTTCTTTATGGTCTTGTTTGTGGAGATTTTATTTGACCTATTTTTTGTGGGTGAAATCATCATCAATAGGAACTGGCACTAGGAGGGAATTTCTTTGATATTTTAGGTTTCATCCTTTGGAATTGGAAAATTATGCTTTGAAATGTTATTTCTACGTTTTGCAAGAAGCTTGTAAATGATAAATTGAATGGAAGCTGGTTTTCATTATGGAAATTGGAAAACTTTGTAAAAATTTTAATCAGAAATTGCATCCTTTGAGTTTTTTTACTTGTGGGAGAGTCACCGAGTGTAGAATTTGTGATACAATTGATCACAGTGAACTTGAGTGTGATTTTTTTTAACTAGGGTAAGTTTGGCCATAAGTGGAGCAATTTCGTTAACAAAAGAAGTTTTAACTGCTAAAAGAAAGGGATTGTTAACGAGACAAATGTTTTTCCCTAGTGGAGTTGGAAATATTAAAAATTAACCAATATACCAAAACAATTAGAAAAATGCAATTATTATAAAGAAAATTCTAACGCTTTGTAGGGAAATAGGTGAGAATGTCAAGATGTAGAGAGATTTTATCACAAACTGGGGAACAACATTGATGAATCATCATTCCTTGTATACATGGAAAATGCGGATAACAAGATGGAGTGGGAAACGCGTGTATTGTGCTTCAAGCTGGGAATTCACCAACTATAAAAAGACATTTTCCTAATTTTATACAAGATACAAAATATCAAGTTTTTAGTTTTTCTCCTTTTGATAGTGATATAAATAGTGATAGATCTTGGTCTAACAAAATGCAAAGTGAAGATGGGGCCGAAGATATGAATATTTTCAGAAGAGAAGGAAACAGAGAAATAAACGTAGTCATTCATGGAAATGGACCAGAGCTAGGAGAAGGTACAGTATTGCCACATTAGACGAAATGTGTGCAATCGGTCTCTAATGAGATCATTTCCATACATTTGATCCAAATTTTGGGTAAGTATACTTTTGAATTTATGATGTTTAAACATAGAAAATTCAATATATTCCATTGCTATAGTAGAATATTGAAATTTTTGATAAGAGAATTTAAAGACAAATCTGTTGTAATTCACACTAAACCTGTAGAGGAAATAGATGTAGAAATTGAAATAAATTTCTTTATTAGAGTTAGTCTTTTTGTGATGATAGAGTTAGGGTAGTTAGGGTTAGTTTAGTTTTTTTTAGTTTTTGAGCTTTTTTAGGGGTTTTTTCTTTGTGCTTGTCTTGTTCTCTTGCTTCCTTTTGTTCTTTTTCTTTTTACTAGCCTCTGCATTAGCAAATCCTACTTAAATTTATCTTATTCATGAGAGTGAAATTCAAACATTTTGCAAAATTGAACTGAAAAAGGGAAACAATAAAGCCATGCATAGTAAAACATGCTTTTAAAACATACTAAAAAGGGATATATATGTGTGTGTGTGTGCATCATGTATATACATCAGATATCAAAATCTTTGTTCAAAACATAAAAAAGATTCAAAAGGAGAGAGTGAGAAAAGTTGTGGATGATAGTAGCCATTCAGTCGATCTAGGATGCCTCTTCTATTAGGGCTAAATACCCTATGTAGGTGAGTTCCCAGTGAGTTTTAAATTCTTGGATATGGAGATCAGTAAGAAAGGGCTGAAGTGGAACCACTTCCCCATGTTCTAGGAACTGAGGAATATCATCCATGGAGGGAATCCCAATGGTCGTATGTGCAATAGCTAAAATGGTATCCAAATTCTCCAAGAATTCAGGCTTCACTATTAAGTTGGTAGCAGTGCGAACATCTTCAACAGGTAGCCCAATGTCCAAAAGTGATGCTACAAAGTGAGAAGCTATGTCAGAGTAAAAATGAAAGTAGTGGCTGCATGCAACATATCTTTCCCCAAGGACTAAGTATAAGTTTGGCACTATGAAACTAGAAGTCCTAATGATGAAGACCTTTTTAAGCCTTTATGGTGTGATGCTCCCTAAGAAAATTGGAGTATCCATGGCTAAGAAGCAAATGCAAAGACAAAAAATAGAAATTACAAAAAAAAAGCAAGAGGAAAAGAAAAGAGAAGTGTAGAGAATTCATGAATTACATGAATTTATAAAAAGCCATAAGAAAGTTGCGTTACATAGTTGCCTTGAGTAATTTTTTCTTTGGAAAATCGTATGCAAGGTGGCAGTTGAATAATAATCTTCAGAATTCAAGGTTAAATCAAATTAATTCTTTACACATACCTGGTGAAATTGCTTCAAATTTGAGCAGTACGAAGATTTTGAATCAAGCAAGTTGAAGATTTTGAAATTAATAGTGGTCATTTGAAATCATGTAAAACAGCCATATTAATTATGGAGGTGTTATGTGTGCGGGATACATAGGAAAATGAAGCTGGAAAGGCAGTACATGTCATCACTCGACTAAGTTGAAGGGATAATACATGTTGAGCAAGGTGTGTGAATTTAATGCAAAATAATGTGATCATGTTTCAAGGTAATCATGACATTTTGATCCATTAATGAAGTGCAACATCGTTAAGTTGAGATAATTAGCAAAAAAATTAGTAGTTGCCATAAAATTTAATCGGAAGGGTGGTAACTAATGTTTCTAAATTTAGATTTAAATTTGGTGATTAAGTTGTCTATTGCTAAATTTTAATTTATGCATATTTTTTAACATATAGAGAGCTACAGTTAGCTAGGATTTGGCATAAATTAGTGAAATCTAGCTAGAAACACACACTTACAAGGAATCATTAAATAATTTTTTGGGAAGTAGTGAATTGATGAAGGGATTTACATTGAATGAAAAATAAAAAAATAACCTTCACTATCACTATAATTCCCAACCTAATAGCGGTGCTTCAATGCTTGCAAGTTGATAAAAGAGCTATTATTGCAATATCAAAAGTGAAAATGAGCTATCATTGCTATATTAAAAAAAAAATGATATCAACTCTTTAGGCTATCCAAATAACTCTATTGGTGCTATGGATGCCTGACCGACAATAGAGCTATGTTTGGGGGAATTACAAAGATAACCTTGTTGGGGCTATGGACACTTGACTGGCAACAAGGCTCTATGCCTGGTTGGCTTTGGAGGATTACTATATTATGTAGTTCAATGTTAATGAACAGATTATTTTTACTAAATTCCAAAAACTGGAATTAATCAAAGCACACACGGATGTTTACGAAGGGGTTTTACTTTTTTATGCCAAAATCTAGGTAAAGGTAGAAGTTATTGTTTTAAAATATGTATAAGTTTTAATTTACAACTGGTGATTTAATTACAAGTTTGATTTAAATTTGGTTTTATTGATTGCAAGTTGTTGTGTGATCTCACAACATGCCCCAAGATTGAAAATACTTGGGGACCCAAGTGAAAAATATAACTCTTATGGAAGGAGCTAACAAATTGGAAGATCACCAAAAGTGAAGAAAGGAAGAGAAATCTTTGATAATAGGAAAGTAATTTGTATTGTAAGTGTTTCATGCATCGGAAACCGGGTACCAGAAACACAGAAAAGGAGAAAAGGTAATGTGAAGTTTAAGTGAAAGACTCTAGTCTGGTATGAAGTAGTCTGATATGAAGCTCTCTGGTAAGAGGGAGTCTGGTATAGTGGAGTTCCAATATAAATGAGGTCTAGGAAAGTAAGTGGGTAAAGCTAAATATCGGGTACTAGGTTGCAATGTGAAATGAAATGTTAAAATTTTAAATTTGTCTAATGATCCCAGTGATCTGGTATATGTACAAGGATTTATGATATCCTTTTTGAAAGGCATGTTAATTATGGTATTTTTGTACTAACATTTGAATAATGGTTTTATTTACATGAGATGTTGTAAATGTGTTTTTTTTTTAGAAAAAGGGATTTAATGTATGGAATTTGTGATTGTAGGAGATATTGATTGTGATGCAAAGCTCAGGTATGGACGGTAAGGAAAAATTGAATCATGGAAGGAATAATTTTCAGTCTGGTTTGATCACTCTAGGAGGTGATAATGTAGACGGCTTTGAGTCCACTAGAATGTTGGGGATCTTGATATTTCACATGCGATGGGAAAAAATGCCAATCTTTGAGAGAGCCCATTCTTGAGAGTAACAGAACTAGAGTCAAGAGATGTGTGGAGGCAAAAATTCTACCTTTTCATTCTAAATGTATGGGAACCCCCTACACATTATCATGATTCTAAGTATCATCCCGACGAAGATTCACGATCAACACCCGAAGAGCTTCAACGAGTAATTGGAGTTGACTTCCATTGACTTCAATTGCAATTCTCCTATTGGTCACAATATTCCACATGCCTTGATGAGATTGGTCCCTTAGATTTCCTCTCATGTAGTTTTCTTATCCTATCTAAGCCTTGTGTTCTATAAAAGTCTAAAGGATGCTTCATTTTTATTTTAAGTTTAGAATTTGTGGATGTCAGAGGATCACAAACTTTTTTAAGTTTTGTTCTTTTTTTCTATTTTTTAAACCATTTTGGCATAAAAAATTGTATACACATACATATTAATTGATATCAGAGCTTTATAGGTAGCTACCTATCTCAGTATCTTTTGTAGTTGGTTTTGTAAGTTTGGTTGAGCAAGACTATATGTTGTGCCATTTAAGGGTGCATACAGAACCTACTCGATGTCCATAAACAAAACCCTCTCTTTAAAAGCTTGCACCAATTTATATGTAGTTGTGAAGCAATCTGGTGAAGTATAAAGCAGTTTGCTCTATTTTATTAATTCTTTGGGGCATCCATGGAGAATAACCAGGAGAAACTTTTATTTTTCAGTATTTTTATACTTTGTTTTAGAATAGATGTTTAATATTTGAAAATTTTCAAAAAACAATTAAATGAATGGAAGGAATTTTGTTGAAAATATTTTATTTTCCATGAAGTTGTTGAATTCTTAATGCTAAATCTACTTAAGTGATAGCAAGGAATTTGTGATATCCCATGAAATGTTATGGAAAATCTTTTGGTTTCATGATGTCAAGCTTATCGTTTCAATTTGGAATGTTATCTAAAATGTTCAAACACCAACCATATTCCCTTTGAGATTAATAGCAATATCACATCATTTCCCAAGAGCGACCCTAGTGCAACCATGACCTGGTTATCGGAGACTTGGGATTGAACGAAATCCAATCTTTGTCTTGTGAATGTAGAATTTCCCTTTAGGTTGTCTTTTTTCCATATCTTTCAAGAAGGATAGGCTCTTCGTGGTCTTCTCTATGGAGATTTTATTATACCTATTTTCTGCAAGTGAAATCATCATTAATAGTAACCCCTTGACATAGCGACTTAGCTATTGGAGCGATAAGGATTAGGGAGAGTTTTATTAGTAAGTCACAGATTTTCACAATTGTGTAACCTTTGACAAGAGGTTCTTAATTTTAGATTTTTAGTGACACATCTATGTTGTAAGAAGAGCTTTATGAGCATGATAAGAGCATATCAACAGGACTCATCCTAGAGTCTCTTCGATAGACTGATAGTTTTCTTATCAGAAGGGAATTATTATGTTGATAGCGGTCTACGATGACTCTCTCTAATGGAGTGATAAGGAGTATGGAATTGTTATTGGTGTGACTGAATGGTTTCATTGGAAGTTATTTGGATATCTCTCTAACACAACGATACATAATGATGAAGCAAATGCATGGCGTGACAAGTTTGGGTGAATGATAATCCACATCCTTGTTGTGGATTACAGAGTAGTGACATGGCAACGAGGTGGACAGGTGAATTCATCAAGGGTTTTCATCAGAGTGAAATTCCATCATCGATAGGACTCTTAAGGCAGTCCCTCTAATGTAGTGATGGTCTTCCCATTGGTGCGACATATTGGTGTCAAAAAGTCATTGAAGGATGTCTCCCCAATAACCCAATGACCTACCCATTGGTGAGACAATATGATATCACCAAGACTATGGAGCTAGTCCCAATAATAGGGTGATAGGAGCATGATGCTGATTGTGGGACCCAGTAATGTTAATGTGACTTTGGGACCTCATAAGGAAAGGATGGCATGCAATCAAAGAGTGGATAATAGGAAGACATGTGGAAGGAAATGACAGTGGATGGTGACATGTAGTGATATGACAATATGGGGACAACTTGTCTATAGCAGCGAATGGTATCAGCATGACAAGCTTATATCAGTGGGAGTGGAGTATATGTCTCATCGATAACCCAATAGCTATCTCATTGGTGTAACTTTGGTGTATCAGTGGGGGTCTAAAAGATGTTCCTTCAATGGAGTGATAAGGTGAGAAGCTAGTGGGACCCGATTATGAAAAAGGTTGACATCTGGTGAAGAATGATTGCTTGGTGTGAAAATTTTCATTGTTGTTGCGAACTAGGTAGTGATGACATGGAAGAAATATGGCATGTGGGCCAAAGTACTTGAAGTTAGTTCATATCAAAGTAACATTGGTGTATTGGTAGGACCTTGAAGCACACTTTTTTGACAAAATGATATGATAGATCAATGATGAAGATCTGAACAACCACTTATCAGACAATCATGATTTAAAGTTGCAATAGTGAATGGAAAGTGCAAGATCAGGGCATGAAAGGAGAAGATCGACAACCAATATTCAAACTTGAAGATATACAATGGTCTAGTCCATGTGAACAAGGGTTACAACTGGTAATTGACACTAGAGAAACAATTTATTGGTCTAGCTACGCAACCAACCAATGTAAATGAAGATTTGATCTTCAAGGTGGTGGAAAATATTGTGGAAGTGATTGAGATCAAAATCAGATCAAAGGATCAAAAGAATACATTGAATGCATAATTAGATGTTAAGTTTTATAGAGAGCTAATTTGGGAAAATTCTCTCTAATAGAATTAAATGTTGTGTGGCTCAACGCAGAAGTATGGTGATATCTGATAAACCTTATTAGATGTCTTGATGATGAGCTAGTTGATGGCATGTAGCTCAATGAAATAAAAAATTGTTGGTGAAGTTAGCAAGAAAGGGAAACCCTAGCAAAATATTTGAGCTTATTTGGACGGTGGTGAGAATATCGAGGTATAGATTGCAGATCGGTGGAGTTAAGAAAAAGGAAAACAACCATATTTTGATATGTAGAGAAGAGAGAGTAGTAGTGTGTCTACAAGATGGAGAGAGAAATATAGTAGATAGAGAATGCATATGCAATAAATTCCTAGACTTTAATACAAAATATCATCTAGGTTTTCATTCAACAAAGTGCAGATGTATGAGACATTGTAGAAAGGGAAAGAAGAGCAAAGTAGCAAGATAAAACAATGATTGTTCTATGTGTAGAGGAGAGTGCAGAGCATAGGGGTGTGTTGTTGGGAGTGCAGCTTTAGTAGAGAGTGTGAGTTATAGTAAGTGCAACAATATACTGAATGTAATGATGCATTATAGGTTAGGAAGAACCAATGTATGCATATATGAAATTGTTATCACAAAGGTGGTTTCCCCAATGTACTGAGTTGTAGCTCAAATCAGGGTGTTGTGTCATCCTTGAAGTAGTTGCTTCTAAAACTAGGGAGTTGTTGCTTCCTTGTAGTTGTAGCTCCTAAATCAGGGTGTTGTTGCATCCTTGAATTTTTTGCTTCTAAATTAGGTAGTTGATGCTTCCTTGGGTTGTATCACTAAAACATTGTAACAAAGATTTCTTTTGTGATGCTATATTTGAGTAGTAGACTCAAGAAGCCTTGGTCACCATGGTTTTTCCCATCTTGGGTTTTCCATGTATATCTGGTGTTGTGGGAATTTGTGTTGATTGTTTATTTGCATGTTTATGTTTACATATTTATTTTTCAATCTACACAATAAGAGTTCAGTAAGAAATCTGCACAAGGTATTTGAAGTTAAGGAAGTAATATGCATAAAAGTTTAAAAGGATAAATTTTGAGTATCTATTGCTTCATGCCCCTCTTAGTAGATCATCATGTATCAACAATTGGTATTAGATCCCTAGGTTCCCTAGGAGAAGCTTAATTAGCTTAGGTAGATCTTGGGTAGGCGAACAAAATGGCATGTTAGGAAGGTTCAAGCAAGCCACCTAGATTCAATGGAGAAAACTATACTAAGTGGAGCTCTCTGATGAAAGGATACTTAGGTTCTCTTGGAATTGATTTTTGAATGTCAGTTAAGAACAAATATGTTCTTCCTACTACTCCTACTGATATTATAGGAAAGGAATATGAGAATAATGAGAAATCTTGGTTTATCATTACAAAAAACTTGTTTGATTTTGTGCATAACAAGGTTATGCATTTTCAACCAGCTTACGATTTCTAGGAAACAATGAATAAGATCTATGAAGGAGACTCCAAGGTGAAGCTGGAAAAGCTACAAATATTGAGAGCTAAATTTGAAAGCTTACAAATGATTGAAGAAGATTAAATTACAAATTATCTTTTGAGAATTGATCATATAGTGAAAGATATTAGAGGATATGGTGTGGAAATGAAAGAGGATGTTGTGCTAAAGGTTCTGAGGTCCATGGCAACCAAATATGATTCTAAAGTTTTTTCCATTGAAGAAGGAAGAGAAATTGATAAACTCACTCTAGATGACTTACATGGTATATTTATTGCTTATGAGATGAGAATGCTAGGTGCTGAGTCTTCTAGAAGAGAAGTTGCATTTAAGATTGCCGAGAAAGGAAAGGATGGAGCAAAGAAGAAAGACAAAGTTGTAGTCATTTTTTTAGACATTGAAGAAAGTAATGAAGAAACAAACTTCATAAGGAGACTAAGGAGAGGATCCAATAAATATAAAGGTAAGCTTACCTTCAAATGCTTCAGCTGTGGTAGAATAGGTCATTTTGTTTCAAAATTTACATATGAAAATGAGGACAATTCCAAGTAAGAAGAAGATAGCAAAAAGAAGAAAATGGTTTATCCAAAAAGGAAGAATTTTGGAAAGATGAAGAAGAGTTTATACATCAATGAAGAAAGTGAAGCATTTGATGCTAGTGATAGTTTAGAAGAGGATCAAGACCATTCCCTTGTAATGAGAGATGGAAGCGAATATCTATTTATGGCCAAAGAAACTAAGGATCAGAAAGATGTACAAATTGAGGACTCATATGAAGGGGAAGAGGAGGCAGTTGTTGATCTTGCAGGAGAATTAATTAGTGCTCTTGAAGATCTTGATGAACTAAGAGATAAATTTGATGATCTTACGAGAGAAAACAAGAAATTGAAGAAGAATTTTCAAAAGGAGATTGACAGATTAAATCAAGAACTTGAAGAATCAAATAAGCTGGTGGTAAATTTGAAACTACAAGTAGAAGAAGCTAAAAGAGGTGAAGATGTAATGAAGTCCAAGCTAAAATCTGAAGTAGAGAGATGCATGAAGTTAGAAGTAGTAGTCACTCTAAGAAAATAATTGGAGAAGGCTAAGGAGCAGATCAATAAGGGTCTAAAACTAAAATGAGGTACTTATATTCTTGATGAAATGGTTAAGTCACAAAAGCCATCAAAACCGAAGGAGAAGGTTGGCATTGGATTTGAGAAAGGAATGAGTTCCTCTACTAGTACTTTTGTAAAAATATATGAAAAATTTATTGCAGAAGAAAGATGTTGCACTAAGGAAAAGAATCCCATAACATATATGAAGATGAAGAAATCAGTCCTTGAAACATTGATGAAGAAGCAACATACAAAGGGAGTGTTGTGCAATTTTGCACACACGCCCCACTGGAGGTAGGGACCCTCTTTTTTCTTTTGCATCTCCACATCTTAGCTTGGTCAAATTTTTAGTTTTTCTCTTCTTGGGAGGTTATTTTGGTATTAAGTCCAGACTTGGTTTGATGAAGGCAATATTTTGAGGCTCTGGGGAAAATTCACCTTTCTTGGATTTTGGAAATGGGAAATTTAAAGTGAATTCTCAATGTTATATGAAATTATTTTTCATACATGTGGATAGAGTATGAAAAATTAGGCTAGTTTTCTTTTTAAACTTTTCAAAAATTCCTTCTAGAAAAAAAGTTATGAAGTTTAGGGGATTTTGACCTGGCTTGGATTTTGAAAAATCCAAGCTACCTCAGATTCCTTGAAAACCAATTTTGAGGTAAATTTTCAACATCATTTGTAAATATTTTTTGCACCTATGGATAGAGGATGAAAAATTAGGCTAGGTTTCTTTTTGAACTTTCCAAAAATTCCTTCTACAAAAAAAGTTATGAAGTTTAGGGGATTTTGACCTACCTCAGATTTTCCATGAGGATGAAACCTTCAAAAATCCAGGCTACCTCAGATTCCCCGAAAACCAATTTGAGGTGAATTTTCAACCTCATTTGTAAGTTTTTTCTGCACCTGTGGATAGAGGATGAAAAATTAAGCCAGGTTGCTTTTTAAACTTTTCAAAAATTCCTTCTAAAAAAAAAAGTTATGAAGTTTAGGAGATTTTGACCTCGCTTGGATTTCGGAAAATCCAAGCTACCTTGGATTTTCCATGAGGATTAAACATGGAAAATTCTAGAATGTACCTTAGATTTTCCATGAGGATTAAACATCGGAAAATCCAAGCTACCTCAAATTTTTCCTTGAAATTTTAAAATGTTCCTAAATATGAAAAATTCTTGAAAGGTAAAAAATTTTGAAACTAAAAAAATTCCAAAAATGGAAAGTTTTCTTAAAAGGGCCAAAATTCTATTCAAGTTTGATTTGGATATTTTATGGATGGGATTTTTTTTTAACATGTGAGCTACTAATGATGGTATCTATTTTTCAAGATTAAAGAAATCAAAAGGGGGACCTACATATGGATTCGTGCCAAGAGGGAAATTCTAGAAGAGTTCAACTCAAATATTAAATGTGGGGCGTGCATAAGAATCCGTGCCCAAATTGTTTACAACTGGAAGGAAGTTTTGGAAGCTATTTGCACCATGTGATGTTTGCTTTATCTAATGATGATTGTTATCAAATCCAAGTTGGAAAAATATTATTTTCCCATTATTCCATGGTGTAACTACTTTTATACAATTGGATGATGATGTATCTAGATGCTAAAACCCTAATGTAACTACTGAATGCTTCTAGAAGTGTAATTTATGCCATTGGATTGATTTAATCCTATCCATTGAAATTATAATGTAAAATATATAAAAGGCCATTTCCTTCTCATTTGTAAGGGGTTAGAATATTTGATTAGAAGTTGTAGAAAGCCACAATTGGCTAAGTTACGAGTTAGATTTTGTAAGGCAATAGTTGTAGGAGAGGAGAGAGACTAGAAATTGTTATGTAAATTCTAGAGGAGTTAATGCAATTGTATTGTTGATTTGGAAAGCTTTGTGTTATACTTTGATAGTTTATGGTTTCTTGTTCTTGATTCTCGGATGTCAGATGGTAGATTTCAGTTCTTTTGCAATAATGGTAAAATTTGAATGATGTTTGATCGATCTCTGGTCCAAAATTTTAGTAATTTTTTGATTGCAAGTTGTTGTGTAAAGTTAGTATGGGCCTTACTTTGTGCTAAGTTCAACTGTGGATGCTTGTTTACATTGCGCTAGTTATTGGATATGTGGATGAATATTCATAGTCTGAAAATCTTCAATTTCCTTAGAAGATTGTACCATTTCTGCGGAGTTGTGGGCTTGTCCTTGATCAAACAAAGATTGGTTTTATTGGGGATATGTCCATTTGCAACATTCATCATTGTTGTGATTGATTTTAGGAGTTAGTTTAGAATCTCTCTCAACCCTTCTCTTTTGATATTTCTTTGAATTTGGGTTAGTTGTAGGATTGAAAGCATCACCATATTGTTGTATTTGATGAAAGAATACTTCCAACATTGTTCATTTGTAAGGCCCCTTGTGATTACCAACATTTTCACATATTATCTGAGTTGTTTTTTCATTGTCAAGACCTGACATTAGTGACCTTGGGGTTATCTCTTGAGGCTTTTTGATAGAGATTTTCCTTTCAAGAGAGATAGAATATCACATTTTGTCTGAGTTGTTGATGTCCAGAAAACACCATCAACAAATTGGCACTAGAAGGAGGGCTAAACGAAGGTGACATAGTGGGAAGTTGAATGAATCTTCATGTTGAAAATTTTAGATATGATAGATCTCTAAATCTGAAAGTACAAATTCTGAGTCAAGAGTCTTATGTTTTTCATGATGGAAATGGTCTTTAGATTGATTTTCCTCAACTTTGTGAGTCTCTGAATAAGAGATTGGATCTCTTGAATAATAAGGGTTTGTATCACTATGTATTATCAGACCAGTGAAAAATTCATAATACCACTAGGCATAATGAGTTTGAATGCTTAGCCTTTTTGGGTAAAATTGAGATGGTTTTGCAAAGGGGTATTTTCATGCAAAACCTACTTGAACCACTAGCCTCCATAGATTTAGAGTTTATTGACATTACTATTAAGGCATTTACATAGATAGTTGAAGATCAACTCAGTGGTGGTAAGGGTTTGCAAGATTTCATCTCATCTAAATGGTGTAGAGTTCATAATGCAGCCCATTCAGAGTTCACTTGTCATTCATGTGTGGAAATTATCATTAAAGTTGGGAGATACTTGGAGTGGAAAGAAAAGTCAGACAAGGAATGCACTACATAGAAGCCAACAAATTCTAAATCCAGAGATGATGTTGCAGCTGATGTTGAGGTGGCTCTGGAAGGGACTGAGTGTAAGGAAGACAAATATGAGGCATCTGAGTAAATAGAGGAACATTTAAGTGAAGAAATATTTATAAAGATCAAGGAGGATGTTCCTATAGAGGTTAGTCAGATTTCTGCAAATACAAAGGAGGATGAGCTACAAGAGAAAGGAGTTACCATACAAGCTCCTCCCATCCAGGATGAAGATCCAATACAAACTAGATATGAAGAGTTTGTTTCTGGAATTATAAAATATTGGTCAAGCCTGAGTTATAGTGTTTACCGATAGGAGTTGTTGTTACTAGCTTGGTGCATGATACATGAGGAAGAGCATTCTGAATTCACATGCTTCTAGTGCTAGGCTGCCATAAAAGAGGTGGAAGAATAAGTGCAACTACTACAACATACAAGGGATACATAGAAAGATACATCAAACAAGTCTCCAATGGAAGAATTTCAACAAGTTGCTAATGAATGTCTTGAAGGACATGAGGAAGCACTTAATGGAGTGGTCAACATTCCTAATAGTTATGATCAAGAATCTGAACTAGTGCCAACAAAAGATGAATTTATGGAGTCTTCTCATTTATCAAATTCTATTTTTCCTTAGTCTATTGATGAACTGCACAATGAAAATTCACAGCTTTTATGTATTAAGGGTGAGGTAGCTAATGTGGTTCATACTGATGTGTAGGAAAACATGAATGATGCTGAAAATAGTAATATTATAGTCATAATTGATTGGCTTGATCACATTGTTGTAGGTGAAAATATGTTTAAAGGTCAGTCTGAACATCCTATTGAGGAATTCACTGTGCATGATGAAGCTTCTGCATTCTCATCATTGATAACTCATGAAGAAACTCAAACAAGTGAAAAGTTCCATGATGTTAATTTTAATTTTGTTTAATCTGAATTTCACCTTGGACTGCTTATTGATAACTCTAATTTTGTTTTGCATATTTTGAATGCGAGAGGAATGTTGCATCATCAATGGATACCTCCTAACAACATAGATATCAACTCTTCACAATTGAAGGGTGATAAAAATGATGTTCGATCTCAACAAGGAGCACACTAGATTTTTTTTTTCCCTACTGTGAATTTTGAAGCTTATAAATTTGATTATAAAGCTTCAAAATTTATAAGCTTAATAATTGAGGTAAGCTTCGATCTCAACAAGGAGCACACTAGATTTTTATTTCCTTACTGTTAATCATGGTCCTAATGAGTTACCTCAATTATTGATTATTCCTAATTATGAGGTTGAGTTTGAATGCTACAATGTGGAGATTTATTTTACTGATTATAAAGAAAAAATTTCATTCTTGAGGAATATTACCATTACATTACTGCTTGTTCATGCATTGATTAACCATATGGGGGTGGGACTTAGTTTTCCTTGTCTAATCATGAGCCACTTTGAGTCTCCTTGTACATAATGTTAATTTGAATAAATGCAACTTGCCTTGTTGTTCTTTTACTTTTGTCTATTTTATGTTTTCTTTAGGATAGATATCTTTAGTTTAGATTGCTTTGCCTTGCTTTTGGTTTGCTTCTGTTTTTGTTAGTTTAGGTTTTCTTTGGGTTTTTGTTTGGCTGTTACTTTGCTTCTCCACCTTGGGTTTCTCTTTTTTTCTGGCTAGGGAAGTTTCTTTCTTGCACAATAATTATTCATTATTTGGGACTGTTTGGGTATTTCTTTTACAAACTCTAATCATTTTTCCTGATAGCTTGGTGAAAGTCCTTCATTCAGTGTCACATGTGCTAAACGTATAAAGTGGATAAGTCATTGGATTGAGTTAGTTTCTAAATTTTCTCAAATATTACATCTTACAAACATCTTAATAATCATGAGGTTGTTGTAGGATCTTTGTGAGGTCTTGTTAAGTGAAAAATCTTATATTCCTGCTTCAGTGCCACTTTGATTCTCATCCCTAAGTGTGAGCTTCATTGCCTATGGGTTGAAATGAAAAAAGTGAAAAGAAAATAAATATCAAAAAGAAGGAATAGAGAAAATATTGGAAATAAAAAAGACATTCAACATATTAGGGAGATCTGAATATCTTTACTAGGGTTATGAATACTTGGTTGGTATTAGAGCTATGTTCAGGAGAATCACAATGATAACTTTGTCAGGGCTATGGACACCTGACTGGAAATGAGGCTCTATCTGGGTTGCTTTTGGAGTTATAATTTTTTACGTAGCTTAACATGACTAAACATGGATTCCTATAATAGCTTAGGGAGGGAAATTTATACACCTACACACACTTGGATTTTCAGCACAGAAAGGGCTAGCTTGTTCATTGGTTTTGAGACTTTAGTTTATTGGTTGACTTGATGTGAGGATTAAAACCATATTTTTTGGGTTCTTGATTCTAGTTTGTCATCGAAATGCTCTAGAGCATTTCCCTAGCAGAGTCACCATTTGTTGTGCAATTTTTTCACACATGCCCCATTAGAGGTGGGGACCCTCTTTTTTCTTTTGCATCTCAACATCTTGGCTTGGTTGAATTTTTAATTTTGCTCTTCTGGGAGGTTATTTTGGGATTAAGTCCAGACTTGGTTTGATGAAGGCAATATTTTGAGGCTCTAGGGGAAATTCACCTATCTTGGATTTTGGAAATGGGGATTTTGAAGTGAATTATCAATGTTATATGAAATTAATTTTTGCACCTATGGATAGAGGATGAAAAATTAGGCTGGGTTGCTTTTTGAAATTTTCAAAAATTCCTTCTAGAAAAAAAGTTATGAAGTTTAGGGGATTTTGACCTAGCTTGGATTTCAGAAAATCCAAGCTACTTAGATTTTCCATGAGAATTAAAACCTAGAGAATCCAAGCTACCTCAGATTCCTCAAAAACCAATTTTGAGGTGAATTTTCAACATCATTTGTAAATATTTTTTGCACTTGTGGATAAAGGATGAAAAATTAGGCCAGGTTGCTTTTTGAACTTTTCAAAAATTCCTTCTAGAAAAAATGTTATGAAGTTTAGGGGATTTTGACTTGGCTTGGATTTCGGAAAATCCAAGCTACCTCAGATTTTCCATGAGGATTAAACCTCAGAAAATCCAAGCTACCTCAGATTCCCTAAAAACTAGTTTTGAGGTGAATTTTTAACATCATTTATAAATCTTTTTTGCACCCATGGATAGAGGATGAAAACTTAGGCTAGGTTGCTTTTTGAACTTTTCAAAAATTCCTTCTAGAAAAAAAGGTTATGAAGTTAAAGGGATTTTGACCTGGCTTGGATTTCAAAAAATCCAAGGTACCTCAGATTTTCCATGAGGATTAAACATGGAAAATTCTAGGTACCTCAAATTTTCCATGAGGATTAAACATCGAAAAATTCAAGACCCCTCAAAAATTATGAAATTTTCCAAAAATGGAATATTTTTTTTTCAAAAATGAAATTATTTTGCCAAAATGGAAATTTTCTCGAAATGCATTTTTTTCCCGAATAATTTTTTTCCAAAATGGAATTTTTTCCTTGAAATTTTAAAATGTTCCTAAAAATGAAAAATTATTGAAATGGAAAAAAAAAAAATTTCCAAAAATGGAAAGTTTTCTTACAAGGGCCAAAATTTTATTCAAATTTAATTTGGATTTTTTATGGATGAGATTTTTTTTTAAATGTGAGCTACTAATGATGGTATTTTTTTTTCAGGATTAAAGAAATCAAAAGGGGGACTTGCATATGGATTCATGCCAAGAGGGAAATTCTAGAAGAGTTCAACTCAAATATTAAATGTGGGGCATGCATAAGAATCCATGCCTAGACTATATATAGCTGGAATGAATTTTTAGAAGCTATTTGCACCATGTGATTTTTTTTTCTTTATCCAATGATGATTGTTATCAAAGCCATGTTGGCAGAATATTATTTTCTCATTGTTCCATGATGTAACCGCTTTTATACAATTGGATGATAATGTATTTGGATACTAAAACCCTACTGTAACTATTGGATGCTTCTAGAAGTGTAATTTATGCCATTGGATTGATTTAATCCTAGCCATTGAAATTATAATGTAAAATCTATAAAAGGCCATTTCCTTCTCATTTGTAAGGGGTTAGAATAGCTGGTTAGAAGTTGTAGAAAGCCAGAATTGGCTAAGTTAGGAGTTAGATTCTATAAGACAGTAGTTGCAAGAGAGGAGAGAGACAAAATTATTATGTAAATTCTGGAAGAGTTAATGCAATTAGATTGTTGATTTGGAAAGCTTTGTGTTATAGTTTGACGGTTTATGGTTTCTTGTTCTTGATTCTTAGATGTGAGATGGTAGATTTCAATTCTTTTGCAATAATGGTAAAATGTGAATGATATTTAATCAATCTTCTGTCCATACTTTTACCAATTTGTTGATTGTAAGTTGATGTGTAAAGTTAGTTTGGGCCTTATTTTGTGCTAAGTTCAACTATCGATGCTTGTTTACATTGTGCCAATTATTGGGTATGTGGATGAATATTCATAGTCTAAAAATCTTCAGTTTCCTTAAAATATTGCACCATTTTTGGGTAAGTGCACAAAGTTGAGTCCATGAAATGTGGAATTTTTTTCCTTAGCCAAAAAAACGAAATCGACATTGCAAAAAAAGGATCCCAATTTTTAAAAATTGGCATTGAAAAAATAGGATCCCGATTTTTAAAAATCGGGATCCCATTTAGCTTCAGGATCCCAAGCCTAAATGCCAAACAGGATCCCGCTTTTTAAAAATCGGGATCCTGTTTCTTAAAGGGTTCTGAATCGATGGACATGGAACATGATCCTGATTAGTAAGAAAGAGGATCCCAATTTTTAAAAATCGGGATCCCATTTGGTAATGCTATTTATTTTTTTAAAAATGAAAAAGGGAATGGGATCCTGTTTATAAAGCGGGATCCTGTTTATCTGTCAATGGCCACCACATTTAATATTGGGAACGGGATCCCGATTTACAAAATGAGATCTTGTTTTGTAAATCAAGATCCCATTTCTAAAAATTAGAAATTGGATTTACTTTGTGGATGGGTTTTTGGTTTGTGTTTTGGTTTAGGAAAAACATTGGGAATCTAAACCTAGGCCTTCAACCTGGTTTGACCCACAAGTTGAAGTCCTAACAATGTAAGAGAAAAATACCGAGTTTGGACATATCGCTGATGACTTTTTTTGCAAAATTTTTTGACGAAATTAAAACCCATTTTAGATGAGACAATGCAGATTCCAAATATGTATTTTTGTTACAATTGGATTATTTTTTCTATTTTTCAATTAATTTATGATGAAACAGGTCCATAAACTTTAAATATCAGGGTTTTTTAATATTTTAATAACTTTTGATCAACATAACATTTTGACGAATGGATTGCACGAGAACAAACTTCAAACAATTCTTTTCAATTTTTTTTTTTTTTTAAAAATGGTAAGTTAAGGTCATCTTATGCATGTCGTACACAACGATTTTTCAAAACGACAAATATGCCTAATAAAAAATTAAAAAACAATATCAAGAACAAGCTCCAGTGAGTCACAAATATTTTCCCAAAAGGATTTAGAAAAATACGATAATTTAGGTCAAAATATGGATGTTGTACACATGCATGGTATTGTATAAAGAAAGTGAGTTTTAAACAGTGGTTTTTAGAAATGCCTATTGAAACTCAATGTGTACAATCTGGGTATTGAAATAAATTACATATTTGGAAACTAGACTCCAAGTACTACATTTTATGATTACTAACTTTTTTGAAGATTCTATCTCTAAGTGCTTCAAATTTTAAGGTCAAATGTGTCAAATGTTGAAAATCAGGGAAAACACTTCCACTTTTTATCCAAAAAGTGGACTCAACTTCTTTCCAACACCGTTTTGCAAAGTTGTGAGCTTATCCTTGATCAAGTAGAGATTGGTTTTATTGGGAATCTATCTATTTGCAGCATTCATCATTGTTGTGATTGATCTTAGGAGTTAGTTTAGAATATCTCTCAACCCTTCTCTTTTGATCTTTCTTTGAATCTAGGTTAGTTGTAGGATTGAAAGCATCACCATATTGTTGTATTTGATGAAAGAATTTCTAGCATTGTTCATTTGTAAGGCCCCTTGTGATTACCAAAATTTTCACATATTATCTGAGTTTTTTTTGCATTGTCAAAACCTAACATTAGAGACCTTGGGGTTATCTCTTGAGGCTTGCTGATAGTGATTTACCTTTTGAGAGAGATAGAATATCACATTTTGTTTGAGTTGTTAATATGTAGAAAACACCATCAACAAGGATCTGATGCAAAAAAAATTACTAGGATGAGATATGCCAAAATTTCAAAGGAAGACTACCTCATCCTGCTCAAAGGAATTCTATGACCAAGTACTCACATTTTTTATGGTTATTGTTTTACCTGTAGTCAATTTGGTCATAGAGTTTGTGAGTGTACAACAACACCTAGTAGGAGTATAAAATATATGCATATAAATTCATTTGTTCCTATTGTAGACATGTGTGTAATGTGTTTTAACTGCCACAATTTTGGTCACCTTGAAAAACATTGAAAAATGAATCATGTAAGACCAAAAGCACATAGTGAGAAAATGAATGTCCCCCAAGGTGAACAATGGTTCACATATTGCTGAGAGGAAGGCATGTAAGATAGAGAAAAAGGAAAAGAAGGTCTAGAAAGAGAAAGACTAGTAGGTAGTGCTGGCCGCCTTTTCCTTACATCACTAATTGTTAGTGATGGGGCATGACTCTAGGGGGAGTTTAATTGGAATCCTATTTATCCTTGGAAAGAGAAGAAAAAGATCAAGTCAGGGAAAACACATTTTACAAATTTCTAATGAATTGATGGTTACAGATGTATGGTCACATTATTTCTCTTTGAGATGCATGTTAGAGGGTAAGAACATCAGTAGGTAGTGGATAGTCAACTGTAGTAATTGATATCAACCATTTGGTATCAATCATTGTAGGAAATGGGGTGTAGATGCTCTGTTAAGAGAAATGCTTCTTTCCAGCAAGGAGAAGATATATGGCTAAGGGGGAGTTGTTTTGTAGATGTTTTTAAATAGGAATCAACCCACTATAAATTTGTTCAAAATAGACTAGTTGGTGTAGAGCCCCTAAAATGAAGCTAGTGAATAATGTTGCATGATCTCAAGGGGAGTTGCTTTAGTTAGAAAATCAATTGTATGATCAGATTAGCTGGTATAGATGAAATGCAGAACTTGGAATGAAGAAAATGCATGGGTAGGCCAGCAGAAGAGGATGAAGCAAGGTATATGAAAATATACAATTGGTATCTATGGAGAAGCTACTTTTGGTATCAAATCAGCGTTATACTTGATACATTGTAGATTCAAAATGTTAAGTAGTATCATGGCATGATATCATCAATTGGTGTCAAGAATATGATTCAATTGGGATAGAGCATGAATCAAAATATCTACAATTGGTATCTGACCTGCTTGGAGAATAGCATGTAATGGAACTTCAAATGGCGTCAAATATTTTATTTAATTGGTATAGAGTATTTGAAGAATATGGTATTTCCATTGTAGTAAAGAGGTTGAATGCAACAATTGGAATGAGAAAAAAATTGTTTTCAATTGGTATCATTCAAATGGGGAGCAAACTCCCTTTTCCATTGCTAAGAAGTGAAGGTTGTAGTAGTATAGTGGCCTGAGATAAAGAAGAGGAGAAAGGATGAGAAAGTGCTCAAAAGAATTGAGCATGAGGGAGAAGTAATGCTCAAAGTAAAGCATAAGAGAGAAAGTTGTGAAGATGCTCATAAGGATGAGCAAAGTAGAAGGAATGTCAAAGGAGGATATTAGAGAATAGCTAGACCCTTTGTACTACTTGTCAAAGGGGGAGAATTCTTTTAGGAGGAGTGATCCCTTTGCCATTAATGTCAAAGGGGGAGAAATATTTGCAAATTCTCAAAGAGGCGCATTGGAGAAAGTAGCAATAGAACTAGAAGGTAAAGATAATACTAGTACAAATGTTGAATTGGTTAATTGGTATCATTGAAAATTTAAAGTTTTTCCATCAATGACAAAGGAGGAGATTGTTGGAATATGTTGTCATTGATGTCAAAAGAGGAGAACTGTTCTAATCCTATGCAGAAGCACATAATGTTGTCATTGATGTCAAAAGGGAAAATTAGGCAAAGGAGTTTTTTGGCATGATGATAGTGGATTTGATGGAGAATTTGTGTGGAAGATTGATGATGCTAAAGTGCATATCTTGCAAATGTGGTCATGAAGTTGCAAATCATCTCATGTACAAGAGAGGAGGAAACAACTACAAATTCGATGTAGGTTTCTCATGAGCTCTCCAAAAAGGTATTTTGTAGGTCATGATGTTAATGGTGATGTCAACATTCATTTGTTCATGCTCTCGATCTAGGGTTTATTAGTTAAACCAAACATGTGCAAAAATTCCAATCACAACATTCAAGCAAGTTCTATTTCGTCAGTGACTTGGTGTTATGGGTTGTAGGTCACATAAGCAACAAACTATGTCATTCATCCCGCAGAGGTGATAGGCCCCTCTGCCTATTGTTTTATGATTAATACATTTCCATCAGTTCGATGGAAAATGGTCTATTTCTTATGCAATGGTATTTCAAGTTTCTCTAACCTATGTCACAGGTTTCCATAGTTTTGTAACCTCCTGACATGGAGACTTAGCTATTGGAGTGATAAAGAGTAGGGAGAGCTTTATCGGCAAGTCACAAATTTTCACAATTGTGTAACCTCTGACAAGAGGTTCTTAAGTTCATATTTTTAGTGACACAGTGATGTTGTAAGAAGAGTTCTATTGACATGACAAGAGCATATTAGTGGGACTCATCCTAGAGTGTCTTTGAAATCCCGATAGTTTTCTTATTGGGGAGACATTGGTATGTTGGTAGGATTCTGGGAGGACTCTCTCTGATGGAGCGATTAGGAGTATGGAAGTGTTATCGGTGTGACTAAATGGTTTCAGTGGAAGTTAATTGGATGTCTCTCTAACATAGAGATACATGGAGATTACTTGGTGGGACCCAACTGGGGTATGAGATGACAGATGATGACAAAGTATACACATGGTGTGACAATTTTGGGTGAACAGTAATCCACATCCTTGTTGTGGATTATAGAGTAGTGACATGGCAATGAGGTGGACAGGTGAAGTCATCAAGGGTTTTCATCAGAGTCATTCCATCATCAGTACGACTCTTAAGGAAATCCCTTCAATGCAACAATCATCTTCCCATCAATATGACATAGTGGTGTTGGCAAGATGTTGAAGGATGTCTCCCCGACAACCCAATGACCTACCCATCAATAAGACAATATGATATTGCCAGGACTATGGAGCTAGTCCCAATGATAGGGCAATACGAGAATGATGCTGACTATGGGAACCCGTAATGTTGACATGACTATTGGACCCCATAAGAAAAGGATAACATGTAGTCAGAGAGTGAATAATAGGATTACACATGGAAGGAAATGATAGTGGATGGTGACATGTAGTGATATGATAACATGGGGACCACTTGTATATAGTAGTGAATGGTATCAGTGTGATAGCCTTATACCGATGGGAGTGGACTATATGTCTCATCGATAACCTAATGACTATCTCATTAGTGTGACTTTGTTGTATCAGTGGGAGTTTGAAAGATGTCCCTTCGACAAAGTGATAAGGTGAGAAGATAGTGGGATCCAATTGTGATGAAGGATGACAAGTGGCAAAGAATGATTGTTCGGTGTAAAAATTGACATTGTTGTTGTGAATTAGGTGGCAATCACATGGAAGAAAAATGGCATGTGGGCCCAAGTACTTGAAGGAAATTGATATCAGAGTGACATTGGTGTATTGGCAAGACCTTGAAGCACATCTCTTTGACAAAACGATATGATAGATCAATGATGAGAATCTGAACGACCACTTATTACAAGGCCATGATTTAAAGTTATGAAAGTAACTGGAAAGCATGGGACCAAGGCATGAAGGAGAAGATCAATGGCTATTATTCAAACTTGAATATCTACAATGATCTGGTCCTTGTGAACAAGGGTTATGACTGGTAACTGACACTAGAGAAAGAATTTATTGGTCTAGCTATGCAAATAATCAATGTAAATGAAGATTTGATCTTCAAGGTAGCAGAACATATTTAGAAGTGATTGAGATCAAAATTAGATCGAAGGATCAGAAGAATGAATTGAATGCATAATTAGTTTCTAGGGTTGATAGAGAGCTAATTTGGGAAAATTCTCTCTAACATAATTAAATGTTGTGTGGCTCGATGTAGAAGTATGGTGATATCTAATAAAACCTTATCAACTGTCTTGATGATGAGTTGGTTCATGGCATGTAGCTCAATGAAACAACAACTTTCTAGTGACGTTGGAAACAAAGGGAAACCCTAGTAGAAGATTTGAACTAATCTAGATGGTGGTGAGAATCTCAAGGTAGACATTAAAAATCAGTGGAGTTTAGAAAAAAGAAAAAAATTAGAGTTTGATCTATAGAGCAGAGAGAGTTGTAGTGTGTCCACAAGATCTAGAGAGAGTGGTAGAGTAGATAAAGAATGCATATGCAAGGAAGTCCTAGACTGTAAAGCAAAATATCATTTAGGTTTGCATTCAATAGAGTGTAGATGTATGAGACACTATAGAAAGGGAAATCAGAGCAAAGAAACAAGATAGAATAGTGATTGTTCTATGTGCAAAGAAGAGTGTAGAGAATAGGGGTGTGTTGGTGAGAGTGCAAATTTAATAGCAGAGTGAGTTGTAGTAAGTGAAACAATGCACTAAATGTAATGATGCATTATAGGTTAGGCAGAACCAATGTATGCATATATGAAATTGTTATCATAGAGGTGGTTGCCTCAATGTACTGATTTGTAGCCTAGATGAGGGTGTTGCGGAATCCTTGAAGTAGTTGCTTCTAAAACTAGGGAGTTGTTGCTTCCTTGGAGTTGTAGCTCCTAAATTAGGGTGTTGTTGCATCCTTGAAGTTGTTGCTTCTAAATTAGGTAGTTGATGCTTCCTTGGGTTGTAGCCCTAAAACATTGTAACAGAGAATTATTTTGTGATGCTAGATTTGAGCAGTAGACTCAAGTAGCCTTGGTCATCATGGTTTTTCTCATCTTGGGTTTTCCACATCTATCTAGTGTTGTGGGAATTTGTGTTGATTGTCTATTTGCATGTTTATGTTTGCATCTTTAGTTTTCAATCTACACAATAAGAGTTTAGTAAGAAACATGCACAAGGTATTTGAAGTCAAGGAGGTAATATGCGTAAAAATTTTAAAGGATAAATTTTGAGTATCTATTGATTCACCCCCTCTCAATAGATCATTGTGTTCCAATGCTTACATCATGTTATCCTTCCAAAGTTCAGTAGTGTTGGATGTTGTGGTTGTGTTGTTGATATGTGGTTTTCATTGATGTCAAAACTATTAGTATTGATGTATTGAAGGTTGTATATGTTGAGGATATTGATAAAATTGATAAAGAAAGAGTTGGAGGTTCCCAGTTGAATAGTGAAGGTCATGAGGGTGTCTTGCTTAGTACGTTTATGATCAATCATTGTGGATTAAATGGTTTATTTCTGAGAGTATCTAGTTTATCCACCAGAAGTTTTAGAGGTCTGTGATGGAGCTTTCAAATTTTTCTCCTTGTTTGCCACTCATGACTTCCCTTATGTCACTGGTCTTTCTTGGTGTTGAAAATTTTGAAGGGCTAGGGTTTTAGCCTTATCTTCATCTTAAACCCTAGTGTTTGTTTTCTGCCCTAGTTGAGGTTCTATTTGGTTGTTACCTTTTTGAAGGGTCTTAAAATGACTTGTGCCCCATCATTCTGTCTAGATGTTGGCCCCTTCAGTTTCTAATTTTCGTAGCCTTCCGTAAGTTTTTATTTTTTCCTAAGTCTACGCTGACCCCATGCTTTGTCATTTAAAAAAAACTTATGTTGTTTTCCGTCTACCTAGTGGTGTCCCCTTTCCTTTTTAATAATTTTTTTATTTTGTAGAAGGTTGAATTTAGCGCTAACATTGATCCATTTGCTGCAGATATCAATGACGCCCAATATCCCGTGATCATGATTTATAGGATCATGATATCATGGGCAGATGCCACGTGCCCTTCCTAAAGGATGAAATTTGCGTGACCATTAATGTGTTATCTTTTCAAGATCGATGGTTCCCGCCATCCTGCAATTAGGAATTATGGGATCACGATATCATAGGCAATTGTCGTGTGTCTCATCCAATGAGGCCTAAGGAGTGAAGGAAGTGTTCACCAGTTTTCCATATATTAAGGGACAAATTACTAATGTGTTTGAAAGATGTACGTGTTTTATTTCAATGTAGATGTTATAACTTCGAGGTAAAATTTGCTCGACAGTTAAAGGAAAGGACGGCGACTAGTTTGAAGGAGTAGGACCTTTGATGAGAAAGATCAATAGTGCCTATCATCCTACGATGGTAAATCGAAGGATTGCGATATCATGGGAAATTGCCACGTGGCATTCCTTTGTGGTGCACGACATGGTGGGCCCCTTATTGTCATGTTGGCATTTATGTCAGCCTATTTTGAAGACGGTTGTCGATGATTTGATAAAACTGGAGGATCAACGACTCAAATTTAAATATGTACCAAATATGGTTGGAGCCGTTCATGCAGCCTGCGAGTGAGCTTTAATTGAGGATGAGACATCTACTGGCAAAATTTGATCAACATAAAATAAATTTACTTGTCTTATTTGTATCACAAGGCATACAAGTATTTCCTAAAACCAGTTTTAGAGCCAAAGGTGAAATTGCGAGCAGCTACAACCAGAATTTGGAGTTTCTATGAAAAGAGTTGTAAGTTTATTTTCTATGTTTCCCAGTCATTCTGCACCTAAATTTGGGAAGGGGTCTTTTTATGCTTGTCACTAAGCTCATCGAAATATTTTGTTAGGGCCATAGCTTAATCATAAATTGTGACGAATTGCAGTATTTTACTTTGTAATTTCCTATCTCTACTTAGTCATAGCCACTTGAAGTGTAACATTATAGCAAAGCCCTAGTCTGTCTAAGATGGTGCCACCCAAGCAACACTCTGGCCACAATGAATATTTGAAAAGAAACTTGTACGATGATTTCCTAGATCAATTTCCATTATCAACAAATGACAAAAGGAAAGGTGTAGTGTTGATGTGAGGGAAAATCCTAGGGGAGGGTTTGGTGTGTAATAGTTACAACATTGTTGATGCTAGTGTTCCACTCACCGGCTTAGAGATGTTCAGATTATGGTATGGATAGAGGAATTTTATGCACCCTTTCTTGAATGGATGGATGTACGACATGGGAAAGTTGGTTGTACCAAATGTGTTCCCTAATGTGGACTTACTTAGGGTAGTTTCCATGAGATATGACCCCATCACACGGGTAGTTAGAGATAATGATGGAGGGGTGCTATTAGAAATTAACAAAGATGTTATCCAACAAAATTTTGATTTGAGTGAGTCGAGTGATGACTTGGTTCCTATTAATCTTGAGGAAATGAAATAGGAGTATGCAAAAATGATATCTCTTTTTAGGGTTAAGTTGCTTCCACCCCAACTGGTTAAGGCAGGAGGATCACAATTTCATATCAGCCCTAGTGACCAAGAACCTTTCATATTGAATTATTTTGCAAAGCCTTTCCTGGCTACTTTCTATTCATTATGTCATCTTTTGGGTTTCAATCCTGGTGCAGTAATGCCTATTGCATACATGTTCATGAGGGTGTGAATACAACACCCTAACTTCTCTATAACGTATGACTTTGCTTCTTTCCTGACTAAGAGGATAGATGAAGGGTTGTCGAAGCTGCAAAAAGGTGATATTGGTACTCAATTCTTTTGGTATTCTATGCTGATGCATATGTTTCTATTTAGTAATGCTGATTTATTTGCTGTGAAGATGAACTTAAGGAAATTAGTGGATGGAGAAAGATTTCCAATATAGATATGGGCTACAGATTTGTCCTGTAATAAGGAAAACACCAGTTATGTGAAATTTGATATTTTTTTGCTTCTAGATTAAGGGCTAGATTGGTGGTAAATGTACCTAGGCTCCCTGAGGAAGTACATGATTTCCTCAGGTCGAAGGAGAAGAAGCTAGAATTGAGGGTTTTACATAATTGGGGTGACATTATCCCGTATCTAGTTAGCACTATTTTGAGAATATATGGATTTTAGGGAACCCCTCACATAATGCCATACAATGTGCCACCAAGAATAGGGTTTTTAGAAGTCATGTGGCAGATGGGTTGTATTCATGAAGACAACCTTACTTGAAAGGGGAAGGGAGCATTATTCCTTGAATATACAGTAGTGTTTGATTTTACATTTTCAAAGGGAGGCTGGACACATTTTGATAAATTCTTTGTTGATTACCATTTGAGATTTGGTCCAAGGCAACAACATGATCCTGAGGGTTTCTTTTCTCTTTTCAAAAAAATAATAAAAGGTGGAAAATTTGCACATGAGTTCAATTTCCTTGAGGACCTAATCATAAATGAATTTGATTTAAATAAGCAAGAATTGAATAAGGAGAAATAGATACCTTATAGTAAGCTACTGGATATTGTGCATGGAATGGATCCGAACTATGATCCACTGATGGAATTCACTCCATATCATAAGAAAATTGATTTTCTAATGAAGAACTTCAAGGAGATTATGGACACCTTGACAACCAAAAAGATAAATTTAAGGCTAAGTCTTGGTATGCAAGGACAAAGTGATAGGCCAATTGAAACAATGTCAGTATATCAACCTATAGAAAGGTGTCCTATCTACACAAGGAAAAGGGATAATAGAAGTGATGAGGAAGAAGTAGATAGAAAGGGGAAACAAATAATGAAGGTTCTCCCATGACCAGGTCCAAAATTTAGAGTACTTGGGGTAGTCAAAATCATTGAATTAAAATATTCCATAGAGCGTAGTCCCCCATCACCACCATCTGAGCCAAGCCCTAAGAGGCAAAGAACTGATCACCCACTTGAGGGTCTCACAGATGAAATTATTTTTACTGATCAGGACATGCAGGTTGGTATGCCTTCCCCTCCTAGGTTAGTTGAATTGGTTCTATCCAATTTGGATATGAAAGGTAAAAGTGTGCAACATGCAAGAATGGAAGCTTGGAAGGAGTTCTTAGATGATAATGTATTTGTAAAGACTCTTGCATTCTTGCAATTGGCATGGAGAATGAAATTTGAAGAGTATCAAAATAAATACAAGGAGAGAAGAGAACTAAGGCCTGACAGGTTAAATTAGGAGAATGATGAAGAAGCAAAAGCTAAACTAATGGGAGAGTTCAAGAACATCACTTCTGAAGAAGGAAGACAACTAGTGAGTCAGGATGGTGTTTTGATTTTTCCTGAATGGGACATCATAGATGCAGTGGCTTTTAATGCCATTATGAAGTCCAATAATCTTTTTCAAGATTCTAAAGAAGAAGTTAAGGCAACATTGCAAAACTCTGCCTTCAGTGAGGAATATGAGACCTTGACAATTTGGGCATTGGCTCAATAGGGGAGAAAACTAGATATTGCTGATATTAATCCAAATTTCAAAGGAGGATTGATAATAAAGAGAGCCTCAGAAACTTCAACCACTGAGGCCACTAATTTAACTATGAATGTGGCTAAGTTGGCCCAAAAACCTACTGAAAGGGAGGAGACTAAAAGGAAGAGCCTAACGAAGAAGTATAACATTTTGGTTGAAGAATATAGTAAAATGCAACCGAGGAATGTTGAGCTACAAACTGAAGTGGAAAGGTTCAAGTATAGACATATTGGGGAAACATCTAGTGCTCCAGGAACCAGCACATTACCTCCCATAGTAGGGTCAATGCCTCATGCTTCTCCAAAGGTTTCCACACCTGGGTCTCCCATTCAAATCCCTGCTCTCACCCCTCCTCTAGAACAAATTGATGAAGAAACAAAGTGCTTTATTGATCCAATAGAGAGGTAGATCATACAGAAAATTGATGAATTACAGATATCATTAAGGGTAAAAGAGGAGGGTTTTCTTTCAAAGGAAAAATCAATTGTTACTACTATTTTGGAGCATTTGAATGAAAGGGTAGATGATAAATTTCCCTCTATACATTATTTGTATTCTTTGTTGGTGGAAGCAATAAGAAATATTGATAGGGATCAGGAGATAGTAATTCCAATAATTTAAAATTGGATCCCTAGGGAAAATGATCTGGATATCATGAATAAAGCCTCACAGTTTGATATAAATAACAGGCCCTAATCATTGAAGCCTACTCATATATTAGTAAAATCATTGCAATGTTTTGAGACCTTACCAGATGATTTAAGTAGGAAGATTAAGGAGTTGGTGAATAATTTCAATGATTGGGGTAACACATTGTTACCTAATATAATTGATGAGCAGGGGGAAATAAGAACACTCCAACAATGGTAAGATCAAGCAAATAGGGTCATCAACAATCAAATTAAAGTAATTTGTGATGACTCAGATTATGATTTGTTGGTAAATTGTATGCTTAAGATTATTGGTACCGACTCATTTTTGGAATCTTTTGAAAGAGATGCTAATTAGGTAGCGGTAAAGTATATGCCTTATAGTACAAAGGTAAATGAGGTTATCAATTTTGACTGGCCAACTAATGAAGAATACCAGAGGTGGGTAGCTAAGTATTTGAATGATGATGAATAAAAGGAGTGGGCTATCGATAGGTGGAAAATCAGATGATTTGGTTACAACGTTTCTAGTTTTGTGTTGATGACTTTCTTGGCATGGGATTCGCATGGTTTTTTGTTATTGTATCAACTTTCCTCCGCTGACATGATGAACAAGAATATGCTCCATGATGATTGTTGTTCTAACGATTTTAGAATATTATCAAGGGCCCCAATCCGCTGGTGACATGTGTACTTTCTAGCTCGATGCTTGTTTTCTCCTTCATTTTCTATAAGAAGGATTTCAAGGCTAGAAGTAGGGGTTAGCAAGTTAGAGAATTTTGATTGAGTCTAGGTGAAGTTGCAGAGTAGATTGTAAAGTCATATGTTTCTAGAGAGAAATGCAATTTAGGATTCTGAGTCATTCTATAATAGGTTTTGAGTTCATAAGGATTTAATGTTGCCTAACAGTATTAGCATTTGAATTGAAATGACAAATTCAAGCTCATGTCTCTCCATTGTATGCACATATCTGAATTTTGATTAAAATAAATAAGGGTTGTTGCATTCATTTCACTGTTGTGGTGTGTATGATTCTATTGTAGATATTAATTCAAGGAATTAGTTAAAGTGATTCAATAGGGTTATAAGAAGATATGTTTTGTATAAAGATTTGATAAGTAGTATTGAGTTAGAATACATACTGATGAAATTGTAATGCAATATTGTTAGGGACCTTATATGTCATATTTCATCTGTTAAAAACCTTTAAATGCTTATAAATTTGACTCTCCAATGGATATGTGGCACTAATCTAAGTTGCATTCATTTGTGTGATTCAGTATTAGTTTGTCTTTGCCTGGAGCTTGCTATAGATTGCAAATCAATGACTATTTTATATATTATGGATTGTGTTGTAGTCATCCCATGATCCTTATAGTTGATATTGTCGAAGAATAGCCGGTTCTATTCAATATTATCTTATTGTGTTGAGCTACTAATTGGGATTATTTGTTATTATTAATGTTTTTTATGATAATGGAGCAGAGGTTGTAAACACATTAAGGGATTCCCCTCCCGGGTCTTGCAAAGCCTGAAGTGTAGGAGGTTATTTTAAAGTCCTCGTCAATTGGTTCAGGTCCTTCGATCTTCCCTCTATTGGAATTGGAAATTCCATAGGTAGATTAGAAGACTAACCTAGTTAACAGCATAAAATGTAACCAAAAAAATGGCGACTCTACTGGGGAACTAATTTTAAAAGGTTTATTACTAGTGTGTCAGTTGTCCATTTTGCGTAGAGTTTTCATAGTATTTCTATGATTTGATGGTTGAGCCTATAGTTATGTGTTAAGTTTGTCCATTTCTTCTATTTTCACAAGTCTCAAGAGTTATGTTGTAAAGCACTTTTGCGTGTTGTCAGTTTGAGGTTCTGAAGGTTCTTATATTCCAGTACGTGTCTTCAAGTTTCTAATATTCCCAAGAAAATTGGGTGGCGACTCTGAAGTCTCTACACTAGTGTGTGTTTTATTTTGTAAAGTTTATTATACATAGAAATAACTTTTGGACAAGTGTGAGGAATGAAGAACACAAGGTCATTCATGAAGAATCATCCAGAACACAAATTGGAAGGTGAACTTCCCAAAGCAAAGAAGAAGGACTAGATAAAGAAGAAACCAAAATCTAGTAATGTTACTCCCACGTCACAGGACCCTATACACCAAGGTACACATAAGATTTTACATCCTATCCCTGAGAATTTTGACGAGATGTCTAGAAATTTAGGGTCAGATAGTGGTGGATTTTTTGATTCATTATTTAATACACCGGTTCAAGATAATGTGACATGTCAGAATAAGGGGCTTGTTAGTGTTAAATATGCTGAAAAGAGAAGAGGTAGGAGTAGAAGTCGAAGCCATCACAGAGAATGCACCAGTGATGTGCCTCCTCCTCCTGCTGAAAATGATGTAAATCCTTTGTTTTCTAAACATGTATTGGAAGGGGTAAATTTAATAGATCTAGATGATACATCAAGTTCTGATGTGACTTTGCCTAACCCTAATAATATTTTTGGAGACAAATTCTTTGAGATGAGAAATCCAAGCACAAGCTGAGCTTAGAGTGAAGAGAGAAAAAGAGAAGGAAGTAACGTTGAGAAGTGTTGTGATTGAAAGGGATAGGTTAATGAGACAGTTGGCAACAATGAAGCTTCTAAACCAGGATGAACCTGAACCAAATGTTGATGGTTTGGTTATATAGAAGATTGCTAATAAGGAAGTAAGGCATGTGCCTAAAGAAACCCTAGTAGCCCATGTTGATGCCCAACCCGAACCTACAGACCCAAAGCCCTTGACTCATGATGGGTCTCAACCAAGTAATACAAATCCTAAACCGACATTGGACAAAGGAAAGCAAAAGGTTGAGGGGATTAAAATAAATGAGAAGTTGACTCCCCATCCTACTAAACAAGATCCCAAACCACATGTTTCATTTCAAACATAATCTGTTTTAGAAAAAGCTAAGAAGGGGAGTGAAGCTTTGGAAGAAGAGTTGGAAAGAACAAAGATTGAGGCTGAAAATGCAGAAATGAAGAGGAAGATAAGTTTCCTAAAGATGACAACTACAGATGAGGTTATACAAGCTACAACCTTGTCAAACCACCATGATGCCTTAAAGGTCGGTTCTAAAATTAATCCAGGCCCCACTATAAATATTTTTGACCCGAAGATTCATGTAACTGGGTTTGCAAATCCAAATTAGGATGGTTTAAGAGTACAAGATAAGGGGTCTGGTGTGGATTCTCAGAGAAATGAGGGATTATTTCAATGAAAACCTATACAATTAGAAAGGTATAGGCCATTATTCTTTGATGGATTTCCTGGTTATCCAAATCCTATCTCTCCTGACTTGAGAGAAAAGATGAATAAGTTTGCTAGTAATAATGTTGTAACAACTGAGGAACACTTGAAAGCTTTCATGGACATGTTAAATGATTATGAGGTAGAACATGAAGATGTTGTAATGAAATTGTTTGTACAATCCCTGGTAGAAGATGCAAGGGATTGGTATAGAGGTTTACCTAATGCTATTATTAGGTCATGGGATGAGTTTGAAAAGTGTTTTAAAGAGTAGTATGGTGATAAAACTAATGCTAGTTTCATGTTAAATGAATTTAATAACATCAAGAAGTCATTGAACGAGCCTGTGACAGAGTTTAATTTGAGATTTCAAAAGGAAATGTATAAGTTGTTCCAGGTTTTGAGGCTTGATGAAAATATTTTCTTAATGAAATTGTTTGTACAATCCCTAGTAGAAGATGCAAGGGATTGGTATAGAGGTTTACCTAATGCTATTATTGGGTCATGGGATGAGTTTGAAAAGTGTTTTAAACAGTATGGTGATAAAACTAATGCTAGTTTCATGTTAAATGAATTTAATAACATCAAGAAGTCATTGAACGAGCCTGTGACAGAGTTTAATTTGAGATTTCAAAAGGCAATGTATAAGTTGTTCCAGGTTTTGAGGCTTGATGAAAATATTTTCTTAACTACATACTTCAATGCTTTTGATGCTATAATGGCATATCTCCTCAGAGATAAAGACCCTCAAACCATGAGAGATGCATTTACACTGGCTATAAATATTGAAAGTAATAGAAAGGCTTCAGGGAAGTATGGTTGGAGAGAAGAACTTGCACTTTTGAAAAATCCTAGAAATAAAACTGAGAAAGTTCCTGCTACAAAGCTTAAGGATGATGAAAAGTGGGAAAAGGTTTATAATACTCTGAAAGACATAAAGAAAATTGTTTCTAAGCAAGAAAAGGGTGTAGGAAATGAAAGGAAGCCCTATAATAAAAATGATAGGCCACCTATATTAAAAAATTATCCTTACAATACAAATTGGAAAGATGGAAAACCAATCTTGCCTAGTTAGAAGCCTAAAATTGATCAGCATACACTAGACCCCTTCCAGAAAAATTCAATGAATATGGTAGTAGAACAACCATGGTGTGAAATGTGTCAACATCCTCATGATCAAAATTATTGTGGGGTTTCTCAATTGATTATTACTGAGGAAATTGAGGAGGATGCTCATGAGCAGACACCAGAGTGTGAGCAAGATGATGTAAATGTTTATATTACTAGATCATACATTGATGAAGAAAAAATATCTTCTGACGGTGAAATACAAGAAGCTAATCTGGATAATCAGAAACTAAGAAATGAGATGTACCATCAACAATTCTTTTCTGATGAGGAAGATGATTTTGATCATAATGCTTGCAATATGGAGCAGGCTAAAGATTTGGTGTCTTTAAGGAGACTATCAAAAGAGGAAATTGCAAGGTTGACTAAAGAAATGGCTGCCCAAATGAGAGGTTCACTCCAATTGAGAAGTAGAACTGTTGGTGGTGAACAAGGTAAACATGTTAGCTTATTCATCAAAGAGAAAAAGGATAAAAACAAAGGTCTTAAGATTGACAACAAAAGGGATACTCTAAAAGTCAAAGAAGTTAAGGGTGATAAAATTTGGGCAAAAAGAAATGAGACCTCAAAGCTTCAAGAAGGTGTAATTGCACCAATGGTGAAGAAAATGGTGATTGCAAAGGTGACTGAACCTGCTGCAGAGGATGACAAGCAAAAGGAGCTAGGAGGATGTAATCAGCCAGAAAGAAAGGAAAACGATGAAGGTATGATGTTTAATTTTCCTAAATATACACATGTGGATATGTTTCATGTTATTTCTTAGGTTAGAGTAATTGTACCTTTACTAGAAATGATGAGAATAGATGAACACAAAGATCAAGCAATAGCTCTAATCACAGATGTTGCTAGTAATAAGGCTAAACATGGAAATGGTAAAGAAGTGAAAGATAAAGAGAGAGAAAAGGAAGTGGAGGGAATAGTGTCACAAATTCCCCCTATGTATTTAGGAAATTCTATTAACATGTTCCTCGAAAACATAAACCCATTTTTCTTGAGTGTGGATATAAATGGGAAAACTCTAAGAAATTGTATGATAGATTCAGGGGCCTCAAATAATGTTATGCCAGTCAAAATAATGGAAGCAATGGGCTTGAAAGTAGATACTACTCAAGGAAAATGTTATGATATGGATTCAAGAGAAGTTCCAGTTATTGGAACTATTAGAGCATTTCCTTATAAGTTGACTTAGTACCCTGACAAGGATTTAGTCATGACTGTCTTAGTTGCAGGAATCCCACCTCACTTTGGGATGCTTTTGTCAAGGAAATGGAGTGCATTAATGGGGGTTAACATGCAATGTGATTTGTCATTTTCAACTTTCTCTATTGACGGTAAGGATGTCAAAATTGAAAGAGAGTCAAAAGTATTTCATATGATTAAGCACGGTCTGGTTGAGAATATGACATGTTTTATTGACAGTGGTATAGATGAATTTAGGGTTGAGGAATTACCTAACAGTTGTGATAGACCTATTGCATTGATTGATACTAAAATAAAACAATTGTCAGAATTTTATGATTTGTGGACTATGTATTTTGATGGTGCCTATTCAAAAGAAGGGTTTGGTGTAGGTGTTTTGTTACAGTCACCAAGTGGAAAGACATTTAGATTCTCTTTCACTCTATTATTTGAATGCACAAATAATGTGGTAGAGTATGAATCCTTGTTATTAGGGTTGAGATTGGATGAAAAACATGGTATCAAAAAGATCAAAGCAATTGAGGATTTTGAGTTGGTGGTCTCTCAAGTTAGATCCAAATATGCATAAAAGCACAAGAGGTTAAAACAGTATAGGAATGTTGTTTGGGATGAACTAGAGAACTTTGATGCATTTGGTATAGGGTGGATGGAGAGAGGTCAAAAAAAAGTGGCAGACTTATTAGCTAACATTGCATTAAAACTAGATGATATGACTTATGCTAGAATTTCAAAGGTTGAGGTGCAAACTAGGCCATCTATCCCTGATAATATTAAAAATTGGAAATTTTTTTATAATGATGAAGATATATTAAATATTTTGAATTGTGTGGGAGAATATGAAAATCAGGAAATTGACTTCGGAGCTTTTGTTGAAAATATTGATGGTAAGGATACTATATTCGAAAAATGAAGTCATTCAGTTAAATACAAACATAATTCCCAAGGGTCTAGTTGTATTAGAAAGAGTGTTCAACAATCAAGACAAGAAAAAGGCTAATCATACTATTTCCCATTCTGACGACCTAGAGGAGATAAATCTTAGAACAAAAGCATCCCCAAAGAAAGTGTATATTGGAGAGAGAATGTCACCAAAGGTGAGAAGGATGTTAATTGATTTATTGAGGATGTTTAGGCATGTGTTTGCATAGTCTTATGATGACCTTAAAGCATATGGGGAGGATCTTTTTCAACATGAGATTCCTTTATGTGATGATGCTAAGCCATTCAGACAAAAGAAAAGGCCTATTAATCCCACTTTGGCCCCCAAAATGCAAGAAGAATTAATGAAACTAAGGGATGTATGGATCATCAAGCCAATTAGACATTCATCTTGGGTATCAAACTTGGTACCAATAAGAAAGAAAAATGGAGACATCAGATTATGTGTACATTTCATAAATCTAAATATGTCTTCATTAAAAGACAATTATCCATTACCTAATATGGAAGCTATGTTGCAATGAGTGACAGGATGTGAATTAATGTCTATGATGGATGGTTTCTCTGGATATAATCAGCTCATGGTCAAAGAGTCTGAACAGTTTAAGACAACTTTCATTACACCATGGGGAACATATGTTTATGTAAGAATGCCATTTGGTCTAACAAATGCATAGGATACTTTTCAAAGAGCCATGGATGTGGCATTTTCAGATTTCATTAACTTATTTTTGGTAATTTATCAGGATGACCTAATAGCATATTCTAAAAAGGAAGAGGATCATTGTGAGCATCTAGAGAAAGTATTCATTAGAGCCTTGGAGTATGGCATTTCTCTGAATCTAAAGAAATGTGTGTTTGGAGTACAAGAAGGAAAACTATTGGGACATATAGTTTCCAAGGATGGAGTAAAAATTGACCCAAATAGAGTTATTGCAATTGATAAAGTGCCACAACCTTGAACTGTCAAAGGAATCCAATCTTTCCTTGGGAAAATAAATTTCTTGAGGAGGTTTGTGATGAATTTTGTTGAGGTAGTTCTCCCTATTTCCAAAATTCTCAAGAAAGGAGCCAAAGTAGAATGGGATGAGTAAATTGTGCAGGATTTCCAAGCCATTAAGCAAGCAATAAAGGAGGCTCCTATGGTAAGAACCCCTAATTTTTCCAAACCTGTATAGATTTTCTCATTTGCTTCTTTCCACACAATTGCAGTTGTGTTGTTACAAAAGAATGCAGAAGGTTTTGAACAACCTATAGCCTTTTTCAATAAATATTTATAGGCTACAAAACTTAAGTATGATATAAATGAAAAATAGGCATATGCATTGGTAAAAGCGGTGAAAGCTTTTAGACCTTATTTGATGGGAGCTACTGTAATTGCTTATGTGCCTAATGCTATTGTTAAGGACATTTTCACACAGCAAGAGGTGTCCGGGAGAAGGTGTAGATGGATAAATAGGATTCAAGAATTCAATATAGAAGTTTAGTTTACTAAATTGGTAAGAGGACAAGGATTGGCCAAACTCATGGCCCAAAGTAATTTGGAAGCAAATTAGATAAATTTGCTAGAAGATGATAATAGATTGCATCTATGTGATATGGAGCATTTAGAATGGTATAGAGATGTGATATATTACTTGCAAAAAATGAAATGTCCTAATAACTTGAATGAAAATGAGAAAAGGACATTGAAATTACATGTTATCAAGTATGTTATTGTAGATGGAAAGCTCTGGTGGAGAAATGGAGAGGGTTTCATGCTGAAGTGTGTTGATCAAAATCAAGCAAGATAAATTTTGACTGGAATACACAGTGGAGTTTGTGGAGGACATTATATGGCTAAAACAACTGCACATAAGATAATGAGGGTTGGAATCTGGCGGCCTTCAGTTTTTAAGGATGCACACCAAGTAGTGAGGGCATGCGATGCTTGTCAACATTTCTCTGGTAAGTTAAAGTTTTTTGGAAACTTGCCTTTAAAACTAGTTATAGTACAAGCCCCATTCCAGCAATGGGGTATTGATTTTGTAGGGGAGATAGCATGTAAATATAGTGGAGGTCATTCTTGGATATTGGTGGCCACTGATTATTTCACCAAGTGGGTGGAAGCTATTCCAACAAATAAATCCACTAGTAAAGTGGTAATTGATTTCCTGATAAGCAATATATTGACTAGATTTGGATGTCCAGAAAGGATTGTGTCAGATAGTGCAATGTGCTTCAGATCTGAAGAATACACAAAATTTGGTGAAAAGCATGGCATCCAGATTTCTTATTCATCACCATACCACCCACAAGGGAATGGACAAGTACAATCAAGCAATAAAAGCTTGATGAAGATTATTAAAATAATCTTGGATCAAAATAAAAGGGCTTGGGATTCTAGGCTGAGATTAGTAGTTTGGGAAGATAGGGTAACTATGAAGAAAGAAATAGGTTTTGCCCCATTCGACTTGGTTTATGGGATAAATTCTAGGTTACCCCAAAACAACTTAATGGAAATGTATAAGTTTGTCCAAATATATGACAATGAAATAGATGATGAAATGCAATTGAAAGTGGAAGCTCTTATAGAATTGGATGAAGCTAGGAGGGAAGCACAAAAGAAAAATGCTAAGTTGCAATTGCAAGTAAAGAACTTATATGATAAGAGAGCAACCATAAGGAGTGTCAAAAATGGAAATCTGGTATTAATGTGGAATACCATACTGGAAGATAAAGGGAAACATGGGAAATTTGATGCAATTTGGTTAGGACCATTCCTGATTAATGATAAGTGGGGTGAAGATTCATACTTCCTTTGAGAGATGACAGGAGATATTCTTGAACTGCTAGTTCATGGATAGTTCTTGAATTTATACTTCACTTGAAATTTTATTTTCCATGAACAATATTTTAGGTTTGTATATTTTGTATATGTCTTGTATATAGGTTGGGTTGTTTTTTCTCAACAATTCCTTTTTGGTCATCTCTGCCTCTTGGTCTGCTATTCTTGAGATTCTAAATTCTTGCTTCATTCTTGTGGAATGAACATCCCCAACTGGAGCCACTGATGGAGCTTTCAAATTTGTCTCCTTGTTTGTCACTCATGACTTCCCTTATGTTGTTGGTCTTTCTTGGTGTTGAAAATTTTGAAGGGCTAGGGTTTTAGCCTTGTCTTCATCTTAAACCCTAGTGTTTGTTTCCTACCTTGGTTGAGGTTCTATTTGGACGTTACCTTTTTGAAGGGTCTTAAAATGATTTGTGCCCCATCATTCCATCTAGACATTGGCCCCTTTAGTTTCTAATTTTCACATCCTTCCATAATTTTTTATTTTTTCCTAAGTCTAGGCTGACCCCATGCTTTGTCATTTTAAAACAACTTATGTTGTTGTTTTCCGTCCGCCTAGTGGTGTCCCCTTTCCTTTTTAATAATTTTTTTATTTTGCACAAGGTTGAATTTAGCACTATCGTTGATCCATTTTCTACAGATATCAAAGGTACCCGCTATCCCATGATCAAGATTTATGGGATCACGATATCACAGGCGGGTGCCATGTGCCCTTCCTAAAGGATTAAATCTGCATGACCATTGATGTGCTGTCTTTTCAAGATAGACGGTGCCTGCCATCCCGCGATTAGGAATTATGGGATCGTGATATCATGGGTGACTATCGTGTGTCTCATCTGATGAGGCCTAAGGAGTGAAGAAAGCGTTCACCGGTTTTCCATATATTAAGGGAGGGATTACTAATGCGTTTGTAAGATGCATGTGTTTTATTTCAACACAAATGTTATAACTTTGAGGGAAAAGTTGCTCGATAGTTAAAGGAAAGGATGGTGACTAGTTTGAAGGAGCAGGATCTTTGATGAGAAAGATCAACAATGCCTGCCATATCATGATCGTAAATCAAAGGATTGTGATATCAGAAGCAACCACCACGTGGCATTCCTTCACGGTGTATGACATGGTGGGCCCCTTACTGTCGTGTTGGTGATTATGTCAACCTATTTTGAAGATGGTCGTCGATGATTTGATCAAATTGGAGGATCAATGACTCAAATTTAAATATGTATCAAATATGGTTGGAGTTGTTCATGCAACCTGCGACTGAGCTTTAATGGCAGATGAGACATCTACTAGCAAAATTCAATCCACATAAAATAAATTTACTTGTCTTATTTGTATCACAAAGCATCCAAGTATTTCATGAAAATAGTTTCAGAGCTAAAGGTGAGATTGTGAGTAGCTGCAACCAAAATTTGGAGTTTGTGCGAAAAGAGCCATAAATTTATTTTCTCTATTTCCCAGTCATTTTGCACCAAAATTTTGGAAGGGGGTTTTCTATGCTTGTCACTAAGCTCATCAAAATATTTTGTTAGGGCCATAGCTTAATCATAAATTGTGAGGAATTGCAGTATTTTACTTTGTAATTTCCTATCTTTGCTTAGTCATAGCCACTTGAAGTGTAACATTGTAGCGAAGCCCTAGTCTGTCTAAGATGGCACCACCCAAACAACACTATAGCCACATTGAATATTTGAAAAGAAACATGTACGATGATTTCTTGGATCAATTTTCGTTATCAACAAATGAGAAAAGGAAAGGTGTAGTGTTGATGTGAGGGAAAATCCTAGGGGAGGGTTTGGTGTGTAATATTTACAACATTGTTGATGCTAGGGTTCCACTCACTGGCTTAGAGATGTTTAGATTATGATATGGATAGAGGAATTTTCCTCACCCTTTCTTGAATGGATGGATGTACGACATGGGAAAGCTGGTTGTACCAAATATGTTCCCTAATGTGGACTTACTTAGGGCAGTGGCCATGAGATATGACCCCATCACATGGGTGGTTAGAGATAATGATGGAGGGGTGCTATTAGAAATTAACAGAGATGTTATCCAACAAACTTTTGATTTGAGTGAGCCGAGTGATGACTTGGTTCCTATTAATCTTGAGGAAATGAAATAAGAGTATGCAAAAATGATATCTCTTTTTAGGGTTAAGTTTCTTCCACCCCATCTGGTTAAGGCAAGAGGATCACAATTTCATATCAGCCCTAGTGACCAGGAACCTTTCATATTGAATTGTTTTGCAAAGCCTTTCCTGGCTACTTTCTATTCATTATGTCATCTTTTGGGTTTCAATCCTAGTGTAGTAATGCCTATTGCATACATGTTCATGGGGGTGTGAATACAACACCCTAACTTCTTTGTAATGTATGACTTTGCTTCTTTCCTGGCTAAGAGGATAGATGAAGGGTTGTCGAAGCTGCAAAAAGGTGATATTGGTACTCAATTCTTTTGGTATTCTATGCTAATGCATATGTTTCTGTTTAGGAATGCTAATTTATTTGCTGAGAAGATGAACTTAAGGCAATTAGTGGATGGAGAAAGATTTCCAGTACAGATATAGGCTGCAAATTTGTCTTGTAATAAGGAAAACACCAGTTATGTGAAATTTGATAATTGTTTTACTTCTAGATTAAGGGCTAGATTGATGGTAAATGTACCTAGGCTCCCTGAGGAAGTACATGATTTCCTCAGGTCGAAGGAGAAGAAGCTAGAATTGAGGGTTTTACATAACTGGGGTGACTTTATCCCCTATCTAGTCAGCATTGTTTTGAGAATATATGGATTTCAGGGAACCCCTCACATAATGCCATACAATGTGCCACAAAGAATAGGGTTTGCAGAAGTCATGTGGCAGATGGGTTGTATTCATGAAGACAACCTTACTTGAAAGGGGAAGGGAACATTATTCCCTGAATATACAGTAGTGTTTGACTTTACATTTTCAAAGGGATGCTAGACACATTTTGATAAATTCTTTGTTGATTACCATTTGAGATTTGGTCCAAGGCGACAACATGATCCTAAAGGTTTCTTTTCTCTTTTCAGACAAATAATAAAAGGTGGAAAATTTGCACATGAGTTCAATTTCCTTGAGGACCTGATCAGAAATGAATTTGATTTAAATAAGTAGGAATTGAATAAGGAGAAATGGATATCTTATAGTAAGCTACTGGATATTGTGCACGGAATGGATCCAAACTATGATCCACTGATGGAATTCACTCCATATGATAAGAAAATTGATTTTCTAATGAAGAACTTCAAGGAGATTATGGACACCTTGACAACCAAAAAGATAAATTTAAGGCTAAGTCAAAGTATGCAAGGACAAAGTGATAGGCCAATTGAAACAAGGTCAGTATATCAACCTATAGAAAGGAGGCCTATCTACAGAAAGGGGAAGCAAATAATGAAGGTGCCTCCACGACCAGGTCCAAAAATTAGAGTACCTATGGCAGTCAAAATCATTGAATTAAAATATTCACCAAAGCTCAGTCCCCCATCACCACCATCTGAGCCAAGCCCTAAGAGGCAAAAAACTGATCACCCACCGGCTTAGAGTTGTTCAGATTATGGTATGGACAGAGAAATTTTCCTCACCCTTTCTCGAATGGATGGATGTACAACATGGAAAGCTGGTTGTACCAAATGTGTTCCCTAATGTGGACTTACTTAGGGCAGTGGCCATGAGATATGACCCCATCACACGCGTAGTTAGAGATAATGATGGAGGGGTGCTATTAGAAATTAACAGAGATATTATCCAACAGAATTTTGATTTGAATGATCCGAGTGATGACTTGGTTCCTATTAATCTTGAGGTAATGAAACAAGAGTATTCAAAAATGAAATCTCTTTTTAGGGTTAAGTTGCTTCCACCCCATCTGGTTAAGGTAGGAGGTTCACAATTTCATATCAACCCTAGTGACCAGGAACCTTTTGTATTGAATTGTTTTACAAAGCCTTTCCTTGATACTTTCTATTCATTATGTCATCTTTTGGGTTTCAATCTAGGTGCAGTAATTCCTATTGCATACATGTTCATGGAGGTGCAAATACAACACCCTAACTTCTCTATAACGTATGACTTTGCTTCTTTCCTAGCTGAGAGGATAGATGAAGGGTTGTTGAAGCTACAGAAAGGTGGTATTGGTACTTAATTCTTTTGGTATTCTATGTTGATGCATTTGTTTCTATTTAGGAATGTCGATTTCTTTGCTGAGAAGATGAACTTAAGGCAATTAGTGGATGGAGAAAGATAGCCAATACAAATATGGGCTACAGATTTGTCCTATAATAAGGAAAACACCAGTTATGTGCAATTTGCTAATTGTTTTGCTTCTAGATTAAGGGCTAGATTGATGGTAAATGTACCTAGGCTCCCTGAGGAAGTACATTATTTCCTCAAGCCGAAGAAGAGGAAGCCAGAATTGAGGGTTTTACATAACTGGGGTGACATTATCCTGTATCCAGATAGCACTATTTTGAGAATATATGGATTTCAGGGAACCCCTCATATAATTCCATACAATGTGCCACAAAGAATAGGGTTTGCAAAAGTCATGTGGAAAATGGGTTGTATTCATGAAGACAACCTTACTTGAAAGGGGAAGGGAACATTATTCCCTAATTATACAATAGTGTATGACTTTACATTTTCAAAGGGAGGTTGGACACATTCTGATAAATTCTTTGTTGATTACCATTTAAAATTTGGTCCAAGGCGACAACATGATCCTGAAGGTTTCTTTGCTCTTTTCAGACAAAGAATAAAAGGTGGCAAATTTGCACATGAGTTCAATTTCCCTTAGGACCTCATCAGAAATGAATTTGATTTAAATAAGCAGGAATTAAACAGGGAGAAATAGATAGCTTATAGTAAGCTACTAGATATTGTGCATGGAATGGATCTGAACTATGATCCATTGATGGAATTCACTCCATATCATAAGAAATTTGATTTTCTAATGAAGAACTTCAAGGAGATTATGGACACTTTGACAACCAAAAAGATAAATTTAAGGCTAAGTCAAGGTATGCAAGGACAAATTGATAGGCCAATTGAAACAAGGTCAGTATATCAACCTACAAAAAGAAAGCCTATCTACAGAAATGGGAAGCAAATAATGAAGGTGCCTCCACGACCAGGTCCAAAATTCAGAGTACCTATGGCAGTCAAAATCATTGAATTAAAATATTCACCAGAGCTCAGTCCCCCATCACCACCATCTGAGCCAAGCCCTAAGAGGCAAAGAACTGATCACCCACTTGAGGGTCTAATAGATGAAATTATTGTTGATGATCAAGACATGCAAGTTGGCATGCCTTCCCCTCCTAGGTTAGCTAAATTGGTTCTATCCAATTTGGATATGAAAGGTAAAAGTGTGCAAGATGTAAGAATGGAAGCTTGCAAGGAGTTCTTACATGATAATGCATTTGTAAAGACTCCTATATTCTTGCAATTGGCATGGAGAATGAAATTTGAAGAGTATCAAAATAAATACAAGGAGAGAAGAGAACTAAGGCTTGATAGGTTAAATCAGGAGAATGATGAAGAAGAAAAAGCTGAACTAATGGGAGAGTTCAAGAACATCACTCCTGAAGAAGGAAGACAACTAGTGAGTCAGGCTAGTGTTTTGATTCTTCCTGAATGGGACATCACAGATGCAGTGGCTTTTAATGTCATTATGAAGTCCAAGAGTCCTTTTCAAGTTATGAAGAACTAGTTAAGGCAGTATTGCAAAACTCTACCTTCAGTGAGGAATATGAGACCTTAGCAATTTGGGCATTGGCTTCACAGGGGAGAAAACCAGATATTGCTGATATTAATCCAAATTTCAAAGGAGGATTAATAAAAAAGAGAGCCTTAGAAACTTCAACCATTGAGGCAACTAATTTAACTGTGAATGTGGCTAAGTTGGTCCAAAAAACTACTAAAAGGGAGGAGGCTGAAAGGAAGAGCCTAACAGAGAAGTATAACATTTTGGTTGAAGAATATAGTAAAATGCAACAGAGGAATGTTGAGCTACAAATTGAAGTGGAAAGGTTCAAGTATAGACATATTGGGGAAACATCTAGTGCTCCAGGAACCAGCACATTACCTCCCACAACAGGGTCAATGCTTCCTGCTTCTCTAAAGGTTTCCATACCTGGGTCTCCCATTCAAACCCCTTCTCTCACCCCTCCTCTAGAACAAATTGATGAAGAAACATAGTGCTCTGTTGATCCAACAAAGAGGCAGCTCATACAGAAAATTGATGAATTACAGACATCATTAAGGGTAAAAGAGGAGTGTTTTCTTTCAAAGGAAAAATAAATTGTTACTACCATTTTGGAGCATTTGAATGAAAGGGTAGATAATAAATTTCCCTCTATACATTCTTTATATTCTTTGCTGGTAGAAGCAATAAGAAATATTGATAGGGATGAGGAGATAGTGATTCCAATAATTGAAAATTGGATCCCTAGGGCAAATGATCTAGATATCATGAATAAAGCTTCAAGGTTTGTATAAATAACAGGCCTGAATCATTGAAGCCTACTCATATATTAGTAAAATCATTGCAAGGTTTTCAGACCTTGCCAAATGATTTAAGTAGGAAGATTAGGGAGTTGGTGAAGAATTTCAATGATTGGGGTAACACACTGTTACCTGATATAATTGATGAGCAGGGTGAAATAAGAACACTCCAACAATGGCAGGATCAAGCAAATAGGGTCATCAATAATCAAATTAAAGTAATTTGTGATGACTCAGATTATGATTTGTTGGTAAATTCTTGTTGCTTCTTGTTGGTAAATTATGTTTCGCTATTGATTCTTGTTGCTTGTGGATGCTTCTAGATCATTCTCTATCTTTTTTGCTTGTCTGTGTTGATTGGTGTGCTTGTGGTCAAAGATTTTCTCTTGTGTGTTTAGGTTTTCATGTTCTTGGCTGACATGGTGGTTGCAACGTGTTATGGATCCTTGGAGATTAAAATTTGAATGTTTGGCACACTCAAGGATGTTGTTTTGGGCCACAAAATAATATTGGCTGATGGTGTTTGATTCACATTGAAAATTTATTTGTAAATTTGGGCTGACATTGTAAATATGTTTTATATTTTTTCCGACAAACTTGTTGATGCAAATCCATGTTGCAAATATATAAGTGTGGTTCTTTGTGAAAATTTATGCATGTGAGTGGTATGTGAGATCAGAGGAAGGTAAAATGTGTGAATAATGATCTAATCATTCGATTGTAGAGCAGAGTGTGAAGAAGTTTGAGTGAAGTGTGATGGAGTATTTATGTGCTTAAACAGAACTGTAATTAGGCTTTTGTAGAAGCTATTTTCTCAATTCACACCCTATAGATCTAATCTATATTTCTGTAAGACAATGTGTCTTCTTTGGGTAGTGGGCCCTCTTGTATTTGAGTAGTGAGCTCTAGGCAGTATTCCTGAATACATGTGCATTGCCATTATTCTTCTCTATACTTTTAACAGGGTATAATATTGTGGACTAACATCCATCATGGTTTTTCCCCTAACAAGGTTTTCACATAAAAAATCTTTGTGTTCTCTATGTTTTTGATGTGTTGATTGTTTATGGTTTATTTTTCATGCATCAGATTTGAGATTAATTTAAGATAAGTTTGAAATTTTTTAAATAATCTGTGAAAAACGATTCACCCCCCCTCTCAGTTGTATGTCTTTGTTTTTCCAACAATTGGTATCAGAGAAAGTTCCTTTGAAGAAGTTTAAAATATTGAGGTGGTCCGAGATGTGATCATATAAGAAGGAAAACCCTAGATTTGATGGAACAAACTACTCTCTATGGAAAGAAAAAATGGAGTGTCATTTGACGTGTATTGTTGAACCCTTCTGGAAGATTACAAAGAAAAAATATAATATTACTTAGAATGGTCCTTTGAATCCTAATGAGATTAAAGAGGCTGAGATTAACATCAGGGCTATTGAAGCTTTGTTGAGTGCTTTGACAGATTCACAAATGACAAATGTGATAGATCTAAAGAAAGCTCATGATATTTGGACGAAGCTAGAGACTTTGTATGAAGGAGATGTACATGTGAAGGTCACTAAGCTACAAATTTTGAAAGGAAAGTATGAAAATTTGAAGATGGGTGAAGATGAAAATATTTCTTCTTTTATGCAAAGAGTAAATGAACTTGTGATGGGTATTAGATGTGCCGGTGGTACCTTGGATGAACAAGAAATTGTAGCTAAAGTTCTCAGATCATTGCCTCGCTCTTACAAGTCAAAGGATCATGCTATTGAAGAGTTCAAATTAGTAACAAATGTGACAAGGGATATGCTGATTGGTAAACTTGTTGCTTTTGAGTTCAGTGAATTTGGTGATTCTGCCCCTAAGACTAAATCTGCATTTAAGGCTTATGTATATGAAAGAAACAAGTAAAGATATGATCTAGGAGAGAGTTCTAGAAAGACATTCAAGTATGAGGAAGAGATGAAACAACTAGCAGATGAAGAAAGAGAGGTTGAAGAGCTGGAAGCATTGATTGTGAAGAAAGAAGGTAGAGGACAAGGTAAGTATCTAGGAAATTTTCCTATTAAATGTTTCTCTTGCAGTAAAATAGGTCATTTTTCTTCAAGGTGTCCTGAAAGAGTTCCAAGTTCTAAGCCTAACAAACCTAGATTTCAAAAGAAGTGTTATTTTGCTAAAGAAGGTGTGACTAATGAAGAATCTAATAAAGAAAATGGAAATGAAGATGAATGGGTTTTCATCGCTATCAAGGAAAATGGTCTGGTGGCTACTGAATCTGCTAAAGTTGAGAAAGCTCTTACAACCTGAATTGAAGAAAAGGATGAGTGGGTTATTGACAGGGGATTCTCACATAATATGACTGGTGAAAAAAGAAAATTTGTAAGTCTAGAGAAATATGATGGTGGGGTTGTAAGATTTGGAGATAATAATGTTGGTGTGATTCGTGGTCGAGGATCTATTTGTCTTGCTGGAAAACATAACACTGATGATGTCCTTTATGTTGAAGGCTTAAAGCATAACCTATTGAGTGTTGGACAGATGGTGGACAAGGGTTATGATCTTTAGTTCAAAGATAGAAGGTGCAGGATTCTTTGAAGTTGTAGAAACATGATTGCTTTAGGTACAAAGACAAGAGGAAATATTTTTCACCTAAGTGTTTCTAATGTAATTTGTTTAATTTATCAAGTAGATGAAAGTTGGCTATGGCATAGGAGGCTATGCCATGTGAATTTTGATAGCATTGTCAAGGTAAGCTCCACCTAAGCAGAAAGAGATCTACCTAAGCTGGTGAAACTTGCTTATACAATATGCAAGGAATATCAGATGGGTAAACAAACTAGAGTTTCTTTTCGGAGTAAAAAGCATCATTGTAATGGAGTACTAGAGCTAGTGCATATTGATCTATGTGGTCCCTCCAGAATCAAAAGTCTACAAAGAGAAAGGTATTTTATGTTGCTTATTGATGATTACTCTAGGATTATATGGGTTGCTTTCTTAAGAGAAAAATGTGAAGCATTATAGAAGTTCAAAATTTTCAAAGCTATGCAAGAGAATGAGACAGGTCTACAGATAAAATTCCTAAGGTTAGACAGAGGTGGTGAAGTTCACCTCTAGGGAGTTCAATTCTTTCTGTGAAGAGCATGGAATCAAAAGACAGTTATCTACTCCCCGAACCCCTCAACAAAATGGAGTTGTAGAGAGAGAAAAAAATATTGATGTTGCTAGACCAATGATGATTGAAGGAAATGTGCCTCACATCTATTAGAGAAAAGCTGTAAACATTGTTGTGTACACTTTAAATTGGGTAAATGTTAATGGTATTTCTGGTAAGACTCCTTTTGAGCTATGGTTTGGTTATAAGCCTACTATTAAATATTTCAATATTTTTGGAAGCAAGTGCTACATTAAGAGAGATGAGGACATAGGAAATTTTGATGTAAGAAGCGATGAAGGAATTTTTCTAGGTTACTCTACCAAAAGCAAGGCTTACCGGTGCTATAATAAAATATTGAGAAAAATGGTTGAAAGTGCAAATGTTAGAGTTGATGAGGACTTTACTAGATCATCCAGATATTTTGGATATGATTCAAATGACCAGAAAGATAGTCTAGACAAAGGGAAGAATGCTCAAACATAGAATCAAGTTCAAATTGTTTTGGTAAATCAAGAAAGTTAGGAAGGAGAGACAAGTGGAAGTGCAGAAGAAAGAACAGAAGAACCAAAAGTGCGAGTGAATCCTAAAGCTTTGAGGTATGTGAGATTGAATCATTGAGAGAATTAAATTATGGGAGACAAGAATAAAGGTGTGCAGACTAGAAGAAGGATTACAGAAGAATATTCCCTGATTTCCAAGATTGGGCCTAAAAATGTCATTGAAGTTTGCAATGATGAATACTGGATGGAAGCTATGGAGGAAGAATTGATGTAGATTGAAAAGAATGATACATGGATTCTTGTTTCCAAACCTAAAGATAAAAATGTGATTGGTACTAAATGGGTCTTTCAGAATCAACTAAATGAACAAGGTGAAGTGGTCTGAAATAAGGAAAGATTGGTATGTAAAGGGTATTCACAAATGGAAGGTATTGATTTTGAAGAAACCTTTGCCCCTGTTGCTAGAATTGAAGCTATAAGATTAATTCTTGCTTATGTTGCATATAAGAACTATAAAGTCTATCAAATGGATGTGAAGTCAAACTTTTTGAATGGTGATTTAGAAGAAGAAGTATATGTTCAACAACTGGATGGATTTCAATTGATTGACAAGGAAGACATGGTTTTCTAATTGAAGAAATCTCTGTATGGACTCAAGCAAGCTCCTAGATCCTGGTATGCTAGATTGGATAAATACTTACTGAAGCTTGGATTCAATAGAGGTACTGCTAACAACTTGTATTTTAAGTTGGATCATTATAAAGATTTGATTATTGAAGTCTTTGTTGATGACATTATTTTTGGAGGAGATGATGATTTATGTATGAAGTTTGCTGATGAAATGAAAAGTGAGTTTGAAATGAGTATGATTGCAGAGATAAAGTTCTTTCTGGGATTGCAAGTCACTCAATTAGACAATGGGATTTTCATATCTTAGTCCAAATATGTGAGAGAGTTACTGAAGAAGTTTGGCATGCGAGACTCAAAACTTGTTGGTACACCCATGGTAACTAGATGCAAGTTAATGCGGAATGATGATTCTCCTAAGGAAAATCAAACAAGATATAGGTCAATGATTGGCAGATTGCTCTACTTAACTCAGACCACACCAGACATCATGAATGTTGTGTGTATGGTTTCTAGATTTTAGGATGATCCAAAAGAATCTCATGTGACTATTGTAAAGGAAAAGCACAAGTGGTTGTTCCTTCTTTCTAGGGAAGAAGCTAGTATCTTGGTTGAGTAAAAAGAATAATTCCATTTCCCTCTCTACTACTGAGGAAAAGTATATTGTTGCTACAAATAATTGTACTCAAGTGATGTGGATGAAACAGACGTTGAAAGATATTAGAGTTGTATATGATGAGCCTATTTTCATATACTATGACAACTCAAGTGCAATAAACATATCAAAGAATTTGGTGCTACACTCTAAGACCAAGCACATATCAATCAAGTTTCACTTTTTGAGGGAGAAAGTGAGCGAGAAAGAAGTCAGACTGGAGTATGTGCATACCAAAGAACAAATTGCAGAAATTTTCACCAAGCCATTGCCAAAGGATATTTTTGAGTATCTCAGAGGGATACTAGGGGTGATTACCCCTCCTGATATGAACTATAGATGCATTCACTTGCATCAATCTGTATGCTTCAAATCTATATTATGATCCAGATTGATGTTTCCATGGCCGTTACTCAAGGGGAGTAGTCAGATGTGAAAATATGTGGTTCAAAGCTTGTATGTGGGAAGATAATGCTTATCTTTTCCATTGATGTCAAGGGGGGAGAAGAGAAATGTGAAAAATATTTCTTGGGAGAAGAGCCTTTTGGGGTGAAGACCATGTGGAAGAAATTGAGGAGAAGAGTTAGAACCTAAGGGAGTGTAAGTGTAGTTGAGAGTAAGTGTTGATTGAGAGTTGTGTTGATGGTATTTTTCACATCATGTGTTTCCATCAATGCCAAAGGGGGAGATTGTTGGATGTTGTGGTTGTGTTGTTGATATGTGGTTGTCATTGATGTCAACACTATTAGCATTGATGTATTGAAGGTTGTAGATGTCGAGGATATTGAAAAATTTGTTAAAGAAAGAGTTGTAGGTTGCTAGTGGAACATTGAAGGTCATGTAGGTGTCTTGCTCAGTGCGTTAATGATAAATTGTTTTGGATTAAAGGTTTTATTATTGAGAGTATCTAGTTTATCCACCAAAAGTTTTAGAGGTCTGTGAGAATTTTTTATCGTGTTATGAATAGTTGTGTTCTAACAGTTTTTATGTGGTTTCAGTTAGCATTTATGAGTGAAATTTATGTGATTCTAGTAATTTTATTTGTTGTGGATGTTTCTCTATTGTTTCTTGTTGCTTGTGGATGCTTCTAGATCATTCTCTATTTTTTTTGCATGTCCACATTGATCGGTGTGCTCGTGGTCGAAGATTTTTCTCTTTTGTGTTCGGGTTTTCATGTTCTTAGCCAACATGGTGGTTGTAACGTGTTGTGGATCCTTGGAGATTAAAATTTGAATGTTTGGCATGCTCGAGGATGTTGTTTTGGGACACAACATAATATTGGCCGATGGTGTTTGATTCACATTGAAAATTTATTTGTAAATTTGGGCTGACATTGCAAATATGTTTTATATTTTTGCCGACGAACTTCTTGATGAAAATCCATGTTGCAGACATATAACAATGTTTTTTTGTGCAAAGTTATGCATGTGAGTGGTGTTTGAGAGAAGAGGAAGATAAAATGTGTGAATAGTGATCTAATCATTCAATTGTAGAGCAGAGTGTGAAGAATTTTGAGCAAAGTGTGAAGGAGTATTTTTGTGCTTAACCAGAACTGTAATCACGGTTTTGTAGAAGTTGTTTTCTTAGTTCATACCCTGCAGATCTAATCCGTATTTCTGTAAGATAGTGTGTCTTCTTTGGGTAGTGAGCCCTCTTGTATTTGAGCAGTGAGCTCTAGGCAATGTGTTGAATGTATGTGCATTGCCATAATTCTTCTCTATACTTTTAACAGGGTATAATATTGTGGACTAACATCCACCATGGTTTTTCCCCTAACAAGCTTTCCACATAAAAAATCTTGGTGTTTTTTATGTTTTTGATGTGTTGACTGTTTATGGTTATTGTTCATGCATCAGATCTAAGATTAAGTTAAGATAAGTTTGAAAAAGTTTAAATAATCTGTGACAACTGATTCACCCCCCTCTCAATAGTATGTCCTTGTTTTTCCAACAAGTAGCACTAAAATTTAGTACCATTGCACTAAAAACCAAAAACACTTGTCAAGGCACTAAATTCTTCTTACTTGACACCCAAATCAACAAAAATTGCATGTAAAGGTGCTAGTTTTTAGCATCCTTACACCATAATCCAAATTTTCATGCTAACACCCAAAAAAATTTCACCTTCGCATCCAAGTTTCTATTTCACCCGTATCTTCTCATTTTTTTCCATGATTGTGCCTACACCCTTAGAACACATGTAGTGGCTCAAAATTTTCCCACCTTCACATGTAACCTAGAATTTTTCTAACACTAGGAATTTTTACCTTCTTGTTGTAGTTTCCTTTGCATACTGTATGATTCCTTTACACGCAAGTTACAAAGCAACTCTACTAATGTTTGATCCTTCTCCAATAAAAGCTAAATCCATTAAGTACAAGTACCTAAGGGTTTTTCTTGTGACTCTAGTGTCTTCCAAAATTGATGAAATAAAGGATATTGATATAGGACATGTGGATATGTCAAAGTTTGTAGAGTAGACCGAGAAGCAAACTTTGATAAAAGGGATGGGATATATAGTTGAAAGTAACATTTAGTTGGTGTCCTCCTTCTTGGCTGCCACACATGATCTTGATTTTGTATTTGCAGTAGCCACACACTATAACCAATATGATAGAAGTGTTAGGGATACTAATGAGAATGTGGTTATCAAGCTTGATGCAAAGTTCTTTGAATTGATCTTTCAATGCCCAAGTATTGAAAAATATCTTAATTTAACAATTGAGAAGGAATAATAACATTATGATAAACATCTAGATAATTGTAAAAGGATAATTAATGTCAGATGGTTGAAGAGTCTACAAAAAAGCATTGCAAGATGGCTAAAGATTTTCCCTCGAAGTGATTTTGTTGAAAAACTCAATGATTTGATTACCCTTCTTAGTAGGGTTAAATATTTTCCTACCTCTTCTTTTCAAGATTGGATATTCTTATATATTCATTTTATTAAAAAAAGAAAGGAAAAAAAATATTGGGGACAACAGATCAATGATGCTATTCATGAAAAAATGGCCAAGGTACCCACTTCTTTGAAGTTCTACATGACCTCTTGTTGGAGGTTCTAACTGATGGTCCAACATCTCCTAAAGGGTAGCTACTCCTTATACTCAGAGACCCTAGGTTAGTGGCCAATGAATACAAAATGACTAATTTGCAAGTCTCCCCTCTACACTTTAGGCCTTGCAGAACCAAGGTGGGAACCCCTATACATTAACACAGATAATCACACTACAACAATGGAAGGCCTTTAATGGGATAAATCATATATACAACTCTCCCTAGTAGTAGTGACTTGTGGTAGTGTGGAAAGGGAAAACATGGAAGGAAATCTAAACCAAGAAAGCAGGAAATGTTTTTTGAATTGAAAGTTTTGATTCTACCCTAGCTTCATACTTTGGGAATCTCCTTGACCAGTGCCTAATCTACATGGAGTTAGGAATGAAATAAGATCCTACAACAGACCAACCATGGCTTCTCATAGCCCTACTACCTTGCAGCAAGAAACCAATAAAAGGACAATCAACATGTTACTTAGTTATCCACACTGCACTACAATACCTTCATTACCTTTATGCAAGAAATTACACCATCATTGAATGATAGGAAAACATAAACATAACTCAAACAACAAATGTGTTTGAAGCATCAACACAACCCTTGATTATATTGATTTAAAAGTTAGTGCACACAATATTTGGAGAACATACAGATTGATATATATACTGAAGTAGAATACAAATTTTGTATGGTGGTCATCTATTGTTATTACAAAGTATAGCTCATTACATTCCCTATCTATGTCCAAAGGACATACCCTATTCAAATTGACTCAAAGAAAATAATTACAGAAAGCATAGAAAACAAAATCTAGTAGGGAAACACTACACCAAACCACTTAGGTTGGAGAGTAGAAGTCCAAATAGTACAAAAACAATAAAACTTTCCTTTATAGTGGATGCATAACTCAGAATTCAAATTCAAACCCTAACCCTAACTCAATCAGAGTTACAAAAAGGATTAAATATGATCAAATTACAAACATCAAGAATTCCTTCAAAACTAAAGCAACGACTGGCCATAAAGGCCTCTGACACCTTGAGTACACTCCAACATTGATGGAACTTAGAAAATAGGCATGGAACCCTTGGGAAATCCACAATCAGAACAAGAAGATCAAATCCTGACAAAGAATTTAGCCACTATAATACTTTAGGGAATAAATGGCTCCACTCAACAATCACTTCAGCCTTGGAAGAAGCACAGGAATGTGATCTCGACCTGTCTAGAATTGATATGGTAGCTAAGAAATAGATACACCATTATTTCATAGTCAATACTTGCGAACAGGAGCAACTAACCATTAGGGTAATCACATTTTTGTTTTTGCAGGAAAGAGGCTACTTGTGCTACTATAGTGTGATAAAAACAATTATTGGTTGAAGGACATCAACTCCTTTAATAGGTTGGTGTTTGATAGGGGAAAATTTTAACTCCACTTTTTCATTTGGTGGCCTAGGGCTATCAAATGAGGTAGTATGTTTTGGGTGACTCCATCTCCCAATGGTTGGCATGGTCTGCTTCTCCAGAGATCTAAATTCTCACTCTGCTTTGTCAAGCAGATGTCCCCAACTAGAGCAAGTGATGGTACTTGTAAAATCTTTGGCCATTTAAATTATATTTTCCTCTTGAGCCTTTTTGTTTCCTCCATTTTTTCTAATTAGGGTTCAAAAAATTTCCTGAAGGGCTTAAACCCTTATATCATAAAATCCCAAACCCTTGGTGTGCACTTTTTTATGGCCCCTTCAAGTGTTTAATGTTTTCCTTGTCACAGGGTTTCAAGATTTCCTAACCTCCCAACTTTAATTTTTCTTTGTTGTCATGGGGTTCTAGAGTTTCAAAACCTCCCAACTTGGTGATCTCTTAGTGTTGTCGATTTATCATTGGTTCACAAAATTTCATAACCTCTGACATGAGGTTCTGTGAGTCATTATTTTTGTGACTTACCAATGGAGCGATAAGGAGTAAAGAGAACTTTATTGGTGAGATATTGGGAGATGTCTCTTCGATGGGTCAATGTTCTTCTTGTTGGCATGATAGTGTGGTTAGCAAGAGAATGGGCTATGCCTCTTTGACATAGTGATGGTGGAATTATGGAGATTTATCAATGATACAATATAGTGTCAAGAGGAGCTTCGTCTATGTCTCTTCGACAAACCGAACCTATCTTATCGGCAAGACATTGATGTATTGGTGAGTGTCTGGGAGAAGTCTTCTCAATGGAGCTATAAGGAGTATGGAAGTGTTGCCGATGAGACTATATGGCATTGGTGAGATCTTTTTCAATGTCTCTCTGACATGGCAGTGTGAAGGCAATGCTGACTACAAGAACTAGTAAGGTTGACACACATTGATGGTACAGTCAGTGAGTGAGGATGATGACATGGGCTGATAGGTGGCACTTCCTAGTTTGTGTGATTGGATGAATCACATCATTATTGTGAGTCATGTGGAGCTATGATGGTTGATTGAGCAACCCAACTTTAAAGGTTTTAAATCTAATGGCCAGGTCTTAAATTGATGGGTAGTGAGTGCTTAATGTTGGATCTTGGCACGATTGGAATGAATTGATGGCCACAATTCAAAATGTGATTTCCCCAATAGTTAGCAGCTCCTGTTTGTGGGTATTAACTACGTAGTAATGGTGTATCTATTTCTTAGCTAATGGATCAATTCCAAATAGCTCAAGATCACATTCTTGTTCTTCTTCGAAGGTTAAAGTGTTGTAGTGGCTAAAGCATTTTTTAGGGTTTAATCTTCTTTTTTTTATTGTGGATTTCCTAGGGATGTCATTCCTATTTTCTAAGTGCCATCAATGTTGGAGTGTGCTCGAGGTGTCAAAGGCCTTTACGGCTAGTTGTTGCTTCAGTTTTGAGAAAATTCTTGTTGTTTGTAATCTGATTAGATTTAATCCTTTCCATAAATCTAATTGAGTTAGGGTTAGGGTTTGAAATTGAATTCTAAGTTATGCCTACACTATAAAGGAAAGTTTTGTTGTTTTTATACTATTCATACTTCTACTTTCCAACCTAAGTGGTCTTGTGTAGTGTTTCCCTACTAGATTCTCTTTTCTATGCTTTCTATAATTCTTTGCTTTGAGTCAAGTTGAATAGGGTAAGTCCTTTGTACATAGATAGGTAATGTAATGAGCTATTTTCTATAATAACAGATGACCGCCATACAACATTTGTATTCTGCATCATTATATATGGCAATTTGTATGTTCTCCAAATATTGTGTGCACTATATTTTCAATCAATATAATCAAGGGTTGTGTTGATGCTTCAAACACATTTGTTGTTTGAGTTATGTTTATGTTTTCCTATCATTCAAGGAGTGGTGTAATTTCTTTCATAAAGGTAATGAAAGTATTGTAGTGTAGTGTGGATAACTAAGTAACATGTTGATTGTCCTTTTGTTGGTTCCTACTGCAAAGTAGTAGGGTTATGAGAATCCATGGTTAGTCTATTGTAGGAGTTTATTTAATTCTTGACTCTATGTGGATTAGGCACTAGTCAAGGAGATTCACAAAGTATGAAGCTAGGGAAGAATCAAAACTTTCAATTCAAAAAACATTTCTTGCTTTCTTAATTTAGATTTTCTTTCATGTTTTCCCCTTCCACAATACCACAAGCCACTACTAATAGGGAGAGCTATGTATATGATTTATCCCATTGAAGGCCTTCAACCATTATAGTGTGATGGTATATGTTAATGTATAGGGGTACCCACCTTGGTCCTGGAGAACCTAAAGTGTAGAGGAGAGGCTTGTCAATCAACCATCTCATGTTTGTTGGCCACTGACCTAAGGTCTCTGAGTATAATGAGTAGCTACCCTTTAGGAGATGCTAGACCATCAGTTGGAACCTCCAATACCTCCTATTTGGTATATGTTGTATCCATGAGGAACGTTCCAGGTCTAACATCAAAAGGCATATTCCAATGTATCAATACTACCCTTAGTTGACCCTAAAAAAGAGTATTCATCATTTATGAAGGATTAAAGATGCCTTCTTTGTTGCTTTTTTTATATTTGTTTCAAAAAATAATTGGAGAACAAAAGGGTTTCAAATGAAGCCTAGGCCATAGTTAATAGATATTGTTGCTTGTATTTACAATTTCCAACATTCACATACTTGAGAGTTGGTTGTTTTACAATTTTTCCTTACATTCTCCCATATACCCCAATGACAAGATTGTCATTATGGAGCTTTGCAAGTAGATAATGATTGTTAATAGAAAGAAAATGGAATCTAATAAGCCAAGTTTTAAGTTTCCTCTCTCTATTGGTAGATATTCAATTCCAACTTCTCCTAAAGCAAAGGCCATAGAATCATAGATGCAATGGGTCACCATGAAGTATTTCAAAAGGAGACCAAATTTTGATTACAAGGGAATGAAAGATAGAATCAAGATATCCTACAACCATGTGCATAGAATTGAAGATGTATGGGATAATTGTAGGAAATAAGAGGAAATAAGAAAAATGGATTATTTCCAATTGAATCTAGAACAAATTGAGAATCCAAGTTTGGTGGATGTCCCTGAGGGTATGGAAGATGATGAAGGAATCCTGGATCTAATCTATAAGAGAAATACTATTGCAAGAAGTCCTCTACCTTCAATCCAATGGTCTGAGAAGGAAATTATTTCAATCAGGTCAATATTTCAACCTATCTTGCCAATATAAATGTCTAGCAATAGGAGAAAGAATGAGGTTGAAAAAATTCACCACTAGATTAGGGGATGAAGAACTCGAGGTTCATGTAAGCAAGAAATATGAGATGAGAACAAAGAATAAGGGAGATGTTCCTAGTTCCAGCAAGACTCCTAAACCAAAGATTAAGTTTTTTGTGAAAGGGAGTAAAATTTAGACCATTGACAGACCATTTATTGTAATAGAAGAGGTGTTGATTTAGGAGGAAGATCAAGAAGAAGAAGATCAACATGAGGAAGAAGAAATTTCTCCTTATGAGAACATTCCAGAGGACCCTCACATTACTTATTATCCCATTACTAGTACTATATCTATCCCTACTCTTGCTAATTTTGTTGAGCAATCATTTCCATTGACCACCATTATTTCTAATATTTTTTTTTTTTGTTATGCCTACTATTTCCATTCATTCATCCCAAACATTAGGATCCATTTTTGATAGCCCTAGGGGTGAATTTGAGAACATCTTTGGTTCACCTTCCAGTATTCCAATTCTATCTTCACCTTCATTTGATGTCACTTCTTAATTAGACTTAGATAATTTATTATTGAATATATGCAAAATGTGACAAGTGTGGGGATTCCATAAGCCATTTTGACTAACACCTAACCACTTCTTACCACAAATTTTGTTACTACAACTCTAGCCTCTCAAATTGTGACTAAAAGACCTAAAGGGAGTTCTTCTCCTCTTCCACCTTGGTTTAAAAGTTAGAAACCAAAGAGAAAGAAGCAAGTCATCTCCAAGATGACTTTGACTTTGGTCAACTTATGCCGACAAAGATAAAATCAACAAAGAATCTAAAGACTCTTTCTTGGGTTTTGATGGATAAAGCAAGCAATAAGTATGTAGAAATTGCACAACCTCCACCTAGAAAAGTAGTGGAAGATATTGACATCTTTGAATCTCATTCACCAAGATAGAACTTGGTAAGAGGACTCGTGAATCTGCTAAGGAGTACACACAAGAAACACTAGCCTCTCTCATTGAGAAGTACGATCAAGAAAAGAAGGTAAAGAATCATTATAAGGCCAAGGTGAACCAATTGACGTCAATACTCCAAAAGATTACTCAATCTTCAAAGTTAGTTGAACCCATGGCCACTAGTATAGAGGATCCTATCATACATAAGGTGAAGAAGGCCCATTCTAGAGTTAGGGAAAAAGGTTATTTCATTCATAGAATGATGGAATAGGGGACACAATTTCAAAATTCATAGATGGAAAGGATGGAAAAGATGGCACAAGTAAAGGTAGAGCTGAATAAGGCCATTGACACATTTTTTGAGGATTTACAAGAAATAGAGGATCATCTTGGAGCTTGGAAAAAAATGAAAGAACTCAAGATCAATGTGTTAGTTGAGAATTGGATCCTTCCTAACAAGGATATGTTCATTGATGTCAAGGAAAAAATGTAGCATAATATCACTATCATCAAAGGTTTAATCAAGGACTTATGGGCAACTTGAGAAGTCAACAAAATTGAGGAGCTTCCTTGAAAGTTACTTGATGAAAATAAAAAAATCCCCCCTTCTAATAAAGTTATTTAGGAGTTCACTTCTATGATACAGAAGGAATTTGAAGATCAAGCCTTCACAGTGGCTTCCATGGAAAAATTGTAATGCCCCATCATAATAACCTAAGGAATGTTGCAATAGTGTGTAAAGGTGAAATAATTTTTTTTTTAAAGTATAATTATTAAGTTAATCAGTTGCATTCATTCATTAAGTTACGCGACGTTACACTACTTGAGTTTCCATAGACGACTTTAGTATTTCGCATTGCACATATTAATTAACATAAACATTAAAGATAAACATTGCAGAACATTTGAAATACCATTCAATATAACATAAAGTACAAATACATTTCCTTACATTGCATTTAATGAAATTATACAATACTCATTCATTTGATGAGGTGGATCAAATAATAATTACATTTTACAAAGTTCACCTCATAACAATTGAGGGATGTTTTACAATACAAGCTTTACAATAATGCAATAAGGAAAGTACATCTATATCCAAGTACGAGCTCTCCATCCATGAAGCTCTCAATGCCATGATCAAAACTGGGGACCCAACGGAGTAAGGTGCACATTCCACCCAACCATGTGGTACCCGTAGGTCCACCCCCCGTGCTAGGAGATAGTAATATGGTTACCTAGACATAATCTACTAACCCTAGACACAAGTACACAACTGACTGATGGTTACATTGCTTCCAGATTTAGACAATTGAATGTACTACATATACAAGGTAGACTGTTACTTTAGGTGGAGTGTCATCACAATATTACAAAGGTTACCTTGGTGTTTCTTCCTAGGTTCCGGCCCCCAACTTGGGTTACCCTGGTAACCTCTTACGAAACTCGGCCCCATAGCAAATCATTGCAGAATCGAATGTCTTTGGAAGAAACAAGACACCGATTTTCCATTCCAGGCCTTCTCATCTTATACTCAAGACTAAACTAGCTCAAGAGTCAATAAGTGAGGCATAACATCTTATTAAGGATTTTAATTCTAACTACTATGTTCTTTAGTTATCACTGACTTACTAACTCTTTGTAAGTTACCCTAACACCACTTTGTGTGTCGGCCCTTACAAAAAGCCACTCCCCTAAACATAACAAGGAAATCTAAGTTTTCTTGACTAAGGTTTATAAGGTGTATAGAAATACAACAAGAAATTCTTCACTATTCATAACGAACATCAATGACTATGTTCATACAATCAGGTGTCTAATCACCACACAAATACCAAGTACACAACCTTAGCTAACCCAAGAATTTAACTTTAACAATCACAATCCCCACTTTTACAATTGGTCTGGAAGACTTGAACTACTACGACATTCCCAATTTGCCCAACAAAATACACGATTTAAAGCAAATTGAAAATAAATGTCTACCATTTGGATTCACTAAATCCATTCATTCAATAAAATCAACAAATAGTTATAACATTTTGATTGTAAATCATATCTCAACAATAAAGGGAACTGCAACAAATTAATCTAATTTTTAATTTCTTTAATATCACATAATTTTAGAGACTAAAATTTACTCTTTTAACCATAACATACAAAACTAATCAATTCTAATATTTCACATATATAATCATTACACAAATATTTAAATATACAATTTCCTACATAAAAATTAAAATCAAATAAAAATATATACATATATATATATTCTTATTTATTATTAATCTTTCATATTAAAAATTTTGAATAACAAATATTAATTAAGTCCATTCGCATTCTGTTCAAATTTCAATTATACAAAACAAAGGTATAAAGTTAGGGTTTCGGCTGCATTCACAGCCATCCCTAATGGGCTGCGGCTACAGTGGCAGCCTGTGCGCTGCCTATGAGGGCAGCGCCAAGCTGCCTTCACAGCCATTGCCCTCTTATGGGCGACTGTGGGGTGGCCCTTGTGCCCCCTCCACCACTTACTGTGCATAATAAAAATGCATTTTATTAAATGTAAATTTAAACAAAAATTTCATCCTATGAAATTTCAATTCGCAAATATGAAAATTTTAATTCCATTTTTTTTTAATGTCTTTACGCCTGTACGATGATTTAAAATATATAATCACATAAAACATTAAGTTCCATTCTCATATATATATATATATATATATATATATATATATATATAAATTCTGATGGGGTTTATCAACAGAGAAGAAAAATGAACTTCTACAGGTTTCACTGGGGAAATCTGGAAAAATAGTAAAATTTTCACAATACAGATAGAATTTATTTTCCAATTGAATTCAAATTTTTAATTCAAGAATCTAAATTTCATTTCCCAAATATCAAAGTTTTCCCTTCACACAAACTCATTTTTCCAAAAAGAAAACAAATTCAATAAATCTCTTTCCAGGTATACACAGTAAATGTTTTTTTTTTTTTTTGAAAAATTACAGAGCATTTAAATTAAAGAGATTTCTTTCATAGATATTCTTTCAAAACTACAAATTAAATCCACAAAAAGAATACCTGATTTCCTGAAGCTTTAGAAATTGGTTTGGTGATGAGAACCTCTGTAGCCTCTATTGCCTGTAGCCTTCCAAATCTTTTCTTGAGAACAAATCCCAAATTGCAACCAGAGATTTTCCACAAGTATACAATATTCCAAAAGCATATACAGAAAAATTAAGCAAAAGTACTGATATTTTTCCCATGAAGAGAAAATAGAATAGAATCCCTCAGTGTTTTTCCAGATCCAAAATATCATTCGTGAACAAATTCCTCAACCAAAAATCATTAATGCACTGGCACACTTGTCAAGAAGTACAAAATATCTTCTCAACCACTTCTCGGCAATTTTGCCTTTCAAATTTACATGCATTTATTTTATTTTATTTTTTTGAAATTTCAATTTACAAATTTTGTTTAATAATTTAAAACGCCACTTCCACAAAAATAATATTTAATTTTAAATAAAAACTATTCACACACAATTTAAACAATATTAATTTTATTTATTTATTTATTTAATTAAATAAATTTAATCTTTATGATCAAACCATTTAACCAAACAAACTAATTAATTAATTAAATAATTTGCAAAACTAATTTCTTTAACATTAAATTTTAATTTAAATAACAGTAAATAAAAACATAATAAACTATTATTAACAATTAACATTTTTTTTTCTTTCAAGCAATTAAACCAAACAAAAAAGTACAAGACAACCTATGACTCTGAACTAAAATAAACGATGTACTATGATCGGGTTATAGACTAGGCTAGGATAAACCAAACTACTACCTCCCAATCAACAAATCCATTGAGTCTTGACACGCTCAGACCTGAGTAACTAGGTGGAGTCGGTGTCATGTACCTGCAATCTTGCATCCAAACAAATAACATGCATATATATATATAAACCATTGTACAGGCACACCGTGCGGAGAAAATCATAGATATCACAGGGCACTCGCAAGCGAGTGATGTGATTTCGTTCTCCACACCAATACACATCACATCAGACTGATGAATTAAATAGCAGTTAGTCCATCATAAACATATGCATAGCAATAATCAATTGAAAGTAAACATCTACGCTATCTCAAAGCATATCATAAATCAAATATCACCATACAATGTATCATCATGTCATAGAATAAATCCACTGTCGCTCAAAACCAGCGATCAAAATATCCAAACAAAGTACCATAGTCTAACAATGTGAAAATATAACAGCAAAATACATAAGCATAAATGGAGGGGTACTACATCCTCCCCCCCTAGGATCAAGCTTGCTCCTGAAAGCCTACGAATAGATAGGGATAAAGTTCCCTCATGCGTGTCGCATCCTCCCAAGTAGCAGAAGCCTCATGGCTAGGATCTCATTGGACCCTCACCTGATCAACGTCTCGACCCCTAAGACCGAGCGTCCAGTGCTATAGAATGGCGATGGGCTCCAAAGCCAGCTTCCGGTCCTCTACTTGTAACGCATTCCAATCAAGTACATGAGAAATTTTGGGATGATATGGTCTAAGAACTGATACATGAAAAACATCATGAATACGAGACAAACTGGGTGGTAAGGTGAGTTGATATGCCACATGACCAATTCTCTCTAAGATCTCGAATGGCCCAATGAAACGAGGGGCAAGCTTAGAGCCTTTTGCATAACGGATTGGACTCTTTCGCGGTCGCACTCGAAGAAACACTCTATCACCAACAGCAAATTGTCGGTCTATCCTATGTGCATCGACATATTTCTTTTTCCTATCCTGTGCTGCTATTAAATGTTCTCTAATACGGTCAACCTATTTCTCCATGTCACGAAGCATCTCAGGTCCAAGTAATACTCTATTCTCTAGTCGATCCCAACTAAGAGGAGTTCGACAAGGATGACCATATAATGCCTGAAATGGTGGCATACCTATAGAACTTTGATATCCATTATTGTAAGAAAATTCTACTAAGTACAGATAATCCTCCCAACGTGATTGTTGGTCCATTACGTACATTCTAAGCATATCCTCTAATATTTGGTTAACTCTCTCTGTTTGTCCATCAGTTTGAGGATGATACGCTAAACTAAAGTTCAACTGTGTACCTAAAGCATGTTGTAATGAAGTCCATAGGGTTGAAGTAAATATAGGATCTCTATCAGAAATAATCCTATGAGGAATCCCATGTAATCTAATGATGTCCTCCATGAATATCCTAGCTACGGATGAAGCATTGTAAGATGATCGTACTAGTGAAAAATGAGCTACTTTAGTCAATCAGTCAACAGTTACCATAATGTCATCATGTCGACGTGATGACGTTAACCCTATAATAAAATCAACGGATATAATATCCCATTTCCATTCGGGAATGAGATGTGGCTGCAATAATCTAGTGGGATGTTGATGCTCAGCTTTGACTCGCTGGCATTCAATACATCTCAATACATAATCAACAATATCACATTTCATACTAGGCCAGAAATAAAATTGCCGAAGATTGGCATGCATTTTCTTAACTCCTTGATGAGTTGAATACGGAGCTTGATGAGCTTCAGTCATAATTAATGTACGAAGACCTTCGAAATGTGGTACATAAATACAACCTAAATGCCATAATATACCATCCGATTCTAAGACATATCGTACAAATAGACCTTCCAAAGGTCTACCAGATTCAATCTTCGACTTTACTTCCTGATATAATCTATCAGTAGGAAGTGCAGCTACTATTTGACCTCTCAAATCTACTTCAAGAGTAGTAGCAGAGATCTCATGTCGACGACGACTAAGAGCGTCAGCCACTACGTTCTCTTTTCCTTGAACATATTTCACTTCAAAATCGTACTCACACAAGAACTCCATCCACCGTCTTTGCCTAGCATTCAAGTTAGGTTGTGTGAAAATGTATTGCAAACTACGGTGATTAGTATGAAGTTCGAAACGATGACATAATAAGAAATTCCTCCTTCGAACTAATGCATGCACAACTATAGCTAGTTCTAGATCATGAGTAGGATAGTTTAATTTGTGATCCTTGAGTTTGTGAGACTCATAAGCAATCACACGCCCATCTTGCATCAGAACTGCTCCCAAACCCTCTAAGGATGCATCCGTGCATACCACAAAATCCTTAGTAGGATTAGGAACAATCAGTATAGGCACATTAGTTAACTTTTCTTTAAGTGTTTGAAAATCCAACTGACATTGCTTTGTCCAAACAAACTTCTTCCCTTTCCTCTGAAGAGAAGTAATAGGATGACCGATTCTAGAAAATCCCTCAAAAAATCGCCTATAATAACTAGCTAGATCCATAAAACTACGAACTTCACCTACATTAGTAGGCACGGGCCAATCTACAATAGCTTGGATCTTTGAAGGATCCATAGCAATACCTTTCCCAGAAATCACATGTCCAAGATATTTTATCTCAGTTTGAAAGAAGTCACACTTCTTCAGGTTCACATATAATTGATTTTCCCTTAAACATTGCAATACCTGTCTCAAGTTTTCTTCATGTTCCTTCATATTTCTCCAATAAATCAAGATATCATTGAGAAACACAAGGACAAAGCGATCAAGGTATGTACGAAACACACCATTCATTAAACTCATGAATATTGATGGTGCATTTGTTAACCCAAATGGTACTACTGTGAATTCGTAGTGCCCATAACGAGTACGAAAAGCAGTTTTATGAATGTTTGCTTCAGCTATTCACAATTGATGATAACTCAATTTCAAATCAATTTTAGAGAACACATTAGCTCCCTTAATTTGATCAAAAAGATCATCGATTCTAGGCAAAGGATAACGATTCTTAATCGTAACCTTGTTCAATTGATGATAGTCAATGCACAGCCTAAGAGATCCATCCTTCTTCTTTACGAAGATAATAGGTGCTCCCCAAGGGGAAACACTAGGATGAATGAAACCCTTTTTCTAATAATTCCTTCAACTGGATACGAAGTTCCTCTAACTCTTGAGTCATCATTCTATATGGAGCTCTAGATATAGGCTCAGCTCTAGGAACTAGGTCAACTCTAAAGTCAATATCTCTCTTCAGTGGCATTCTAGGTATGTCATTGGGAAACACGTCTGCGAATTCCCTAAGAATAGGATGATCATCAAGAGATACCTCTCGAATCTCACCTTCTTCCAAATTTGTAACTGTTGTTGCAAACAGTTGACATCCCTGACGAAGACATCTCTTTAATTGCATAGTAGATATCATCCACAAAGAGATAGGTCTTTGAATACCTACAATTTCCATTTTCACACCTAGATCATTGATGCAACTAATTGTCTTAATTCAACAATCAATCATAGCATGATGAGATGCTAGCCAATACATACCTAGAACTATGTCATACGATCCTAAAGGTGTAACATATAAATCTACTAAGGTAGTTAACGCACCAATTTTAAGTTCACAATTATGTACTAAATTTTCTATAGCTACTTTCACCCCTGAGGCGAATTCAACTTGCCACTTACCACCTTGCTTTACCACAACAAGACCACAACGGTCTACGATGGTCAGTGAAATAAAGGAGTTGGTAGCTCTGGAATAAAAAAGAATGGAAACACTAACACCATGTAACTTACCTGAAGTCTCGACCACTGTGTTCTGGTGGTCGGCTTGGCAGTCATTAACCGCAGCATATACTATATGTGATCATCTTGTATCACCCACTGTAGGCTCTGAAACTGTAGGTCGAGGCCCAAAACTAGTAGAACCTCTCATCGGACACTACCTAGCTATGTGTCCCTACTGCCCACACGAGTAACAACTTGTGCCTCTACCGAATCCTCTGCCACCCAAAGGTGCATTGGATTGTTGGAAACTACCCATACTGATAGTAGACTGAGCACTCTACACAGGCTGATCCTGCCTATTACGCTTCTTGTGCCACCAGTTGCGACCCTTTCCTGTTTGAGGACTATTACCTTGTTGTGGTTGTGGATTATTGTTCTTTTGAGGTGTTCGTTGTTGTTGTTGTTGCCCACCCTTTGTGGGTGTCTGTTGGTTCCTAGAGGAACCACCTGTCTGTGCCTGTCCACCTCGTAGACTAAAACCTGCTATAGGAGCACTGCTAATCTGCACTCCTGTGTGACCACCTAATGCCATAACAAGGTTCTCCTCCACTATGCGATCCTTCTCCACTGCAACTTCCATAGTCTTTGGCTCAAAGACTCGGACACCACCACTAATGCAAGCATTTAAACCCCTAATGAAGAGTTGTACTAGCATAGGCTCATCATTGCCAATACCAACATACTGCTTGAGTTCATAGAACCTATGTTCATATTGCTCAACAGAAAGAGCCAATTGACGTAGATCATGGAACTCGTCAGCTCGTCGCTGCCTCCAGTGTTCAAATAGGAACCATGCTCTAAACCTCTCGAGAAACATCTCCCAAGATACTGACCTAATGTCTAAGTGGAGCTTCTGCTCCTCTAGGCACCATCAAGTAGAGGTGAATCCTCTCAAATGCATAATAGCGCATCTCGCATGGGTATTGCTACCGTAAGGGTGCATGGCGAAGCATCTTCCCAAATCCAGTAGCCAGTACTCTCTGCCTCTAAGCCACCTCTTGTACCATCAAAGGTAGGAGGGCATGCCCTCAGTAGATCCCTCATGTGTCCTGCAATAATAGCATCCTGATGTACTGAGTCATCTACTCTCTTAGGAGATATATCTCTCTCTGACAACCTCCTACTCAACTTCCTGTCTAGGTCCAAGATGAGCTAGGACCTCCTCTAATAAAGGACGTATCTATGAACCCTCTACTCCTGACTGTTCGGGATTCTGTCCCTCATTCCTCTAATCCAACTGTTATGACTGATCATTGTGATGAGGGCTCAAAGGGGGAGTAACCTGAGGGATTGGCCCTCGGCCTCCACCTCGACCTATACCACAACCTCTTCCACCTCACCTAGTCATGTTCCTACACATAAAAATAATGAGTCTTAGATACTATACAACCAAGGCTAACAGTTTGCGACACTACGTACTAGGTCAACCTAATGGGCTCATGATTACCCAGAGCATCCAGTGTTTGTAACCTTGCTCTAATACCAATTTGTAATGCCCCGTCATAATAACCTAAGGAATGTTGCAATAGTGTGTAAAGGTGAAATAATTTTTTTTTTAAAAGTATAATTATTAAGTTAATTAGTTGCATACATTCATTAAGTTACACGACATTACACTACTTGAGTTTCCATAGACGACTTCAGTATTTCACATTGCACATATTAATTAACATAAACATTAAAGATAAACATTGCATAACATTTGAAATACCATTCAAGATAACATAAAGTACAAATACGTTTCCTTACATTGCATTTAATGAAATTATACAATACTCATTCATCTAATGAGGTGGATCAAATAATAATTACATTTTACAAAGTTCACCTCATAACAATTGAGGGATGTTTTACAATACAAGCTTTACAATAATGCAATAAGGAAAGTACATCTATATGCAAGTACGAGCTCTCCATCCATGAAGCTCTCGATGCCATGATCAAAACTGGGGACCCAACGGAGTAAGGTGTATGTTCCACCCAACCATGTGGTAACTGTAGGTCCACCCCCTGTGCTAGGAGATAGTAATATGGTTACCTAGACATAATCTACTAACCCTAGACACAAGTACACAACTGACTAATGGTTACATTGCTTCCAGATTTAGACAATTGAATGTACTACATATACAAGGTAGACTATTACTTTAGGTGGAGTGTCATCACAATATTGCAAAGGTTACCTTGGTGTTTCTTCCTAGGTTCTGGCCCCCAACTTGGGTTACCCTGGTAACCTCTTACGAAACTCGGCCCCATAGCAAATCATTGTAGAATCAAATGTCTTTTAAAGAAACAAGACACCGATTTTCCATTCCAGGCCTTCTCATCTTATACTCATGACTAAACTAACTCAAGAGTCAATAAGTGAGGCATAACATCTTATTAAGGATTTTAATTCTAACTACTATGTTCTTTAGTTATCACTGACTTACTAACTCTTTGTAAGTTACCCTGGCACCACTTTGTGTGTCAGCCCTTACAAAAAGCCACTCCCCTAAACATAACAAGGAAATCTAAGTTTTCTTGACTAAGGATTACAAGGTGTACAAAAATACAAGAAGAAATTCTTCACTATTCATAACGAACATCAATGACTATGTTCATACAATCAGGTGTCTAATCACCACACAAATACCAAGTACACAACCTTAGCTAACCCAAGAATTTAACTTTAACAATCACAATCCCCACTTTTACAATTGGTTTGGAAGACTTGAACTACTACGACATTCCCAATTTGCCCAACAAAATACACGATTTAAAGCAAATTAAAAATAAATGTCTACAATTTGGATTCACTAAATCGATTCATTCAATAAAATCAACAAATAGTTATAACATCTTGATTGTAAATCATATCTCAACAATAAAGGGAACTGCAACAAATTAATCTAATTTTTAATTTCTTTAATTTCACATAATTTTAGAGACTAAAATTTACTCTTTTAATCATAACATACAAAACTAATCAATTCTAATATTTCACATATATAATCATTACACAAATATTTAAATATTTAAGTCCATTCGCATTCTGTTCAAATTTCAATTATACAAAACAAAGGTATAAAGTTAGGGTTTTGGCTGCATTCGCAGCCGTCCCTAATGGGTCGTGGCTATGGTGGCAGCCTGTGCGCTGCCTGTGAGGGCAGCACCAGGCTGCCTTCATAGCCACTGCCCTCTTATGGGCAGCTCTAGGGTGGCCCTTGCTCCCCCTCCACCACCTACTGTGCATAATAAAAATGCATTTTATTAAATGTAAATTTAAATGAAAATTTCATCTTGCAAAATTTCAATTCGCAAATACGGAAATTTTAATTCCATTTCTTTTTAATGTCTTACGCCTGTACGGCGATTTAAAATATATAATCACATAAAACATTAAGTTCCATTATCAATCTAATTTTTATATATATATATTAAAATTCCAACGGGGTTTATCAACAGAAAAGAAAAATGAACTTCTACAGTTTTCACTGGGGAAATCGAAAAAATAGTAAAATTTTCACAACACAGATAGAATTTATTTTCCAATTGAATTCAAATTTTTAATTCAAGAAATCTAAATTTCATTTCCCAAATATCAATGTTTTCCCTTCACACAAACTCATTTTTCCAAAAAGAAAAGAAATTCAATAAATCCCTTTTCGGGTATACACAGTAAATGTTTTTTTTTTCAAAAAATTACAGAGGATTTAAATTAAAGAGATTTATTTCACAGATATTCTTTCAAAACTACAAATTAAATCCACAAAAAGAATATATGATTTCCTGAAGCTTTAGAAATTGGTTTGGTGATGAGAACCTCTATAGCCTCTGTTGCATGTAGCCTTCCAAATCTTTTCTTGAGAACAAATCCCAAATTGCAACCAGAGATTTTCCACAAGTATACAATATTCCAAAAGCATATACAGAAAAATTAAGCAAAAGCACTGATATTTTTCCCGTGAAGAGAAAATAGAATAGAAACCCTCAGTTTTTTTCCAGATCCAAAATATCCTCCGTGAACAAATTCCTCAACCAAAAATCATTAATGCATTGGCACACTTGTCAAGAAGTACAAAATATCTTCTCAACCACTTCTCGGCAATTTTTCCTTTCAAATTTACATGCATTTATTTTATTTTATTTTTTTTGAAATTTCAATTTACAAATTTTGTTTAATAATTTAAAACACCACTTCCACAAAATAATATTTAATTTTAAATAAAAACTATTCACACACAATTTAAACAATATTAATTTAATTAATTAATTTATTTAATTAAATAAATTTAATCTTTATGATCAAACCATTTAACCGAACAAACTAATTAATTAATTAAATAACTTGCAAAACTAATTTCTTTAACATTCAAATTTAATTTAAATAATAGTAAATAAAAACATAATAAACTATTATTAACAATTAACATTTCTTTTTTCTTTCAAGCAATTAAACCAAACAGAAAAGTACAAGACAACCTATGACTCTGAACTAAAACAGATGATGTACTGTGACTGGGTTATAGACTAGGCTAGGATAAACCAAACTACTACCTCCCAATCAACAAATCCGTTGAGTCTTGACACGCTCAGACCTGAGTAACCAGGTGGAGTCGGTGTCATGTACCTGCAATCCTACATGCAAGCAAATAACATGCATATATATATATAAACCATTGTATAGGCACACCATGCAGAGAAAATCACAGATATCACAGGGCACTCGCAAGCGAGTGATGCGATTCCGTTCTCCACACCAATACACGTCACATTAGACTAATGAATTAAATAGCAGTTAGTCCATCATAAACATATGCATAGCAATAATCAACTGAAAGTAAACATCTATGCTATTTCAAAGCATATCAGAAATCAAATATCACCATACAATGTATCATCATGTCACAAAATAAATCCATTGTCGCTCAAAACCAGTGATCAAAATATCCAAACAAAGTACCATAGTCTAACAATGTGAAAACATAACAGCAAAATACATAAGCATAAATGGAGGGGTCCTACAAAAATTGCTAGATATTCAACTTACCCTAGATAATCTTAAGGTATTTTTGGAAACATGAGAAATCTCAAAACATTGTCAAGGATTCAATAATAAAATTTCTTGTTGTCTCCAAGCATACATTAGGTTTGAACAATGAAGAAGTTTAAGCGATCCTAAAGAAATATGAAGATTTCTTGGAGAAGGATGGTGGAGAAAGTTGAATGTGCCTTGGTTTTCCTTAGTTTATTTTTCAGTATTTTTCATGTCTTATGTAACTTGTTTTTGACATTTTACATTTCTTTTTCCAAAATGTAATTACATGTAAAAACAACATAAGTTGTAAATCAAATCATACTATGTTGTTGAATAAGTCAAATTAGTTATTGCTTTCCTAGATTAGCTCCCAACTCTCCTCTATATATATGAGGGAACTTCTTTTGTAAAGGACCTTTGATCGTTTGAAGCAAAACACTACCCATTTTGAGAAGCACACATGAATCTTTGTGTTGAATGTGCATATTGAAAATTGATCAATAAAAGAAGTGAATTCACATCCAACCTTTGTTTTGGAGCATATTTATTGTGTGTAAGATTGTTCTTATGTCTCTCTTATCAAATTATCTTGAAATTAGTTTATAAAAGTGGTGTGATATTTTATTGTTGAAGGGAATTTAGATTTCATGTTGATAGACTTTGAGCTACAATATTGTGTTTGGAGATTTATGTGTTTGTGTATGAATTTGGTTAATTACTCAAATTATTTGAGCTATGATTATTCACTATGTTCTTTTGGATATTTTGGTATTATTCGTTGATAGTCTTTGAGCTAGAACTTGCTAAACTTATTACTATTTAAAACATCATGGAAAGTTACAAAATATTTTGTGATTTTGTAGATTTTCTTACTATCATCACTTGTTGGTATCATTCTGGTGCAGGAGCACCTTGCTCACAAATGCCTTCAAAAGGCTAAATTTCAAAAATTGAATATTTGAATGTAAAATGTATGTAAAATCATTTTAAAAGATCTTGGGTGGTTATATTTTAATATATTTAAAGTCACTAAGGGGTTGGTTGAGTCATTTTGTTGCAAAAGTTGCAAAACATGTAAAATTGCAAAAGTGCAAAATGTGAACAAAAGCAAGAATATGAAGGGTCAATTGGTTGTAAGAGGTATTTAATTAGTTGGAAATGAAGGGGAAGTCATTCTTTATGTTGTAATCATCTATTTAAGACTTGGAGAGTCAAGCCAAAGGAAGACAATGTAAATTGGAATCAATTTCGTCAAATTCAATACCTTGTTTTTTGAAGTTTTAACAGTTTTCTCTCTGTTTTCAGGCCTTGTACGGCCTAGTACGTCCTGAAAACTTTTTAAAATTAGTTCTATGGTGTATCTTATTGAATAAAATTTCCATTGGTTCAAGTCTCACTCATTTTCATTGAGTAATAAAAAAGTTACGATGATTTTTGTGTAGGCAGGCAGTTTAGAAAACGTTTTTTCAAAAATTACAGTCAGAAAACATGTTGGTACAGACAATTACGAAATGGTAAAGACCTAAAACTTGGATATATTGAACGATATTGATGTGGTGGACAAACTTTATTTTTACCAGTAATTTTTATAATGCCATTTAAGGGGTCAAACAAGTCATTTCCTAAAAATTGTTCTGAACATAGGGTTTTTGGGGTTGCATACAAAAAAAATGTGATTTCTTCTAATTTGTATGGTGGAAACTTCTAAAAATTTGTGAAAAGATTTATTTTGAGGTTTTCTTAATATATCCAAGATTTTAGAGAATTTGAATAAGGTTTGATATATTTTTGGTGATGCCCTAGGCTGCCCTAGTTGTTAAAATTGCATGTTTTGGGTGAATTTGAGAGGTTCAAGGATGGAAAAGTGTGAAATCTTTTGGGGAAGCAATTTTTGATGATTGTTTGAGTTTCTGCAAACATATTCCAGTATGATTGAAGGTGTGGCAAGTTGGTATGAGGTTTATAAAACATACTTTCTACAAACCCTCATTGAATGGAGCTTTGTTCAAGCCTTGAGTATGGGTTTTTGTATTTGCTGCTTTAATAGATATTTTTCTTGAGAAAGATGATTGAGTTGATAGTTTTAAGAGTTGATTCAATGCTGCCTCTAGTTATTTGTGGTTTTTGAGTTGATTTGAGGGTGCATGCTTTGTTATATTGGCCACTTTGGAGCCTTATTTCTCAAGAAAGAGTAGTTGAAATTGTCTCAAAGAAAGAGTATTCTATTTCATGAACTAGGTTGGATGTTGTGAACCTTTGTCTCTGCATCACATTCTAGTCATTCTAATTTGTTACAAGTTGTAAAAATCAAGGGAATATTATTGTAATCTTGAAAAAGAAAACATCTATTCTGAAAGAAGAGGATATGATGATGGAAATACCCTATAGATAATTGAAGTGTACATAACTATAGTTTAATTATTAGTTGTTTAAGTTAGTAATAAGAAGGGAGCCTCCCCTTTATGAGAGGAGAGATTAATTTCTCATCATAAATGTGGATGAAACTACCATTTTTTAATTGTTAAAGGAATTACAAAATATTCTCCCAACAATCTTCAAGGTTGATGGGATTGTTGGCATTAGGGTTCAATTTAAAGATATTGAAACAATTGATTGTCTATCCAATTTTACCATCTCAACACCTTGGTGTGTTCTTACAAGTTTGATATTCTCATCATAATTGGCCACTATTTCTTTGAGCATGTCAATATCAAGATATACATTTGGGATGACCATTTTTCCTAAATCTATATTCCAAAAATTGCATCTTGGGACTGGGGCATTCCTCTTCTCATATGAGTACTTGAAAATCTCCCAACCAGAAATTCTCATCTTTGCATCCCTAACCCCATAATACATATCAACCAAACCCTTATCAACTCCTAGGACCTATAACTTTATTTTACTATTGACCTTATCATTGGTTGAACTGAGCAATTGGGCTTGAAGGTCATTGTGGATGGTTCATTTTGGTGTGGAACCAAAGGATTGTGCTTTAGGAGGTGACATTTTGAAATTAATTTAGAAAACACTAGGGTTTCTATGGTGATTTTAGGGTAATGACACAATTGTAGATGAATCTAGGGAGAACTATGAATGTAGTAAATGCAAGCAACAAAATTCAAACCTATACAACCCTAGACTACAATTTTAGAATTAAAGCTTAGCAATTGTGTGTGATTTTGCATACAATTGAGCAAGTATCAAGCGGATTGTAACTTATAGGTGTATGGATGGTGCAAACCCTAGTTCTTATCAAAGAGCTCAAACTTTGCAGAATTTGATCTCTAGATGCTTGAAAATGCCTCGGTGATTTGAAAATGTACATTAAAACTAGATTTTATGGAAAAAAGCATTGAATTCAAGCTCTATGGTGTCTTTTCCACCATTACTCCTCACTTGTGCAAACTAAAATGACTTCATCTACCTATTCTTTTGATTTTGGATTTTGGCCATTGATCTAGTGACAATTTATATGTTTGGATGGCTCAAATGGAGTTAATCAAGTTTGAAAAACTTGACCATCTTTGACTAGAGTCTTGAGAAAATAAAATTCTGCCAAGTAGAAAAGCTCGCTACATGTCACCTTGGGCCCCACAACCTTTGGAAACATAAATGGAAGTAACATGTCATCTCCCCATGCCCCCACACTCACGTATTGGGAAGCAAATCAATTCATGTGGAACAATGGGAAAGGCCTCTAGATTTTGCCACATTTCCAATATGCACACCTTTTATCTTTCCCCTGTATACTTCCACACTTAGTGAAATCCTTTGGCTTGATTTAATCCTCCATAGGATGGTTGAGATCTTTCCACTTGGCATCTTCTTGCACCCATGCAGTCAACCAATGCCTTCATAGATGAACCCTCATGCAATGGCGAGGAATGGTCAGGATGGTGCCACATTGTACTAGTAGAACCTTTAGATTAGAGGCCCGCCAAAATATTTTTGAAGCTCACCGTAGACCATTGTATAAGTTGGACACGTGGTGCTTTCCCACACCACTGCACATACCTTTTAATGAATATTTTATTCAGTGTAGGATGGTGGGGGAAAATAAGGAATGAATACATGGTATTATGAGACCAAGAAACGTTTAACTTAAGGAATATTTTTAGCACATTTTTTTAAGTTATGACTTGGGAAGGGGTCATTCACTAGGTCAATAAATGATTTTAGAAATAAATTTTAATTCAAACCTAGGGTTTAGAAAATTTGACTTTAGGCAAGATATTTCATGACCCTGAGGGGAATTTAATAGATATTTGAAAATGGGAGGCAATTGGCAAGACTAGGACTTAGGGGCCGATAAACACATGATTTTAATGGCTTAAGTTTAAACTTAAAGACCAGTAATTTCCTAGTATAGATCAACAAGAAAATAGAAAATTTGGCTAAGGAATTTCAAATATTAGGGTTTTAGCCCTATGGTGAACCCTAATAGTAGTAATAGACAAACTTTAGCTTACATATGACCATCATAACACTCAAAATTTTGAAATGAATGACCAAAACCACAAAAAAAATCATAATTCCTATCACAACCCTCCACTCAGTTAAGCCTTCATGTAACTATGACTTTTAAGCTTACCCATTAATTAGTTAAATGTGCATTTTGAAGAGCATAGAAATTATCTGGAGTCTTTAGACATGAGAAATCAAAAGTGCAAGGTACAAAGTGAAGGGAACATAATATATTGAGAGGAGGGTGAATTGATATATGAAAATTCTCTTTAACTCAACATTAATTACCATTAGTGACTTCTCCAAACATGAACCTCAAAAACATCAAATTAAAAGGTATTAATTTCCTTAACCATTAAGCAACACAGATGCACATATTCACACAAGAAACACCAGATATATGTGGAAACCCAAAATGGGAAAAACCATGGTGAATAGAGCTACTTGGAGCTACTGTCTAAATCCAACCTCATAAAATAATGAATCACTTACAATCATGAATTAGTAACCAACCTACCAAAGACACTAGTCCTCAACTGTGTTTGTAAGAACTGATCTACTGGAGACACCAATCCCCAACATAAATATCTGAGCACCAACTTAATATGTAAGACACCAATCCCACCATACAAAGATATAATTTATGGAATTTCAATATTTATAACATAGCTTGCACTTGATCTAATAAACCTTTAGACACTCTCCCACACACTAGATATGATATTTTGATAATGGAACAAAATTATTGGAATGCACTTGATCTAACTTGTATGTGCTTAGTTTTGGAATACAAAGATGAATTCTTAGCAAGATGAATGGCACTCTGGCTATCACTGTACAAAGGGCTATCTTCTTGTCATTTTCCTATTTCCTCTAGAAAATTTTGTAACCAAATCATCTCCTTGCTAGCTTTCGTAGCAACAACATACTCAACTTCAATGTCTGAAAGTGCAACAACCTTTTGCAGCATTGAAATCCAACTAACTGCAATACCTCCTACAACAAAAACATACCCTATAGTACTTCTCCTACTATCAATATCACCTTCCAAATCAAAGTCAACACATCATTTTAGAGCATAATTTGTTCCTCCAAAACATAGTTTCTTTGAAGTAGTACCTCTTAAATATCAAAGATTCCATTTTACTACATTCCAATGTTCCATTCCTATATTTCTTATATACCTTCTCATGACTCCCATTGCATGTGCAATATCCTTGTGCATACCATTGCATACATCAAGCTACCAACTACTGATGCATATGGTATCTTAGAAATTTTTCTTCCTCCTGATGTGTCTTTGGACACATTTCCTTAGTCAACTTAAAATGACTAGGAAAAGGTGTACTAACTGTGTTTGCATTCTACATGTTAAACATTTTCAACACCTTCTCTACATACTCACTTTGGCACAAATTTTTTTTTTTCCTACCCAATGTGATCCTCATACCAAGGATTTCTTTTGTTGCACCCAAATCCTTCATATCAAATGAATTTTCTAATTTTTTATTAAGTTCGTTAATATGTTGCATGTTAGACCCGACAACAAGCATTTAATCAACATAAAGCAATAGGATAATATAGCTTCCATTACCCAATTATTTAAAATAAACATAATAATTAGAATGGCATCTTTTGTAACCTTGTTCAACCATAGAACTATCAAATTTAAATTACCATTACCGAGGTGCTTGCTTTAGGCCATAAAAACTCTTCTTTAACCTGCACAAAAATTCCTTCTTACCCTTGACCACATATCCCTATGGTTGTTGCATGTATATTTCCTCTTCCAAATCCCCATCGAGAAATGTCATTTTCACATCTAGTTGTTCAAGATGCAAGTCTTACATAGCCATGAGACTTAGAATAGTTCTAATAGAGGTCATCTTTACAACTAGAGAAAATATTTCATCAAAATCTATACCTTTTTTCTATGCAAAACCTCTTACCACAAGTCTAGCCTTATATCTTTTCTTGCCTCCATCTTCTTCCTTCAACATATAAACCCATTTATTTGGCAATTCTCTTTTACCTACAGGAAATTGGACTATGTCCCAAGTATGATTATGCAGTAAGGAATCCATTTCCTCTTTCATGCCTAGCTCCAACTGCTTTTTGGTATCTACCTGCATTGCTTCTTCATAACCTTCAAGTTCACGAGAATCAATTAATAATATAAAATATAATGATCGATAAAATATTTTTGTAGGTCTAGTTATCCTATTAGAACGTCTAATACTTGCAAGAGTCTATGGGATAACTTTTTGTTGAGTGTTAGGTACCACTGGCATTTTATTTTTTGGAACCTCATCTACCACCACATATTCTCATTTAATATAACATCTTTGCTCCTAATGATTTTATGATTTTCATAATCCCATAACCAATAACCAAATTCATCTACTCCATATCCAATGAAGGTACATTTTTTATACTTAGCCTCAAGCTTGGTTCTATTTTCAATATCAACATGGACAAAAACTTCACAACCAAAGGTTTTTAGAAATGAATATTTCACCTTTTTACCCATCCAATCCTCCTTTGGAATGCCACCATCTAAAGGATATGGAGGTCCCCTATTTATTAAATAAACAACAGTATGTACAACAGTTTTCCAAAAGTGTAAGGGTAGTCCAACATGCAATCTCATGCTCCTTGCACTCTCCATAATGGTCCTATTCATTCTCTTAGACACACCATTTTCTTATAGGGTTCTAGGAACCGTTTTCTACCTAGTAATTCCATTGTATGAAGAGTAATTTTTAAATTCTTTGTTGCAATACTCACCCCCATTATAAAATTTGAGACACTTCAACTTTTTTCTTGTCTCATTCTCAACCAAAGCTTTCCACTTTTTAAAAGTTTCAAATACATCTAACTTTTTTATTATGAAATACACCCATGTTTTCCTAGTTGCATCATCAATAAAAGTAACATAATAGCAAGAGCCACCAAGAGAAGATACTTGAGCTAGTCCCCATACATTTGAATGCATAAGCTCTAATTTCTCACTCTTCTTCTCTTTCCTAACTTTGAAAAATCAAAATATTTTATGTTTTCCATAAACATAATTTTTGTAGAATTCCAAGAAAATCTACTTCAAACTTGGTAACAACTTTCTGGAGTGAAGGATCTTCATCCCTTTCTCACTCACATGCCCAATTCTATGGTGCCACAATTCTAGTTTTGTCCCTATATCTAGTGCTAAAACTTTATTAGTAGCAAATTTTTCTATAGCAGCTAAGGTAGAATAAGTATTACCAGTACACAAATACAATGTGTCTACCTTTTCACCTTTAACTACTACCAATGCACCCTTAGTGACCTTCTAGATGTTTTTTGAAAAGGTAACTATGCAACCTTCATTACCTAGTTGTTCTACAAAAAAAAAATTCCTTCTCAAATTTTGAACATGCCTTACCTCCTATAGCAACCATTCATTTCCATTCTACTACTTCATTTTTATCTTTCCTTTTCCAACAATCTAATAGGGTTCACCATCACCCAAATGCACTTGTCCAAAATCACCTTGAACATAATCTACAAAATATTTCCTATGGGGTGTGGCATGAAATGAAGCCCTTCAATCTATTACCTAGGAATCATTAACATTATCTAAACATAGAATTAAAGCATCCTATAATTTATTACTTGCAACGTTAGCTTCCGTACTGTCATCATGTTGTCCATTTCCATTTTTTCCCTTTCAAGATCAACAATCCTTCTTCAAGTGTCTTGGCTTTCAATAGTGCCAACAATCCAATCTTCCTCTAGATTTAGATCTACCTTTCTTCAACTTCCCTTATGAATTCCCATGATTTTTTTTGCTTTTTCCTCTCTCCTTTGTTCTTCCCCTGTTCTATACAGTAAAATCATTACCCAATATTGAAGTCTCACATGTTATTTTCTGTCACATTTCCTTGCTAAGGATAATGCCAACAACATCATTAAATTTTAATGTATTTGAATGAGAAACAAAGTTACTTATAGCCATTACCAAGCTATTCCAACTTTTTGGCAAATAACATAAAGCCAAGAGAGCCCTCACCTCTTCATCAAAATTCACTTTTTACAAAAACTGACTAGTAATCATATTAAACTCATTTAAATGATCTTTCATAGATCCACCTTCAATTATTATCATAATAAACAAACGCTTCATTATAAATACCTTATTTGAGGCTGAGGGTTTTTCATTCAATTTAGCAAAAGATTCCATTATATCCTCTGTTTTATTTGCTTCTATTATATTGAATGCCACAGATGGTGCCAGTCACAACCGAATGGTTCATAGAGTGCCTTTCTATCTAGAATCTCCCATTTTTCATTGCACATCATAGCATCTTTCTTTTCTTTTCCTTGCAATGGCCACCATAGATCCTTTTGATACAAATAATCTTCCATCTACATCTTCCATAATTGATAATTCTGGTCATTGAAATTTTCAACCTTCAATTTTCCTTCATCCATTGCTCCCACTCACATCTAGAGGTTTCCTACCAATCGACCAAGATACACACAACTCTGATACTAGTTGTTAGGGTTCAGGCAGGTCAAAGTAGTAAACATTAAGAATTATATGCATATTAAATAACACAAAAGAGATCAACACAAAATTTTAACATGGTTCACCCAATATGGGCTACATCCATATAAACTCATCCACCCAATTATTTTATTATCCAATGAAAATTATATTACAATCTCACAAATCACACAAGGTCATCAAAATTTATGTTTTCCAATCTTTTATGCTAGATCTAACTCTATTCTCTTTGTATGGAAAATAAATTTTGCCCATCCACATCACTCAGATGCTACACATCCTTATCAATCCTTCTTCCTTCTACAACTAATTCACTAGTACCAATATTTATGATTTCACAACCTTTAGCACTAAATGAGCTTATAACATTTATCACACATTCGACTTACACTCAGAAGATTGTGCTTCAATCCTTTTACATATAGGACATCATGAGTTTTTTTCTTTCCACCATCAACACTCAAGATACCCTTACTAGTAATCTTTGCAACTAATTTGTTACCAAGACTTATAGCCCCTTAATCAAACTTCTTGAAATACATGAACTTGCTCTTATCTCCAATCATGTGGATTTAACATCCACTATCAATGATCCATATATTCTTCCCCTTTTGAGAATTTAATGTGATCTGAGCCACCATGAATTTCTCTGATCTTTGTTCCTCTGGTTTATTCTTCTAAACCTTTTTTCTTTCACTACTTTGACATACTAAGTGATGCAGGAGCATCCAACAGTGTAGGGAAATCTTTTATCACCCAAATTTTTTTTTTTCTTTATTTTATTTAGTTTTTTTGAGTCCCATGATGGCACTTATGGGGTATAAGATTGTTAGGCATAAAAAATAGTGAAAAATAGACACTTACTATTTTTAGTAAGTTGGCCTAAATCAGCTCATATGGACGTGAAAACTTACCCCAAGGAACAAAGCTGAAAATCACTTCTGGTCACAAAAGAATCACCTCAATACCCTACATGGTTTGGGATAAATTAAAGTTTTCATCTCAAGAAATTTCTCCAATGCAGCTTTAAATTCAGATATAAAACTTTAGAGGCCCCGAAACAACTCAAAAAGTGGTCGAACTAACCTACAGTTGGCTCACACATTGTAGAGCTCATCGAGAGATTTCCAATGATATGCAATAATATAAAATCAAACAATTGGATCAAAAGTTATGGCCCCTTGAATTTGGTCCTCGAAAAAGTGAATTTCATAAAAAATTCTTCCTAGGCTAGAAATCAAACAGTAGGACATTTGACACCAAAACAAAAAGGGAAAATTTGAACTTTCTAGAACATTCTAGGGCGATTATTGTGGAAAATAAAAAGGGTTAAGTGGGGGCTATAGAAGGTGGCCCTAATAGTGTAGATTGTGGCTCCAAATAGTATATTTTCTTTTTTGAGTTGATTTTGTTGTAATGAATCAAACCCATGGGGCTTTACCATGTAATATTTGAATCTATAATTTCATTTTCTAAAAATAATTGAAAGTGAACCATTTTTTGTCTCTCATCTTCTATGTTGGTATATGTTGTGATTTCTATTGGTTTTGGGTGGTGTGGCCCCCATCAAGTGGTATCAGAGTAGGAGTTCCTGAGTCTATAACAAGAGCTTCGAACATGAGGCAGTTGCAGCAGGAATTGTGAGTGTGGATTGAGTTCAAGATGCCTCCAAGTTTTTCCCAGTATGGCAGAGGTAGAGGCCAAGGTAGAGGAAGAGATCCACCTAGAGATGAAATCAGAGCCATTACAAGGAAATTAGAAACCATGCAACAAGAGGTTCGAAGAAGAGATGTGCAGCAAGACAGAGATGACAGTGAAGATGAAATGGAAGAGGAAGAGTAGGATCAAATGGATCCTAAAGAAAGAAGATTGTTGCAAGAAATATCAAGCATTGGGAAGAGACCTGCAATGGAGGTTTCAACTTTTAGTGGAAATCTGAATCTTGAAGAATTGATTGATTGGATCAATGACATGGAGGAATTTTTTGAGTTTGAGGAGATTAAAGATCCTCAAAGAGTGAGGTTTGCAAAGAAAAAATTGAAAGGTCACACCAATATATGGTGGAAATAGGTCTAGTTAGAAAGATGAAGACAAAAGAATGATAAAATTTCCAAATGGAACATAATGGTGTCAAAATTGAAGAAACAATTTATTCCAGTCAGTTACAAATTGGAGTTGCTCAAGATGTAGAGCTTGAGGAAAGGGACAAGGACAGTGAAAGAATACACAGAGGAATTTCACAAGGTCCTTATTTAGATAGGACAATATGAGGAAAATAAAGATAAATTTTCTCATTATATTAACATGTTGAATCCAAGCATACAGGAAGAATTGGCACTGGTAAGAATGACCACGATTGAAGATGCTTATCAATTTTCTCTAAAGGTTGAAGGACGACTAAAAAAGAGGTTTGAGAACAAACAATGAGGTGAAGGCCATGGAGGAAAGACTAGTGGAAAGCCATATGGAGGTCAAAATGAAGATCAAAAGAAAGGTGAAGGCTATAGTAGCAGCTAGAAATAGAAAGGAGATAACACCTACCATCCTCGTGATCAAAATAATGGATACCAAAGAGGAAGGGGAAGATCTTGATGAGGACCAAGAAGAGGAGGCTTTTGTGGAACCTATTTCCAATGTACAGAAGAAGGACATAGAGCCTATGAGTGTCCTCAACATCAAGGAAGGAAAAATAGAAGACCTGAGGGTAATGCATGAGTTGCACATGTTGATGAATATGTTGAGTCTTCACATTCTAGGGATGCAAAAAGAGGAGCGGTTCTTGTTACTAGAAGAGTTTTTTTTAATGAAGAGAAGGAGCAAAATCAAAGGAAGAATTTGTTTCACACCAGATGTAAGTGTGAAGGTAAAGTTTGTAATGTCATTATTGATGGAGGTAGTACTGATAATCTTGTTTCAGAAGAAATGGTTAGTAAGTTGTGGTTGGAGAGAAGAAGGCATCTGAAACCTTACTGGATTACTTGCTTGTAGAAGGACCATAAAGGCTTGGTAAATGAACAATGTCTGGTAAACTTCAAGATTGGAAATTACCATAATGAGGTATTGTGTGATATTATGCCTATGAATGTTTGTCATATGTTCTTAGGTAGGCCATGGTAGTTTGATCAATGAGTAGTACATGATGGAAATGCCAACTCCTATTCTTTGACAAAGGATGGAGTTTGTCATAAGTTGAAGCCCTTGAAAGAGGTAGAGGAAAAGGTATGCAATAATGCAATAATTTTTTTGGTTGATGGAAGAAAGTTCCTAGAAGGTATGAAGCATGAGCATATGTGTTTTGTATTGATCCCTAGAGTTGATAAAGAAGATACTACTGAGCTACCTATAGAGGTTTTGGATTTGTTGAATGAGTTTCAAGCTATTATTTATGAGAACATACCTAAATGTTTTCCTCCAGTAACAAAGATTAGTCATTAGATGGAGTTGATTCCTGGAGCCAATTTTCTGAATAAGTTAGCCCATCGTATGACTCCAATAGAGAGAGAAGAGTTGAATAAACAAGTACAAGAGTTGTTGTAGAAAGGATTGATTCGAGAGAGTTTGAGTCCATGTGCAATACCTGTTGTAATATCACCAAAGAAGGATGGGGAATGGCGGATGTGTATAGATTCTAGAGCCATCAACAAGATCACCATCAAGTAAAAATTCCCCTTGCCAAGGATGGATGACATTATGGATTGTTTGAGTGGAGCTGAGTACTTCACAAAGATAGCTTTGAAGAGCGGATATCACCATATCCGTATTAGAGAAGGAGATGAATGAAAGACAACCTTTAAAACTAAGGAGGGCTTGTACAAGTGGTTAGTCATGCCTTTTGGGATAACCAATGCACCAAGCACATTTATGCAACTTATGAATGAGATATTACAAGAATTTTTAGGAAAATTTGTTATTGTTTATTTGGATGATATTCTGATTTTTAGTAAGACATTGGAGGAGCACTTGATGCATATCTAGAATTTTTTTGAGAATCTAAGGGAGGAGAATTTGTTGATTAATTTGAAGAAATGTAGTTTTGTGAAGAGAGAGTTGGTGTATCTAGGATTTGTTTTCTCAGTAGAGGGTCTTAAAATAGATCAAGAGAAGGTGAAATCTTTCATTGAATGGCCTACCCTGAGGAATGTTACAAAGGTAAGACCATTTCATTGTCTAGCAAATTTTTAGAGAAAGTTTATTAAGAGTTTTAGTAGCATTTGTCCACCTCTAATTGAAGCGATGAGAGGGGATAGAAAAGAGTTTAAGTGGACTACAAGAGCAGCCAAAATTTTTGATATGTTGAAGAAAGTTATAGAGCAACATGTTTTGACACTTCTAGATTTCAATAAGGTCTTTCAGGTAGATTGTGATGCTAGTGGCACTGCCATAGGAGCTATTTTGAGTCAAGAAGGTAAGCCTGATGCCTATTTTAGTGAGAAGTTAAATGATGCTAAGAAGAAATATTCTATCTATGATCAAGAGTTTTATGCAATAGTTTAGGCTTTGAAGAAATGGAGACACTATTTGTTGCCAAAAGAATTTGTTTTATATACTGATCACCAGGATTTTTAGTATCCCAATAGTCAAGTAAAGTTGAATCAAAGGCACTTAAAATGGGTTGAGTTTTTTTAGAGTTACACTTTTGTTTTGAAGCACAGGAGTGGAAGGTCAAACATAGTTGCAGATGCCTTAAGTAGAAGACAAAATTTGTTGATAGAGATGAATATAAAGGTTGTTGGGTTCAATGAACTCAAGAGTTTGTATCCTAAAGATCCAAAATTTGTAGAAGCTTGGAAAGCATGTTTGGAACTTGTTACATTGGATAGGATGAAATGGCTGGGTTTCTTAATCCAAGATGGGATGTTGTTTAAATGAAGCCAATTTTTCATTCCAAGGAGTTCTATGAGAGAGAATCTAATCAAGGAGAAGCATAGTGGAGGACTAGCTAGACATTTTGGTCAAGATAAGACCATTGCTCTTGTCAGTGAGAATTATTATTGGCCACAATTCCAATAAGATGTGAAGAAGTTTTTACAAAGTTGCAGAGTATGTTAGATGGTGAAAGGAACAATTCAGGATACTGGATTGTATCAGCCAAAGTTTGTACAAAGTTGCAGAGTATGTTAGATGGTGAAAGGAACAATTTAGGATAGTGGATTGTATCAGCCATTACCTGTACTTGAGAGGCCATGGGAAGATATTAGCATGGATTTTGTTCTTGACTTGCCAAGGACATAGAGAGGTCACAATTCCATATTTTTGGTGGTGGATAGATTTTCAAAGATGGCACATTTCATTTTGTGTCATAAAACCAGTGATGTTGTTCATGTTGCAGAATTTTTTTTAGAGAGGTGGTGAGACTACATGGTCTACCAAAGAATATAGTCTCAGAAAAATATACCAAATTTGTTGGTTATTTCTAGAGGACATTATGGAAGAAGTTGAAGATAGATTTGAAGTTCAATTATGCACACCATCCATAGACTGATGGACAAATAAAGGTGGTGAATAGGATTTTGGGTAACCTGCTAAGATGCTTAATAGGAGATAAGCCTTAGGGATGGGATTTGATTATAATATAGACAAAATTTTCTTATGACAATTTTTTCAATAGGAGCACTGGTAAATCACCATTCTAGATTGTATATGGGAGTAGTCCAAGAATTAATTCTGAACTAAGAAATATGGATAAGGGGGAGAAGAGTAGTGTTGAGGCTGAAGATTTTGCTAAGCACTTGAAGAATTTGCACGAAGAGGTGAAGAAACATATCAATAAGATGAACTCACAATACAAGACTCAGGCAGATCAAAAAATGAGGTATAAGGAGTTCCAAGTATGAGATGAAGTCATGGTTCATTTGCAAAAGGAAAGGTTTCTATTTGGTACATACAACAAATTAAAGATGAAGAAGTTTGGACCATGCAAGATCCTGAAGAAGCATGATTCAAGAAATGTTTATGAGGTAGAGTTGCCTAATGGAATAAACATTTCTCCTATGTTTAACATTGCTGATTTGATAGAGTATCATGAAGGTGATATAGAGGAGGGGTCGATAAATGAACAGTTGAAAATTCCAACACCTACTTTAGGGAAGGAAGAGATAGAAGAAATCTTGGATAGACGTGTGGGTAGAAGCACAAGAAACAAACAATATGTAGAGTACTTGGTGAAATGGAGAGGAAGGCTTATTGAAGATTCATCATGGTTAACTGAGGCCAAGGTTAACCATCTTGGTTTCCCTCTAACTCCTAAGAAGTGATAGGATCACTTTTCAAATTACCTTGGGTGTCTGATGCGAGAGCATCTAGTTGTGTAGGGAAATCTTGCATCACACAAAAAAAATTGTTTTCTTTATTTTCTTTAGTTTTTTTGAGTCCCATGATGGCACTTATGGGGTATAATACTATTAGGAATCAAAATAGTGAAAAACAGGCACTTACTATTTTTAGTAAGTTGGCCTAAATGGGCTTGTATGGACGTGGAAATTTACCCCAAGGAGAAGAGCTAAAAATCATTTCCGATCGCAAAAGAATCACCCCAATACCCTACATGGTTTGGGATAAATCAAAGTTTTCGTCTTGAGAAATTTCTCCAATGCAGCTTCAAATTTAGATATAAAACTTTAGAGGCCCCAAAACAGCGCAAAAAGTGGCCAAACCAACCTATGGTTGGCTCAAAAATTGTAGAGCTCATTGAAATCTTTCCAATGATATGCAATAATAACAAATCAGACACCTAGATTAAAAGTTATGGCCCCACGAAGTTGGCCCTCAAAAAAGAGAATTTCATAAAAAATTATTCCTAGACCAGAAATCAAATGTTGGGACATTTGGTGCTAAAACAAAAGGGGGAAATTTGAACTTTCTAGAACATTCTAGGGTGGTTATTGTGGAAAATTAAAAGGGTTAAGTGGGGGTTGTAGAAGGTGGCCCTGATAGTGCAGATTGTGGCTCTGAATAGTATATTTACTTTTTTGAGTTGATTTTGTTGTAATGAATCAATCCCATGAGGCTATAGCATGTAAGCTTTGAATCTATAATTTCATTTTCTGAAAATAATTGAAAGTGAACCATTTTTTTGTCTCGCATCTTTTGTGTTGGTATATGTTGTGATGTTTGTGGGCTTTGGGTAGTGTGGCTCTCATCACTAAGTTATTTCCTTTTGTATCCAACATAGGAGGACTCACAAAATTGCTTCTATAGTTTCTATCAATATGCCCAAGAAAATTTGCACTTATGAAAACTAATATTAAAATTGAATAGTGGTACAAACACATTTCTACTATTTTTTTTTTCTTTTCAAAATCTTTCTACAATTCATAGCCTTATGACCAAAATGATTGCAACTAAAATATTGACTAGAAAAATAATGATTGAACTTCGTATTGTATCCTTGTCCTCTTGAAGCTTGTCTTCTGGATCTTCTATTTTGTCTATGCACTTGAGTGAAACCATCATCCATCAATTTACTTTCTTTGTTCACCATAATCTATTCAGACTTTGAACTTCTAGAGCCATTCTCTTTCAGACTCTCACTAGTTGATTTCATAGGCTACTCAGTCACCTTATTATTATGTGTGTCAATAAAACCAATGTCTTTTTTTATATGCAATGATCTCTAAGTTTCTATTATTTGATCTAAGATCTCATTAATCTTCCCAAATTTTAATTTTACCTAATGATTTTCTTTTTCAAGATCTTTCCTTAATGACACAATCTCTGCTTCAAGTTTTCACAATCCTTATCACTTATTAGCAACCTTTATATCACAACTTATTCAATCCTATTTGCTTCTTCCACTTGAATCTTCAATTCAATAACCATCTTCTCCTTCTTAATATTTTGAGATAATTTGTCTTTAACTTTCAATTCTTCAACAATTCTACTTTTTAGTCTTTTAATTTTTTTAATAGTGTAAAGCAATTCTTCCACAAGATCTACTTCAACATCATCATCATTTTTGGACTTCATTTCTACACCACCTTCAAAATTTTCCATAGCCATGAGTACATCCTTTTCTCTTTCATTCCTGAAATTTTCTTAGTCATCATCATCAGATGAGTAGCCTTCCTCATTGATGAAGAATCTATTTTGATTTTTTTGTAACATTTTCCTTTTTTGAAAATGAATTTTTCCCATCATAGCTATAATGTTTGTATGGACACTTAGCCATGAAATTTCCTACTTCACCATAGTTAAAATATTTGAAAGGAAAATTACCTTTATACTATTTGGAACCTCTCTGTAGCTTTCTAACAAAGTTTGCTTCCTTTGGATATGGTCCATCTTCTGAATTAGGATCATCTTGCTTCCTAGACACTTTGAATGTAGTTTCTTTTCTTATAGATTTTTCATTATTAATTTTCATCTCATAAGCAGTCAAAATTCTATGTAATTCATCTATAGTTAGAGTACTGAAATCTTTAGCTTCTTCAATAGCATAAAATTTTATGTCAAGCTTTTGAGGAAGGGTTTTGAGTAACTTTTTCACAATCATACCTTATTTCATCTCTTCACCAAGACCTCTAATAGAGTTAACAACCTCATCAACTTGGAGTAGGAATGTAGCAATGTTTTCCTCTTCCTTCATTTTCATTCTTTCAAATTGACCTTGGTAGGTTTGAAGCTTTGTTGTTTGGCCTTGTCATCACCTTTATAGATCTTGTGTAACTTAACCCATAATTCCTTCATTTTCCTATAATGTATAATCTTCAAAAACTCAGAGCTAGATAAACCACATAAAATAACATTTCCTTCCTTAGCACTATTCTCACAAGCCTTCTTTCTAGTCTAATCTCTTGGGGGACTATTAGGGATTTCATATCCATCCACAACTGATTTCCAAACCTCAAATCCTAGGGCCATAAAATATGATTTCATCCTCACACTCCAAAAGGAATAATTGGATCCATCAAATAGTGGTTCCTTATTTGAAGGCCAACCTTCTTGAGCCACTAAGTGTGCCATCCCGGATCTACCTCAAGTTGTTAAGATTTATGAAAGGAACTTAGCTCTGATACCAATTGAAGGGCACACAATATATTGAGAGAGGGGGTGAATCACTATATGCAAAAAATATTTAATTCAATAATAATTACCATTAGTGAATTCTCCAAACATGAACCTCAAAATCATTAAAGAAAGAATTATTAATTTCCTTAACCATTAGCAATGTAAATGCACATATTCACACAAGGAACACCAGATATATGTGGAAACTCAAAATGGGAAACCACAATGAGAAGAGTTTCTTGGATCAACTATCCAAATATAGACTCACAAAATGATGAAACACTTGCAATCATGAAGTAGGCACCAACCTACTAGAGATACCAATCCCCAATTCTATTTTTAGGCACCAACCTACTAGAGACACTGATCCCTGACATAAAAATATGATCACCAACTCAATAGGTAAGACATCATTCCTACTAGATTACATAGATATTATTTGTAGACTTTCAAGATTGATAACATAGCTTGCACTTACTTTTATCAACCTTTAGACACTCTCACATAAAACATATGATCTTCCAATAATGGCATACAATGATTGGAATGCAACTCACATTATATCACATTGATATTCACATTGAAGTACTAATTATATAGCATTCCTACACACACTACATTGAATGAATCCTAGTCATAAATATATACATTTTAATATTTTAACAATATCTCATGTTCTCCAAGAACTTCTTAACACCATCTACAATTAGCCATGTTGGATAAGGGTAGTCCTTAATTTGAATTGACATGAAACATGTAGTCCTCTCAGTCCTAAATCAATTGCATTACTTCCAGTGTAAGATGATGTTATGAACTTCTTTCAGTGAACTTAATCTAGTCCTATTTTATCTTCACATGCTTCCTCTAGGTCATGCATGCTTCACTTATTTGGATCAAACACTCAAACATTATACCTAGTAAATGAACATTATATATATTGTAGTTCAAACTCTGAAACTTTGGAATCTAGTATACCATGAGGAACTTTACTTTAGGTCCAAACCACAATCCATAGAATTCAATTGTGCTAGAATGTGGACAAAACCACTATGAGAGTATAACACAATGCATGAGTAGAAAACCACAAAATACTACTATAAACACTTCTAGATTGCTTCCAACAGCTATAATAGATACATGATGATATTTCAAGAATACTACAAGTAGCTTATTTCTCAGTAATAATTGTAGCATCATAAATTGTCACCCTTGACAATATCACACTATATTTTTCTCCCTCCTATGTGCTTGGACCTAATCATGCACCTATCCTCGTAAATTATGCATTCCATTACCCATTTTAAACATTTAATGAAATACCCAATGTAAAAAACCAAAATAGGCATTTAATATTTTCCCCTAGCTTTTCAGATGTGGAAAAAGTGGATTTGGAAAAGGGCGCCCTAGGCATCCTTATCCTCTTAATTTGGCCCAAAATTTAAATTTGTCATATTTGGTGATTTATTATTTGAATTTCAAATCTCAAATTTTGACTATCAATATTTAGTTTTCTAAAAATTAGATTAATTGCATATAAATACATAGTATTATCATTATTTCAATCCTAAGAGGAATTTTGGAGCAAATTGAAGATCCTAAAATCAACCAAGGATAGTCAAGAGTAGATTTATGAGAATTATTGGAGTATTATTTTTAGTCAAGCATCATGTCAAGCCTTCATCATTTTTTCATGTAAGTTGATTCATGTTTTGTGATCATTTATTTTGTAAAAACTAATACTTGTAGGTCTTAAAGCCAAATTGCAATCAAACCTTGAGGATATGTGCATGACTTTAATCCTTCAAGGAAGTGAGATCCGAGTGGTGATTTGCATCCAATTATTGATTCATCATTCATTTATCATTTGGCCTCTATGGAATTGAAAAGGATGAGCTCTCTTTCATCATTTTTTCCATTGTGGAGGTGGAAACACCAACATGAGGTTTAGTTGAGGAAAGCCCATATATTTCACAACCCTTCCTCTCTCTTTGAATGTGTAGGTTATAGATTTGAAGAAGATTAAAGGGAGATTGAAGATTATTTTATCATTATTTCACTCAAACCCTATAACTTGATGCAATAAAAAACTCAATTATCTCAGCTACCAACAAAGATCTCACAATGAGATCTAAAAGGAAGAATCCTTAGGTTAGGGACATGAGGACTATGAAATCAAATTCTAGTTTTAGATCTCTAGAAAAGGGCACCTTAGGCACCCCTTTCCAATAAAATCAACCTCAAACTTACATATCAAGTGCATAGTGCTTTTCTCTTTCTAGACCTACTATTGAAATTTGGTTTTGTAGTTTCTTTATTAAAGATTTTTTTTATTTTTATATTAGGTCTCATAGTCTAATTAGGTCAATAAAATCAAATCAATTTCAGTCACTTTCCAAGGCATTAAAGAATAAGATCCAATGATAATTGACTCACCTTTAATGTTGTAATTCAATCTAAGCTCCTTGATGATTTGCATCCTAATGTTTTTTGAAAAAGGATTGATGTTAGTGATCTATGCATCAAACCTAGGATCCATTTTTCAATAAAACATTTTGGTGAACATAAAATTTCTTACACCTATAATTTTTCTAATTTTTCAATACATTAAATCTAAAAATTGAATTTAGAACCTAGGTTATTTGAAAATCTTGGTGATAATTCACATTTATGTTCAAAAAACCATCCATTTTCATTATTTTTTCATCATAAATTTTGAAAAATGATTTGGGAAAAAAAGAAAAAAAAAACAGATTGATCATTTATGCATGCATATTTTGATGAAAAACTTTGAAAAAGTGACAAAATTCTATAGTATTTTCATTTGAAAAGGTCAAAAAGCATTGCTTTTTTGTATTTTTTTGGAAAAAATAGTCAATTACATAATTTAGTTTCTATAAACTATAATTTGAACATATTCAATTGCTCTAAAAATATCTAAAATTGTATGCATGTATGTGATTCATATAGTAAAATTAGGTTTTGGTGCATTTACAGAAATTTGTTGAATTTTAGACTTGAACCTTTGAGATAGAAAACCCTAAGACACTATAGATCATTCCCAAATTTTTATTTTTATAAAAACACCTGCCAAACTAGGGCACCCTAGGTGCCCTTGTCTAGTAATTTTGGGCTAAAATTTTCTATGAAGATCTCTATGTGTGTCCTCTGTCCAAATCTGGTTCCTGTTTTGGAATTATATTTTTCAAACTTGTCTGATATTTTTGTGTAGCACTCATTTGACCCATAGGACATAACATAATGTTTTTGATTATAGGACACAACACAATGTTATCTTTTTCAAAATCTGGTGCTTTCATAATTCATGTTCTATTGTTATATCTTGTTAATAAATTCAAATATTTTTTATTACAACCATGTGAAAATGAGTTTATTTCTCCTTGTTATCCTTGAACTTAGTTGTGCTCAACTCATGGGATAACCCCTATGAAAGTTGTCCATTTTGTAGCCTATATCCTCTAATCATGTGAAATGAGGTAAAGCATACTTTCCCTCATGCATGGTCCCAAGCCTTGAAAAGTCATTTCGAGTGTTTTCTCCTTTCTTCCTTTCGAAATTTGCAAAAGGGAAAAGTTGCAAAATTTCATTTTTGGATTTAGTCATTTTTTGTCCATGCAGGAGCACTGAAATTCAACACCCTTGCACACTCGCAACAAAAAATGAAACATGCAAGAGCACTGAATTTCAGCACCTCTGCATGTCTTTTACTGAATGATTTTTAAAGCATATTGGCATTAATTTTCTTTTCTATTTCATCTCTAGTCCTCACACGAGCACATTTATTGTGATGTTTTAAATGTAGTTTGGGTGGTTTTAATCAGTTTTTTAATTGTTTTAACCTTATTTAGAGTACATTTTGGTTCTTCCTCTTTCATATGTGAGTCATCCATTGTGCTCAATACTTTTGGTGTTCTTGCCTCACATTTTCAAGTGGATCTTGGTCATTTTTGTTTAGGGTTTCTCGTCACCACTACTAGGTATGTACTCTTTTCATTTTATTTCTATTTTTTAGTTATTTCTTTGTATGTTAATACTTGTTTAGGGTTTAATGATTGTTTGTATTTTGGTCTGATTTTTTTTTGCATTTGAGTTTGCATAGTTAAAAGTCATTTTTATAGTCATTTTTGTATTTAGGTTTTTATTATGTTTCTTTTGGTTTGCATTAGATTTAGAACCCGATTCTTTCATACCCATGTCCAACTATGAAGAGCCTTTTTATTTTCTAGATAGCATGATAGTTTTCTCCCTTTGGATTTGGTGGTTCACATAAATTGATGTGTTTTCTTTTCTATGTTATGGCAATTTTTCCTATGGATTTTAAATCCCATATGATTGACAGACAAACCATATCCCTTTTTCATCAATGTGCATAGTCATGGTAAATTATATCGCTAGTGCATGCATTGTGCCAATCAAATATATCAATACATGTAATCTTATGGAATTTTTATGTTGAGACATGTATAACTCGACATTTAAACACATGCCAAGTTCACATGTAATGATGGTGAATTTCACCGCTGATGCATGCAAAGCCCCATGATCCAAACTTGGATGTCAAGCGATGAAATTTACCACTCACACTTAGAAAATATCACCTCAAATGTAAGGTCGATTAAATTCACTGCTTGAACATCAAACAAACTACCCATGTTGCAAGTGTAGGATCAAAAATTTTTGCCACCTTACATCAAACTCTAAATGCAAAGTGCAAGAGCATATTTTTTCTGTGAATTAACACTTAGTTGATTCTACCCTATGCAAGGTCAAAAAAATTTTTGACCTTGCACTTAAATATGTTTTACCCCATGTAGGGGTAGATAATTTCTCTAGGCTTGAATCTTTTTGATCTACCAATGTGTTGGAGTGCTAAAATTTAGTGAAACTACACAAAAAGATTAAAACATTTATAGGGGCATTGATTTTCACTTCTTTTGCACCCCAATCAAAAAAGTGTATGCCATATCTCAAAATTCCAATGCCTATGAACTCAAATTGTAGTTCTCATGCTCACACTAAAAAAAAACTCCTTCGCATCCAATTTTCCAGTTTGCTTGCACCTACTCACTTTTTCACCACCTTTGTGCCTAAACCCCTCAAGCCGATGCATTGGCTCTAAATTTTCCCACTAGTGCCTGTAACCCTGTTTTACTGTAACACTAGGAAATTCTACCTTCTTGTTATAGTTTCACTTTGCACAAAGCAATTCTGTCAATGTATGAGCCTTATCCAAGCAAAGCTATAGCCATGAAGTATAAGTATTAGAGGGTTTTCCCAATGACCTCAGTTTCTTCCAACATTGATGAAATTGAGGATCTTGAGATAGGACATGTGGATATTTATAAGTTTTTGAAGTGCACAAAGAAAAAACCTTTGACTAAAGTGATGCAATACATATTTGAGAGTAATATTCAGTTGGTGTCCTTCCTAGTTGTTGCACACAATCTTGAATTTATACTTGCAATGGTTGTGCACTATAAAAAAGATGATAGAAGTGTCAGAGATGTTTATTGGAATGTGGTGATTAGACTTGATGTAGATTTCTTTGATCTAATCTTTTAGTGTATAAGCATTGACAGATATTTAAATCTCACAATTGAGAAGGCTCAAGCACATTATGACCAAGATCCAAATAATTGAAAAAAGAAAATCAATCTAAGATGGTTGAAGATTCCATGGCCAAGCATTTCAAGATGGCTAAATTTTTTTCCTAGGAATGATTTTTTTGAAGAAATCAATGGTTTAATTACCCTTCTCGACAGGGTAAAAGGTTTTCCTAATTCCTCTAATTTTCAGGATTGGATGTTTTTATATAATCATGTCATTAAGAACAAGAAGTAGAAAATATATTGGGGACAATAGATCAATGATGCTATCCATGAGCAACTAGTAAAAGTTCCTACATCTTCGAGGTTTTATATGACTTCATATCTAGTATATTTTGCTACCTCTATGAGGAGTTCTTTAGGTTTAACATCAAAAGGTGACAAGAAATATTTTGGTATATCAGTATTACCCTCAGTTGACATTGGATAAAAGAATTCACCACTTTAGAAGGGTGAAAATGCCTTATTTGACACTTTTCTATGTTTTTTCAAAAAGGGACTGGAGAAAAAAAGGGTTTTAGATGAAGCTTGGGATGCAGTTAACAAATATGGTTGCTTGTATTTGAAATTTCCAACTTTCACTTACTCCTTGGTTTTTTTTATGGGTTATCCTTAGATGCTCCCAATATACTACAATGACAAAATCATCCTTATGGAGCTTTACAGGAAAATAATGGTTGTTCATACTAAGAAGATGGAATCTCATAAGCCAAGTTTTTAATTTCCTCTCTCTATTGGTAGATATTCAATTCTTCTCCAAAAGAAAAGGCTATAGAATCAAAAATACAATTGGTCACCTTGAATAATTTCAAAAAGAGGAAAGATTTTGATTATATGGGGATGAAATATAGAATCAAGAAATTCTACAACCATGTGCATAGAATTGAGGATGTGTGGGTTGATTGTAAGACAAAAGAGGAAATAAGAAAACTAGATTACTATTGGTTGATCTTAGAACATATTGAGAATGTTGATTTGGTAGGTGTCCCAGAGGGCATGGAATATGATGAATACATCTTGGATCTAATCTATAAGAGAAACAAAATTGCAAGAAGTCATCTACCTTCAATCCAATGGTCTCAAAAGGAGATGATTTCAATCAAGGGAAGATTTCAACCTATAATTTCTAATGCCAATGTTTGGCTACAAGAGAAAGGAATGAGGTTCAAACAATTCACCATCCAATCTGTAGATGAAGAACCTAAGGGTCATGCAAGTAGGAAATATGAGATGAGGACAAAGAACAAGGTAGATGTTCCTAGCTCCAACAAAATCTCCAAACCAAAGATTAAGTTCATTGTGAAAGGGAGTAAAATTCAAACCATTGAGGGGCCATCTAGCATAATAGAAGAAGTTTTAATTCATGAGGAAGAGAAAGAGGAAGAAGGACAACATCAGGAAGTGCAAATTTCTCCTCATGAGAAAATTCCAGAGGAACCTCTTGTTACGTCTTCTCCTATTGTTGCTATTGTATTTATCCGTACTCCTCCTACTACTTTTTTTGAACAACCTTTGTCATCTATTACCATTGATCCTACTACCATAGTTGTTTCTAATGTTACTATTTTTTTTACACCTAATATTTCCATTCATTCCATTCATTCATCCCAAACATCGGGATCCATTTTTGATAGCCCCACGAATGAATTTGAGAATATCTTTGGATCACCTTCAACTATTCCAAGTTTGTCTTTGCCCTCCTTTGACATAACTTCTCAGTCAAATTTGATAAGTTCATTGTTGAATATGTGCAAAGTGTAACAAATGTGGAAACTCCATAAGCCATTTTGACTAACACCCACCACTTGTTACCACAACTTTTGTGTCTACAACTCTAGATTCCTAGACATGACTATAGGGCCTAAAGGGAGATCTTCTCCTCTTCCACCTTGGTTGTAGAGTTAGAAACCAAAAAGGAAGAAGCAAGCCATCTCCCTAGATGAATTTGAATTTGGTCAACTAGCACCTATAAAGACACAAACCATAAAAAATTCATAGACACTTTCTCAAGTGTTGGTAGATAAAGTTGGGTATAAGTATGCAAAAGTTGCACAACCTCCTCTTGGGAAAGCAACTAAAGATATTGATATCTCAAAGTACCCATTAACCATGATTGAACTTGCCAAGAGGACTTAAGATTCAACAAAGGAGGATTCATAATCAGCACTAGCTTCTCTTGTTGAGAAGTATGATCAAGAGAAAAGTTTAAAGGATCAATATAAAGCTTGAGTCGAACAACTAACCTCAATACTTCAAAATATTACCCAATCTTCAAAGTCTATTCAACCCATGGAAATGACTATTGAAGATCCTAGCATATAGAAGGTAGATAAGACTCATTCCAGAGGTAGGGTAGTGGGTGATATAACTGATAGAATGAGGGATTATGATGAGGGCACAGCCTGAGACTTAGAAAATAACCCACAAACAAGAGAATAATTTTATTATTCAGTAAATGGAACTTCTTACATGCAGAGGATCTCAAATCCCCAAGTTCTACAATACATGCAAGTTACAGAAAGCTACAGAATCACCTTTTCGCAATATGCGAGCTTGTCCCCTAAAAAGTTACCCAAAAATTAGAAACCCGCCCATAAATAGAGCTCCTCTTTAGTTTGGAGTCAAAACAACATTCAAATTTGAGTTTAGGCGGTTTGGTGCAGAAAAATTACAATTTGAAGTTCAAATTTAAAAAGAACATTTGCAATTGTATCTTCTAGAAAGTGCGCCAACTTCCTGGGGCCATAACTTTTGATCTGGGGCTCTGATTCGTGAATCATTTGAACCGTTGGAAAGGTCTCAAAGTCAAGAATGCACTCAAAATATGCTATGCAGATTTTGAAAAGTTTCAGGGTCGATCTAGGAACTCTAAGTGCCTCAAAACTGACTTAGAAGATTTTCAGGTGCAAATCTGGGCAACTAAAACTGCAATATCTTTCAACCCAGGAATAGAAAATAAAAACCGTAAATTGAGAATTTCATTATGGTGAAAAGGGTATCCAAAAATGTAAAAAAATCTAAAAACCAAGAAACTTGAAATTTAACTATTTTTGGGTGATGCAAGATTGCCCTTACACCACTGGATGCTCCTGCATCAGACACCCAGGGTAATTTGAGAAGTGACCCCGTCACATCTCGATGGTGGAGGAAAACCCAAATGGTCGACCTCTACCTTATGCAACCAGGATGAATCTTCAATAGGCCTTCCTTTCCATTTCACCAGATATTCTTCATACTGTATGTTCCTGGTACTCCTTCCCACACGACTATCCAAGATTTCTTCAATCTCCTCCTTTTTTGAAGTAGGTGCTGGAATCCCACACTATTCCATCATTGGTACATCCTCTACACCACCTTCATGATACTCTGTCAAATCTAAAATGTTGAACACATGGGAAATGTTGAATCCATCTGGCAACTCTACCTCATATGCATTCCCTGAATCATGCCTCTTCAAAATTTTACAGGGACCGAACTTCATCTTCAATTTGTTATATGTTCCCATTGGAAACCTTTCTTTCCTCAAATGGACCATCATTTCATCACCAATATGAAACTCCTTATACCTCCTCTTCTGATCTTCCTTAGCCTTATACTGCATATTCATCTTGTTAATATGTTCTCTTACCTTCTCATGTATGTCCTTGATGTGTTCTGCAAAATCTTCGGCTTCAACACTTATTTTCTTCTCTTGGTCCATCTTCCTCAATTTTGGAGCTGTTCTGGGGCTACCTCCATACACAATCTAGAATGGTGATCTACCAGTGCTTCTATTGACATAATTGTTGTAAGAAAATTATGTCCTGGGGTAAGATCAAGTCCCATTCCTTGGGTTTATCTCCTACCAAACATCTCAGTAGGTTACCTAGACTCCTGTTAACAACCTCTGTCTGCCCATCTATTTGTGGATGGTGTGCAAAACTAAACTTCAACTCTGTCTTCAGCTTCTTCCATAAGGTCCTCCAAAAGTACCCTACAAATTTGGTGTCATGATCTGAAACAATACTCTTTGGAAAACCATGTAGCCTCACCACCTCTTTGAAGAAAAAATCAACAATATGGACTGCATCATGGGTCTTCTGACATGGAATGAAATGTGCCATCTTCGAAAACCTATCAACCACCACAAAGACTGAATCATTCCCTCATTGTGTCCTTGGAAAACCAAGAACAAAGTCCATACTTATATCCTCCCATGGCCTCTGTGGTACAGGTAAGGGCTAATATAAGCCTATATTCTGGCTCACTCCTTTAGCCATATGACATACCTACAGCTTTGTACAAACTTCTTCACATCTGTGACAACTGAGGCCAATAATAATGCTCACTGATAATGGCAATGGTCTTATCCCGACCAAAATGTCCTGCCATTCCTCCACTATGCTTCTCCTTTATTCGGTTCTCCCTCATGGAACTCCTCGGGATACTAATTAGCTTCCTTAAATAACATATCTGGATTATGAAATCTAGCCACCTTGTCCTATCCTTTATGTAGGTTCCTTACAAGCTTTCCAGAAGCCTCTGCGAAATCAGGATCTTCTGCGTAGAGTGTCTTAAGTTCATTGAACCCAACCACTTCAATCTGCATCTTTGTCATCAATGTATGCCTCCTACTTAAGGCATCTGTAACCCTATTTGACTTCCCACTCCTATGTTTCAAAACAAAGGTATAACTCTGCAAAAACTCTACCCATTTCATATGCCTCTGATTTAATTTTCCCTGACTATTTAGGTACTGCAAAGCCTGATGATCAGTATATAGAACAAATTCATTCGGCAACAAATAATGTCTCCATTTCTTTAATGCTTGAACTATTATAAAATTCCTGATCATATGTAGAATACTTTCTCTTACATCATTAACTTTTCCACGAAATAGGAAGTAGGCTATTCTTAATTTGAACCTTTGCTCCAATGGCACAACCATCATAATCCACACAAAACACCTTGTTGAAATCTAGGAGGGCTAGAGCAGGTTGCTGTCACCTTCTGCTTCAATAGTTCAAAACTTTGCTGCTCCCTTTGCTCCACTTGAATTCTTTTTATCCCTCTCATTGGTATTTAGGTTAGGGGTCCACAAATACTACTGAAGTTTCTAATGAACTTTCTATAAAACTAGCCAAACCATGAAAATATCTCACCTCGGTAGTAGTTCTTGGGGTAGGCCATTCTAGAATAGCCTTCACCTTCTCTGGGTCCATCTTGAGACCTTCTGCTGAGACAACAAACCCCAAGTACACTAACTCCTCTTCACAAAACTACACTTCTTCAGATTAATCAATAGTTTCTCTTCTCTTAACTATAAAATATTGAATATGCATCGAGATATGTCCAATGTCTTCGAAAATCAAAATATCATCTAAATACAATAACAAAACTTCCTAAATTCTTTTAGTACCCTGGGTTCATACTTGAGCATAGATATTGCTTGGTACATTAGTTGGCCAAAAGGCATGACTAACCTCGTACAAGATTCTCTTGATCTTGAAAGCGGGTCTTTACATTCATCTCCCTCTAGAATCCAGTTGGTGATATCCTCTTGAGATCCAATCTTTGTGAAGTGCTCGCTCCACTCAAGCAGTCCATCGGTCATCCATCCTTGGCAAGAAATGCATGCTTGATTGTTATCTTGTTTATTATAAAGGGAATATACATCCTCCTCCCATCCTTCTTTGGTGCTAGTACCACGGTATTGCACATGGACTCAAACTCTCCCATATCAAACCCTTTCTCAACAACTCTTGAACTTGTCTATTCAACTCCTCATTTTACACTCAGTCATTCTATGAGCTACCTTATTTGGTGACTAGCTCCGAGGAATCAAGTTAATTTGATGGTGATCTTCACTGACGGTGGTAAACCCTCGGGTACATTATTAGAAACAATATCTTGAAACTCATCCAACATCCCAGAAACTTCTTATGGAACCTTCTCACTATCCTCCTTACTCACTCTAGGAATCAATGCATAACACACATGCTCATGCTTCATACCTTCTAAAAATTTTCTTCCATCTACATAACAAATTCTAGCACTACTGCATACCTTTTCTTCAGTCTCCTTCAGGGGTTTCAACTTGTGATGAACCCCATCCTTTATCAAGGAATAAGTGTTTGCATGGCCATCATGTATAGCTCGCCTATCGAACTGCCACGGCCTCCCCAACAACATGTGACATGCATCCATGGGGATGATATCATAGAGTACCTCATCATGGTAGCTCCTGATCTTGAACTTTACTAGGCACTGCTCATTGGCCAAAACTTTGTAGTATTTCTGCAACCAGGCAATCCAATACGGATGTGGGTGGCTTTCCCTCTTCAGCTTCAACTTGTGACCATCTCTTGACACCAGATTATACGATTGCTCCCCTTTATCAATAATGACATCACACATTTTCCTACACTTGCACCTTGTGCGAAATAGATTCTTCCTCTTGTTCTAGTTCCTTTTCCCCAGTCACCAAGGCTCTCCTAATCACTAGGGCTTCTCCCTTTTTAGCATCATCTGAATGTTTAGTTAGGCCTCCTCATCTGCATGTGCAACCTTCCATGACCTTCTGGCCTTTTGTCTACCCTTCCTTGGTGTTGTGGACATTCATAGGCTCGATGCCCTTCTTCACCACACTGGAAACATGTTCCTTTGAAACCACCTCTTCCAGATCCTTGTCCATATCTCCCTCATCCTCTACCTCTTTGATCACCACTATTTTGATCACGAGGGCAGTAGAAGTTGTCATTCCTTTGACTTCGGCTAGTACCCACATCTTCACTTTTCTTTTCATCATCATTTCAGCTTCTTGAAGGTCTTCCATTGCCCCTTCCACTTTGACCTCCTTGTCCTTTTTGCTTGCCATTAAATCTTTTGTTCAGCTTCTCTTCCACCTTTAGAGCAAATTGATACACATCCTCAATGGTGGTCATTTTGACTAGGCTTAACTCCTCCTGAATGCTCGGTCGTAACCCATTAAGATATCGGGCTACCTTCTCCTTATTGACCTTTGTGTGACCTGTTATGATGATTATCTTGTGAAAATATTCAGTATATTCTTTCACAGATCTACTTCCTTGCTTCAACCCTTCCAATTTCTTCAATATATATAACTCGTAGTCCACTGGTATGAACTGCTTCTTCAGTTTCTCTACCATGTGATCCCATCTGGTGATCTTTCCTTTTCCTCTTCGATTTCTTTTCAACTGGAACTTTTTCCACCAAATACTGGCATGGCCCTTCAACTTGATTTTCACAAACTTAACCCGATCTGGGCCCTCCATTTCCTCATACTCAAAATATTCTTCTAGCTCGTTGATCCAGTCGATCAACTCTTCCGGGTTCAGACTTCTGGAATAACTAGGGACTTCTGCTCTGGGTCTTTTCCTGATCTTCGAAATGGCCTTTATTAGCCGCATTTGGTCTTGATCAATTACTTCTTCCTCTTCTACATTTGAACCTTCTTCCTCACTTTCCTCCCTCAGGTTTAACCCTCTTCTCAATTTCTCTTGTAACGGGTCAATCTATCTCTGGAGGGCTGCCAGTGCATCTCTTCCACCAGCATTTCTGCTGCCTCGACCACCTTTGGCACCACCATGCCTACTAGGCATCACTCTTGGAGGCATCTTTTTTTGGCCTCGACCCACAACCATGGTCCTAGTGTGAACTGCCTCACGATCGGCGATCTGTCCACACGCTCAAGAAAACTCGCTCTGATACCACTTGATGAGGGTGCAGCCCGAGACTTGGAAAATAACACACAAACAAGAGAATAATTTTATTATTCAGAAAATGGAACTTCTTACATGCAGAGGATCTCAAATCCCCAAGTTCTACAATACATGCAAGTTACAAAAAGCTACAGAATCACCCTTTCGCAATATGCAAGCTTGTCCCCCAAAAAGTTACCCAAAAATTAGAAACTTGCCCATAAATAGAGCTCCTCTTTAGTTTGGAGCCAAAACAACATTCAAATTTGACTTTAGGCAGTTTGGTGCCAAAAAATTACAACTTGAAGTTCAAATTTCAAAAGAACATTTGCAATTGTATCTTTTCGAAAGTGCGCCAACTTCCCGGGGCCATAACTTTTGATTTGGGGCTTCGATTCGCAAACTGTTTGAACCATTGGAAAGGTCTCAAAGTCACGAATGCTCTCAAAATCTGCGACGCCAATTTTGGCAAGTTTCAAGGCTTATTCGGGAATGTTAAGTGCCTCAAAACTGACTTAGAAGATTTTCAGGTGCAAATCTGGGCAACTAAAACTGCAATATCTTTCAACCCATGAATAGAAAATAAAAACCATAAATGGGGAATTTCATTATGACGAAAAGGGTATCCAAAAATGTTAAAAACATCTAAAAACTGAGAAACTTGAAATTTAACTATTTTTGGGTGATGCAAGATTGCCCTTACACCACTGGATGCTCCTACATCAGAATAGGGAACCTAGCTTTTGAAGACAACTATAGAAAGAATGGGAAATATGGAAGATGTAAAATTAGAGCTGGTTAAAACTATTAATATGTTTTCCCAAGAGCAACAAGAAATAGAAGGCATTCTAGAGGCTTGGATTAAGATGAAGGAAACAAAGCTTATCTTTTTAGTAGATATTGGGGTAATTCCCAATAGAGAAATAATTGTTGAGGTGAAGGAAACAATGAGACATAAGAGACATGTCATCAAAGGTTTTATCAAAGACTTGCAAGAAGCTCGGGAAATCGGTGAAGATAATGATTTAAATCTTGTCAACATAATTGAGGAGATGCCTTGCAAATTATTGGATGACAATCAGAAGACCCTTCTCTCTAATGGAGTCACCCAAGAATTCACATCTATGATTCAGAAGGAATTTGAAGATCAAGCCTTCTTTGTTTCCAATTTTGAGAAGCACACTTGAATCTTTGTGTTGAATGTGCATGTCAAAAATTGATCAATAAAAGAAGAAAATTTACATTCAACCTTTTTTTTGGAGCATATTGGTTATGTGTAAGATTGTTCTTATGTCTTTCTTATCATATTTTCTTGAAATTGGTTTATAAAGTGGCATGATATTTCATTGTTTAAGGAAATTCAGATATAATATTGATAGTCTTTATGCCACCTTATTGCATTTGGAGTTTATATGTTTTTATGAGAACTTGGTTGATAACATGGAGACTTTGAGCTGTGGTTATTTACCATGTTTGTGTGGATCTCTTGGTGTTGTATGTTGGATTATTTGAGATGCATCATGCCTCACTTGTTATCTTTTGGAATCATCATTGATAGTGACAAAAGTCTTTGAGCTTTTGTAGGTTTTCAAACTATGAAATTCGCTGGTATCTTTGTTGATTATTCTTACATCTAATCAAGTTAGATATTGGCTATTACTACTCTAGATAATACTTTGAAATATTTTACTTGTCATAATAAGTATTGTTGAAAGAAAGAAACATCTTTTCTGAAAAAATAGAAAAGGATGACTATAACACCCAATGGATAGTTTTAGTGTATATAATATTGCTTAGTTACTAGTTAGTTTAGAGAGCAGTAAGAAGGGAGCCTCCCCTTTTTAAGAGGAGAGATTAATTTCTCATCATAGTTGTGGTTGAAATTACCATTTTGTAATTCTTAAAGGAATTACAAAATATTCACCCAACACTCCTCTTTTGTTATTTTTCATTGATCCCTCTTCCACTATCTCTCCTATGTGTGAGGTTGGCTTGGTCTAATGATTATGACAATGATGTTTATTCTTCTCTCAATATCTCACCTACTTGTGAAGAAGATATCTTGGTGCTATAAGTTCTAATTATTGAGAATCGTGAGAATCTTTGTTTCTCTCCCAATACCTCTCCTAATTAGGAATATATTGTGGGAAAAGACGATGGGATAATTGATACATTTCTTTCAAAGGATAGTAAGATGGATTAACTAGATAAAGATGCTAAATTTTCATTAGATCCCCCATAGATAGAATATTGTCAACAAGTAATTAACTTAGTTGAGGCTATGAATGCATAATTAACATTTAGATCTCCTTTAATTATTGGACCTCCTAAAAGTCCCCTAATTATTGGACCTCCTAAATAACCTCTCATTATAGGACCTCCTAAACCTCATGGCCATATCCTAAACTTTACAAAAAAAAAAAACTAGTAATCATGTGTCACATCATCCAAGTTATCACACATATAACACTAGAAATAATAAGAAAAATAAACATCAACATCCATCCCATTACCTCAACCATACCTTCCACCTACACCTGATATTCCTCAATGTAGTAGTAAATAATATGCTCTTGTTGAGAAACTTCATAATACTCTAGCCAAAATCTCCCTTTATAACTTGATTTAAACATCACCTACATACTACAGGATGCTCCAAGAGGCTTTGCAAAAGATTTATGTCTCATCTTTTGTTAAGCCAAATGATGTACTCACCTTGTTTGATTGTATGCAAGTGAAAAAGTTGGGTATTACATTCCCTCAACATGAATTAACCTCACTTTAGGTCCAAAATAAACATGAATCCTTAATGATAATGGTGGTCATTAACAGAATTAGAGTTAGGCATACCCACATAGAAAATGGATCAAGTCTTAATGTTTGTATCATTGATCTTTTTGATAAAATTCATGTGGAAAAGAATGTTATAGAACCTAATGATGTTAATATTCTTGGCTTTGATAATGTTAGTAAGCAACCTTAGGGGTGATCACACTACCCTTTAGGGTAGGGCCCATGGTTTCTCCTACCCCTGTTCATATCATGCCAGGACCTCTTTCATATAGCCTTCTCCTAGGTAGACCTTGGATTCATTCCATGTATGGAGTCCCATCTACTCTTCACCGTGAGATTAAATATGAATATAATAACAAGATATAAATTGTTAAAGTGGAGAAACAAAGCTATAATTCACAAATCCAAAATGAACATGACACTTCCAACTCTCTTAATACTTTAATTCTAACTTCAAAGGTAGAACCTATATAAATTTTTGATAATACTGCTTGTCTTTCATCTATAACAAAACTCTTAGATGATGATTGGGGTTCATTAGATTTTACATCCTCCTTTATGGGAGACTACAAAATCTCACTGTATTCTACTCCTAAAGAATCTTGTGTTTTACCTTGTTCCACATCAATAGATCAAAAAACATCACCCCATGATGATGATGGGGGCTCTTTAACTTCCATGCCTCATGAGTAGAAGATGCCTAACTTTTAAAAACTTAAAAAGGATCTGCATGCTTATGAAAAACCCACTTCTTCTCAAGAGAATGAAAGTATGATTTCTTCATATAAGTTGGAAGAATTTTATTGGCTTGGATACAAAAATATTTCTAAAAATGGATAAATACAAAAATAAAATAAAAATAAGGGTAAAGTGAAGTATATACTATACTTTTCCAAATAGGGTCTAGGTTTCCAACCTTCATCCCCATCTTCATTGCATGCTTTATCATATAATGTATTTATGACATCTTGCGGTAATTGAGTAACATTTTACTTAAAAGAGAATGAAATGTCTTCTACTACTAAGCAAGATCATATCTTGTCGAGGCTTCTCCAAGCTTGCCTGATCACTCTTCCTCTAAGAACACACAATAAATTTTATAACAAAAAATCATTTTATGCACATCATCAAGTGCATGGTCATTCTACCAATGAATGTTAGGCCTTGAGCAATAAAATACAACTTAATGATTGTGGTTCTCTTCCATGTTTTGATGCACCTAATCAATCTAAATAATAATGATCTCTTCTATGGTGTTTCTCCTCGCTATGTGGCATTTGTATTTTTGTGTGTTTTCTCATTGTTATTCATTGTGGTACAATATTTAAGTGTAGCCATATTTTCCATGGAAACAACACGATAGTCTCTTGTATGGTTTTTTGTGACTTTTACACTTGGGGGTAAAGCATAGCTAGTTTTGTAGGTGTGTATTCCTTTCAAGGATTCTATCTTCCCCTTTTCTCCTTAAAATACCAACATAGCAAGTATGTTGACATTTTAAGTTGGGCATATAGTACCCCTATCCCTTTTGTCTTATGATATTTGACTTATTGGAATGCCCCTTTAGTGGTAGTTTGTTATAACATCCCTTGAGACATGCTTATCAATTCATCACCTATCAAATTAAGCATTTATTTTTCCTCTATGACGTTAAGATTTTTGCACCCCCTGATGTGATTTTTGTGTGGTCCTTGAAGTGTGGTTTGCATAGTCCTAACATAATGGAGATTTTTGGTCTATGATTTAAATAATTTTTAATATGGCCACCTAGCATAACACAACTTCCTAGCCTTGTGAAACCCATCATATTGAATGGAAACAAAGCATAATGCCACTTGCTAGCTAGTAGATCCATGTAGCTCATGAGTGATTTAACATCATTATGAGAGTTCCATTTTGCTTAAACAACATATTCGATGGATGAAATTTGGTATTTAAATTTAAGATTGAGCTCTCTTTGCCTTACTAACTTGAATCCTTTTACTATTAACCTTGTGTTTTTGTGTTTTTTGATTATTCTATGTTATGTGTTTGCATTGTGTTTGATGTTTATGTTAGGTTGCATTATGTTATGTTATGTGTCTTCATCGTGTATGCTTTGTCTTTTTCATATTGCATTTCACTTGACATACTCTCTTTGACTTACTGACTTGAATCCTTTTACTATTAACCTTGTGTTTTGTGTTTTTTGATTATTCTATGTTATGTGTTTGCATTGTGTTTGATGTTTATGTTCGGTTGCATTATGTTATGTTATGTGTCTTCATCGTGTATGCTTTGTCTTTTTCATATTGCATTTCACTTGACATGTGTGTTCCCTTTTCCTTATGTTGGTTTTCCATGGGATCTTGAATCTTGGGTGCTTGTGCATTCCCCTAGATTCAATGCCATCCTATCTCCCAAATATCTAGACAATTGAACTCCTCTTTTCATACTCACCAAATTGGGGGCTATATTTAGCATCATAAATTGTCACCCTTGATAATTTAACAATATATTTTTCTACCTCTTATGTGATTGGACCTAGCCATGCAACTAATTTCCTAAATTATGTACTACATCACCCATTTTAAACATTTATTGAAAAATCCAATGTGAAAAACCAAAATAAGAATTTAATATTTTTCCCCTCGCTTTTTAGACCCCAAAAAAGTGAGTTTGGACAAGGGCACCCTTGTCCTCTTAATTTGGCCCCAAATTTAAATATGTCAGATTTGGTGATTTATTATTTTAATTTCAAATCATTGACTATCAGGATTTAATTTTTTGAAAATTAGATTAATAACATATAAATACATAGTATTATCATCATTTCAATCCTAAGAGGAATTTTGGAGCAAATTGAAGATCCTAAAATCAACCAAGGATAGTCAAGAGTGGATTTATGAGAATTATTGCAGCATTATTTTCAATCAAGCATAATGTCAAGCCTTCATCATTTTTTCATGTAGGTTGATTCATGTTTTGTGATCATTTTTTTTGTGAGCACTAACACTTGTAGATATTCAATACAATTTGTAATCAACCCCAAAGGAGATTTGAATGAATTTAGTCCTTCAAGGAAATCATATTTGAGTAGTGAGTTGCATTTAATTCTTGATTCATTATTCATTTATCATTTATCCTCTATCATGTTGCGCCTTTTTCACACACATGCACCACCAGAGGTAGGGACCCTCTTTTCTTTCTTTTTCTTTTCATTTTAGGTTCTTCCTTTTCCCCTTAAAGGATAGGTCCTTTGAATTTTTCTTATCTTACCTTTTGGGAATTTAATGATTGATATAATGTTAAAGGTAAGTTAGTCTAAACCCATGAAATATCATTTGAACTTCAGACTAGTTAAGTGTGGGCTAGTTTTGGGAATTACTTGAGGCCTTGCAATCCTCAAAATTCTATGTTTCATGGATTTTGGGGGTGTTCCGATTACCCAAACTTCTTTTATGCTAAATTTAGGTTTGCTCAGAATCCCTGAAAATATTCTTTTCACAAAATCCAAACTTTCTTGGATTCTTTGAAATATTTTTTTTGGAGAATCCTTGCCATATTAGATTCCTCAAAATCTAGTGCAATGTCTTGTCACATCATTTATTGCTCTTTGTGAACGACAAGTTTCCATTAATTCTTATTTTGGTTCAATTTATATTGCAATTGGATTATTTTGGGTGTCATTATGCTTTTTCCTTTTGAAGAGTTTTATGCTTGAGGATCTTTTGGAGTACTTAAATAGATTGCAGCTAGGGTTTCAAGGATTGTGCTTCTGAATTGCTAGGGTTTCACTATTCGGATTACAACGTAGGATCTAAGCCTCCCTATTTTTGGTTTTACAAGTAAGTTTAATGTTGATGTGAATGGGTATTTCACCTTGGATGGTCATTTGAGTTGCATTTTGAAAATTGAAACACATTTTATAGGGATTTGCACTTCAATTTTGAATGGATTGTGATTTGCAACTTTCTTTGGTTTGTTCTATGTTTCAAAATTATCATTATTGTGTTTATCATTTGCATTTGAAATGTAAACTTGAAATTAGGGCATCACCAATAAACTAGGGTTTGTGTTTTGTTGTTGATTTGGTGTACTCTATTGATTTTGGATTTGATTGGCACAAATTAGGGCATCATTAAGTTGTAATTAAAATGTAATTTTTAATCGATTTGATTTCCCTCATACTAATTTACTAATTTAAGATTGCTTGGTGCAATGCTATTAAAACCCTATGTTGAAAGAAATTGGAATTGTTATGTTTATCGATGTGTGGTAGATCTAGGTTCATCATTGATTTGAATTGCTATTACGATGTTGTGATAACATTTAAAGTTTGAATCATGGGTAAAGGGTAAATTTAGAGATGTTATTTTCCCAAACTTAGAATTATCATTAAAACCTAAGAGTTTGGAGAACCTGACTATCACCCTTTCACTAAATCCACATGTTCCCCAAATTCCTGAAGTACTCTTCCTCATAGAATTCATTATCCTTTGGATTCCCCAAATTTTGAGTTTTTCGCGAAATCTGTCAATGTGAGGAATTCCCAAACTAAGAAGATTATTTCTTAATCATTAAGAGCTTGGATTCCCCAAAACTCCATGTCCTTCGCTAAATCCACATCCTGTTGGATAACCTAATGAGTTGTCTTTCACAGATTTTGCCTACCTCTGGATTCCCCAAACACTGATCCTTTCATAGATTTTGCATCTACTTGGATTCTATGGGATTTCATGATTTTCACTATATTTATTGCAATGTTATTTGAAGTGTGATTTTTGTTTAGAAGGTTTAAATCTTAGTTATCCAATGCATCTACATCATAATGGAGAGATTACATGATTATTCATGACCACTTTTCCCATGTCTTGTTATGTTTCATGAAATTTGTGTGCTCATGGATTTTCTAAAGAATGCTTCTATGCAGAATCTATGGAGGCTTGGATTTCCCGAAAATCCATGGGCTAAAATCCTTGAAATCTATAATAGGAGTAAAACCCAAAATGTGCTATAACTTAGATTTTAGGGATTGAGATCATGATTTCTTGAACATAATGATGGATTATGAAGTGTTACATATTTCTTGTGAAATATGATGATTTAGCTAACAGTGTAATGATGTAATGATTTATCTTGCTTCACATTATGAGTCATTATGGTGTTTTCTCTAAATAGATGTAGGTAGAGTCTAGCAAGGCCAAGGCTACTAAAGGAAAAACAACTGAACTAATCAAAGAGGAGGTGACCGCCATAGCATAGAAAATGGAAAATTAAATTAAAGGAAGACTCCCATAGTCAAAGATTTCTTCTCATTGGGAAATGTTTGTTGGTGTTTCCAACTGATGGTCTAACATCTCCTAAATGGTAGCTACTCCTTATACTTAGAGACTCTAGGTCAGTGGCCAACAAATAGGAGAAGACTGATTGGAAAGCCTCTCCTCTGCACTTTAGGCTCTGAAAGACCAAGGTGGGCATCCCTATACATTAGGGTAGATCATCACACTACAATGGTGGAAGTCCTTTAATGGACTAAATCATCTACACAACCTTCACTACTAATAGTGGCTTCTGGTAGAGTGGAAAGGGAAAACATGAAAGAAAATATCAACTAAGAAAGTAGGAAATGTTTTTGAATTGAAAGTTTTTGATTTTTCCCTGGATTCATACTTTGTGAATCTCCTTGACCAATGCCTAATCCACATAGAGTCAATAATGAAATAAACTCCTACAATAGACCAACCATGGCTTCTCATAACCCTATTACCTTGCAATAGGAAACTAACAAAAGGAAAATCAACATGTTACTTAGTTATCCACATTGCACTACAATACCCTCATTATCACTATGCAAGAAATTACATCACTCCTTTAATTATAAGAAAATATAAACATAACTCAAACAAAAAATGTGTTTGAAGCATCAACACAACCCTTGATTATATTGATTCAATAGATACTGCACACAATATTTGGAGAACATACAAATTGACATATATATTCAAGCATAATACAAATTTTGTATGGCAATCATCTATTGTTATCATAGAGAATAGCTCATTACATTCCCTATCTATGTCCAGAGGAGTTACCCTATTCAACTTGACTCAAAGCAAAGAATAACATAAAGTATAGAAACAAAATATGGTAGGGAAACACTACACCAAACCACTCATGTTAGAGAGTAGAAGTCTAAACCCGAAACAAAACAACAAAACTTGTCTTTATAGTGCAGACATAACTCATATTTCAATTTGAAATTTTCTAACCCTAACCAAAGTATGGTTATAGGAGGATGAACTCTAATCAAATTAAAAACAACAAGAATTCCCCCCAAAATGATATAACCTGACATGAATTCCCCTAACATCTTGAGTACACTCCAACATTGATGACTTTCAAAAAATAGACATGGCACTCTCAAGAAATATGTGATCAAAACAAGAACATACCTCAACAACTTTAAGCACTACAATACCCTAGGAAAAATGGTGTCACTCAGCAATCACTTCGGCCTTAGAAGAAGTGCGAGAATTCAATCTAAAGCCACTTAGAGTCAATCTAGTAGCTGAGTAATCGATGCACCATTACTACATAGTTATTACCCATGAACAAGAGAAACTAGCTATTAGGAAATCACACTTTGAATTGTGGTCATCGATTTGTCTTACTTGCACCAGGATCTAATGCCTATCACTCACTTCCCATAACTTTAAAACTTGACAGTAAAATAAGAAGTCATTCAAATCTTCATTGTCAATTTATCATATCACAATGTCAAAGAGACATATACCACAGTCCTACCAATGTCCATCATTCTCTTCTATATGAACCAGCTTCAAGTACATGGACCCACATGCTATCTAACTTCCATGTCATCACCACCTAATTTGCAACAATGATGTGAATTAGCATATTAAGAAATCGCTCTTTACCACCTGTCAGCCTTCATCATGATCCACCATCATCATCATCCTATCAAGTCCCACAGTTGGAATCCATTCTCCTATCACCCTACCATAGGGACTAGCCCCACAGCCCTAGAAAAATGCCAATATCTCACTGATGAGATGGTCATCGAGTTTTCAAGGAGACATCTTGGTGACATTTCTTTTTCTACCCAATGAAGGTCATCATCATATTGAAGAGACAATCATGAAAATCCCTTCCATTTGCATCTCTCTCTCCAATCAAGCACATATCGAAATATCAAAGAGACATCCAAATAGGTCTTACTGATGACCATCAATCACACCAATGAAAATTCCTGATGACATCACCTATCTACCTCATCTCCAGGTCACTGCATTGTAATCCACAACAAGGATGTGGATTACCATTTATCCAATCTTGTCATTCCATGTGTTACTTTTTCATCACTATCACTCATGTCATTATGGTTGGGTCCCACTCAGAGTGCTTCCTACTCATCGCTCCATCAGAGAGACACAGTCAAAGGTCCCACTGATGTCGTTTAGTCTCACTAATAACACCACACATCGCCAAGTCACCAAAAACCTGAACTTCATAACCTCATGTTAGTGATTATGAAGTTCTAAAAACCCACAACACATCGACAACAAAGATAACCTCATCTCCCCATCGAGGAGACACACAAAGGACTCCCCTTGATGACCAAGTGTCATGTCAATAACATATCTATCGGGCTATTAGAGAGACTCTAGGGTGATTCACACCGATATTGAACTATCTCCCCAACCTGCTAGTTATGTGTAACCTTGAGCACTAGATAGAGGGATCAGTCATACCCATGAATTCAAGGAAATAAGTTGTAACTTAGATGATCGAGAACCAGTCATAGGGAGTCAACATGATTTTAGAAAAAAAGTGCACACCAAGGGTTTAGGGTTTTTATGATATAAGGGTTTAAGCCCTTTATGTAATTTTTAAACCCTAATTAAACATAGTGAAGGAAACTCAAAGGCTCAAGGGGAAAAAAATGAAAATGGTCATGGATTTTGCAGGTTCCACTAGTGGCTCCAGTTGGGGACATCTGCTTGACAAACTAGGTCAAGAATTTAGATCTCTGGAGAAGCAGACCATGCCAACCATTGTGAAGTAGAGTCTACCCAATACATAACACCTCATTTGATAGCCCCATGCCACCAAATGAAAAAAGGGAATTAACATTTACCCCTATTGAACACCAACTTGTTAAAGGAGCTAATCTCCTTTAACTAATAATTGTTTTTGTCACACCATAGCAGCACAAGTAGCCTCCTTCCTATAAAAACAAATATGTGATTACACTTGGACAAGTGAGAACTTGCTCCATGTTTTTCTTTGTTGTTACATGGTAACCACATCATATAGGCCACCTCACTGCCACCCATTGCATTTTCTAATTCTATATTTGGTGAAAAAATTTGAGAACACTAATCAGAACCATAAAAAACCTTTGTCTCTTCACACCTATTGATCACTTCGCATGAATCAAGTCCAAAATAAAAATCCTCAAACTCACATGGAATAGAAAAATGTGCCATCTCACCATGTTGAAAAGTAGAGAGAAAATCATCCTCAAACAAGTCAAACTAAAAACTTTGAAGCTCAAGCATGCAAGGGACATGAGCAACCCAAATACTATTACCCTATTGCTGCTCATTATAATTGTAAGAAACATGCTTAAAGTTCTCAATGTTGATGCAAACCTCATCAACACATCCATTCAAACCATGAGGCACATTGTGTGAAGAAATATACTCTTCAGATTGCCTCTCTTTTAAATCCTCTTTGTAATCTACTAAAGTACATATATCATAAAAAGTTGAACTATTACACACATCAAGGGAACTTACCTCAGCAACAAAACTTTTCCATGACAAACTTAAAGCCCACTACTCATGAGAAAGACTATGATTTGCAACCTCTAAAAAAAATTCTTCATATGCATCCATATGATCCATACAATCATACTCCTCAAGTGTGGGCTCATCATAAATAACATCATTAGATATAGTAAAATTTATTCCTTTCTTTTCTTCTTCACATACAACTGCATCTATGCTATCCTCATGCACAAACTTAGTGGCAAATTCAAAACTAAAACTAGGGAAAAAGAAGGTGAGAAATTTGACAAGGACACAACCACTTGTCCATTACTTACATTTCCATCATATGAATTCCTGTCACAATCTTCAATTTGATTTTATTCACCGAAATGAAACAAACATATTCTTCTTCTTCCTTGCTTCTACAAAAATAGTAGTCATATCCCATACTGTCAAACTAGAAATCACCATTAGACTCATCATTATTACTCTCTTCTAGTTGAAAGGCACCACACAAACTACACAAACTATCACACTCATCTGATATAGAGAGAAAGATCTCTTTGTCCATTGTTTCAACATCAACAAGAGGTACATCTGCACAAAATTGTTTTGTGGGCTGCTCAAAAGTAGAATCTTCACCACTGTGAGATGCATCATTGTTCTTTTCTATACCAGCTAGATACCTAGAATAATTACCATCACACATTTTAGACAAGAGGCAACCTACATGCCCCTCTATCATCTTATCAATCAATGAAAGCCTACCATCAATGTATCCAACTCCTGAAGGCTTCCATAGTTGTGGCATTGTACTCATACCCAACTCAAGTATTTCACAAAATAAATCAACACATGATAATTCATCTGGCCATTCTGGTTCTGGTACAATAAAACAACATTCCATGAACATGTCATGAAAATTAGATAGGGACTCATCCCCATATCTTTCTATATTCCATAATAAATCTAGAGGTGAGCAATTTTCAACCTCAAATTCATATTCTTCATCTTCCTGACTATGTAGAGAACTATTGTCAGACATATGACTATTATTCACCTCACCAAATTGACTAGTGAATATATCTTTAAACTCGCGCCATGAACAAATGGAATGCAAAGGCAGATTGAAAAGCCAATCCTTAGCATCATCTTCTAAATTTCTTACAAATAACTTCATGACAATGTCCTCTTCCTCTATCTGACTTCCCACTAACAAGTTAGTGAAATCTTACTAATGTCTTGATGTTGATTCTTCTAAACTACCTCTAAACTTAGGAAAATATTCCTTTATCTCTCTTAGAACAGAGTGTGGATAACCATGGATTATATTGCAATCCATAGGGTTATATTATTGGAGCAAAATGATCTATTGAGAAGGAAGTGACTCAATAGATACTAAAAATCTATCCCTTAAAACTTTTATGTAGATTACTTCCTTAACTCCAAATACCTTGTGCAGATTTCTTACTCAAATCTTACTGTGTAGATTGTAAACTAAAGATGCAAATATAAATATGAAAACAATCAATCAAAAAAAATAACTACATAACACTAGATATACGTGGAAAACCTGATATGGGAAAAAACACAGTGACTAAGGCTACTTGAGTCTACTACTCAAATCTAGTGTCACAATCCAAATCTTTGTTACAATGTTTTAGGGATACAACCCAAGGAAGCGTCAACTACATAATTTAGAAGCAACCACTTCAAGGATGAAACAACACCCTATTTTAGGAGCCAAAACTCTAAGGATGCAACATCACCATAATTTAGAAGCCACAACTTTAGGGAGATTGCAATCCCCTAATGTGAGCTACAACCCAATACAAAGAGGCTACAACCTCTTACAACATTATAAGCTTAGATATGCATAGATTGGTTTTGCATAACCTATGATGCATCATTACATTCAATACATTGTTGCACTTACTACAACTTAATTTATGCTACTGAAGTTGCACTTTTAGTAACACACCCCTGCTCTGCACTTTCCTCTACACATAGAACAATCATTGTAGTATCTTGTTTCTCTACTCTTATTTCCCCTTCTGTAGTGTCTCATGCATTTGCACTATACACTCTCTTCTCTCTACATCTATTTCACACTCAAGAATGCATAACTCTATTCAGAACCCTATGCACTTGTAGACATCTCACTCTCATAGCAAATACAAATACTTAAAAAATTCTCATATTGTCTTCCTTTTTCCTTAACTCCACCAATCTGCAATCTCCACCTCAAAATTCTCTCTACCATTTAGATAATCTAAAACCTTGTTCAAGGGTTTCCTTAACTTGCAATATTCACCATTAAGTTGTCTGTACCTCAAACTCCACACCACTGTCCATCTCATCATTAATTCATCTGATAGGGTCTATCAAATATCTTCATTGCCACTCTACTTCTACATCGAGTTGATTGCACATTTAATTCAATTCTAGAGATTTTTCCTCATTCTCTATATCAAACCATAAAATCTAATTATGCATTCAATACATTCTTTTGTTCATCTAATCTGATATAATCTCAATCACCTATTGGGCTTTACCACATATCTTGCTCTAAACCATACTTGTGCATCGAGTCTCACAACATTCAATTCTATCTCAAAAGGTTTTCTAAAATTCAAAACCCATGAAAACATAGAATAATTTATGTATTAAATGTGTTCTCTTGTTAAATCATTCTGATATGATCTCGATCAACTCTACAATTTTCTCCACCACATTGAAAATCAAATCTTCATTCAATTGGTCACTGGGTGTAATGCTCGAGAGATAATGTTCATATAACCACATCATTTTCCAAAACTCTTTACATTCCAAATAAAATAAAAGTAAAGGATGCATAGATCAAGATCTTTCCATAAATGCTCAAAGAAAAATCTAGTAATAGAGTTTCATTCCATGTATAAAAAATAAGTAAATTGCACTAACAACAAATATCTTTGCAATGATACATGCGTAAATTCCATTTGCATATCAATGAGTTTCCATAAATCCATTTGATTTTCAATTACATCATTAACTTTCAATCAATACATCTATTTCAATGTTACATCATAACTTTCATTCCAACACATCTATTTCAATGTTACAATACTGAATTTCAAATAAAGTTACATTTAAAAGTGGGCTTTACAAGCCATTCAAAATAATACATGAATACAATTATAGCATGTTAACCTCTGAACCTCAACCGTCATGACACCACTGGTCTTCTTGCAAGCTAGGGGCCAAGAGTGTGATTAAGGAACCTTTTCCGCCCAACCACAAAGTACAAGACTTCCTCGGGTTTCTTCCTAACTCGAAGAAATCCCCGACCCTACATGAGGATCCTAGTAACTTGAAACAACAATGTAGGAGGGAACTCTCGATGCAAGCCTGATGCCTATATACATTCCTAACATTAGAATCGCATATTTCTTGCAAACAGGAGGTGGCAGAAACCTATATTTATTTAGTTCTAGGCTTTTAATTCCATCTATTTCAATGGTGCATGTGCTTGGCCAAGTAGAAATAATAAATGACAGTTTTAGAAAAGGTAAAACTATTGTCTCTATGGGTCCACCTTCGGCATCCTATCCTGGAAGTTTCCCAAATGAACAATAAATAAAACACTTTCCATCTAAAGTTTCCATTCAATTTTAGCCATCTCAATTTCAAAGGAATACCATTAATTACAAAGAACTCACAAGGTTCACTATAACATTACTTTAGCATTCTAACTTAAGTGAAAAATTGATCACAAGTTGGCTTTGTAACTCAATTCCTATTCTTTCAAAATTATCTAAGTTTGGTCTTTTTGAAAAGAGCGTGTATGAATTCACAAGTTCTAACTTTTATTTGAATAATTTGTCCAAAATAGCAAATTTATTTAAATTTAAAAAGAAACTACACAAATCAGCCTTATAAGAATGAATTGGAATACATTGATTTCCCACATTTATTAATGGAGGTATATCTAGAAATATATGTAATGGATACTAAGTGAACATATTGGAGAAATAGAAAATGAAAAATTCTAGCACAAAAGTTTACTTATTCATATTCAAATTCAAAAATTATGTATCTCAGATTTTGCAACTAATCTCCCATTGAAGGTATGAGATTAAAATGTTAAGTTTGAAACTCATATTCATATTCATTTATATAACTATATTTCTCAACATTTTTTTATGCATTCATTCGTGCTTAAATTCAGAAAAAGCCAAGTCTATGTCAATATGCATGGTTTCAACTTGATTTTACTTTAGTCAGTCCATATAAAAGCCCAGATTTACATGTGTATATATATTTACTGAGGTAAACAGATGATCATGTATATATATATATTGTCATATAATTGTATTTTTACATATTTTACATTTAAATGTATAGAAGTATTTCATTTCCTAGGTAACGATATTATGTGTATATATATTTATAGCTCAAAAATATTTTACAAAAGCAAAATAATTTTGGACTCGATCAATACCTGTGAGGTCTGCGAGGAACGATGGAGATTAATCTATGATGGTCAAGATCGGATGATGGTCGCACACCTTGCAAGATTTTTGGTGGGACCCGATCAAGACCTATGAGGTTAGTGATGAGTGGTGTAGATTGTGTGAGATTGATTAGATGGTGCTTGCTGAAGAGTCTGGTGGGACCAGATAGTGGAAGATGGCGTATGCACAGTGATGAACAACATCGATTGAATGTAGAAGATTTGATGGTGCTTGCAGTGAATCTAGTGGGAATTGATACACTAACATATTATGATGGAGATGAATAGATATCAAAGATTCATTGATCGATATGCTAATTCACATCAATGTTGTGAATTAGGTGGCGATGATATGGATGAAAAATGGTAGTAGATCGCAGACCTAACAAGGTTTATGTGGGCCCATTGTTTGAGCTCGTGAAATGAGTGAATTTTAGATGTGTATCCTGGTGGACCCTATGTATGGCAAGCAATGTATAAAGAGATCTATGATGCAGATCATTTGGTGATTGATCCAATGGTGTATGATAGTTAGTGAAGATCGAAAATGGAGATTTAAACAACCATTTATCAGATGGTTGTTTTTTAAAGCTACGACAGTCAACATAAGGTGCAGGATCTTGGCATGAGAGAGAAGATTGATGACCAAAATTCAAAAGCAATGATCTATAATGGTCTGGTCCATGTGAATGAGGTTTTTGACTAGTAACCAACATAGATGAAGAATTAATTGGTCCAACTGCACCCAGTGTCACGTCTCAGCCTTGATGTAGGTTACTTTTGGTTTTGTGTGGATTTGTTACATGATTTTATGTGTGGTAGAATAATAATTAATATGATGGTGTTTTGGTGTGGAGATAAATGAAAGTGTTTATTTAAATTATGAAAAGTTGAATAGTATTGAATGTATTTTACTTTGAAAATGAAGCAAAATAGAGTAGAAACATTTTAATTAATGTAATATATTGCTTGATTTATATCTTTATGTGATACTAATACAATTATTGTTGTGTGTCTGAGTGCACTTGAGTTGCAGGAGGTTGAAGACCAAGGGTGTGATTAGGGAGAGGAGGTTAGCTTCTTGACAGGACAAAGCGGGATGTTCTCTCGATCACACACAAGCACTTAGATTCATATAGATTGCATTTAGGAATGATAATTTTTGTATGATTGTTTGATTATTTGAAAATAATTAATGATTAGTTAAATTAAAATATAAGCATAATAAAGTAAAGGAATTAAATTTTAATTATAGTTAATTATATATATTGATTTAAATGCTTATGCATTCTATTCTTCTTTTAATTTGTGTTAGTCTTTGAGTTAATAAGTTAACTAATAATTAGAAGATAATTATTTTATTATTGGATAGATATTCTCAAAAGGGGATTTACATGCAATTAAATTAAATATCATTCCTATTTTAAAATCTAATATTTTTCAAGATTAGGGTAGGAAATGGAAAAGTGAAATATTATTAAAAGGAAAAGAACTTCCTAAGAGAGGCAACGGTTCTTGAAAATAAGCTCTGCAATTTTTCTCTGAAGGCTGCCAAAAAAATGTTCAATTTATCAAGATTAGAGGTTTTACAATGAATATGGGAAATAGTAGGAAAATGAAGAATTAGTGAAGCTATAGGAAAGGGAAGAAGAAGAAGAAGTTTTTCAGGAAACCAGTTCAATAAGAGGCAAGAAGAAGAATTTTTCTAGAGAGCTACTCCAGCAGGAAGGGAAATATCTAGGTTTTCCATTCCTTTTCCATAAATCTAGTTGAAATATGTAAAATACATTTGAAGAATTTAGATGCCAAGTGTTTGAAATTTTCTGTAAAACTAAGAAAATATTCCATTCTTTTGTGTGCTTTAAAATAAATTGAATACTCTCTCTACTTCCAGATTGGGGCTTTTCTCCTTTGCAAACTATGGTTTATAATTTTTGTCCCAGATTGCTTATTCATTTCACATAAATTCTGAATATATATATACTCATATATATATATATACACACATAATTTCTCTATGCATATATATATATACACACATTTCTTTATAAACTTGGATTATTTTGGCATTAAATAAAAATGAATTTCTGATGGGACAGTTTCCAACCATTATTGAGTTCAAAGTTTTTGTTTAAAAGTCATAGTATGTAGTAAGGGCGGTTGGGGTTTCTCCATAGTCAATCCCTCCCCATAAGGGAAGGGTTATGCTGTGGGGGACAACGCTCCCTCCACAGGTCGCGGCTTGTGGAGGAAGTGTTGCCTTCCACAGGCAGCGTCTCCCCTTATGGGGGGCGTAAGCCCTTAATATGTAATATATGTTTTTTTAAACTGTATGATGATTTTGAAATTGCATTTTACTATAGAATTCCTTATGGAAAAATACATATGATTGTAACCGAGCGTAATTTCTAAGGATTTAGATTAGATTAATCAAATCAATATAAAAGACAAAAACCCAAAGATCTATCAAGTACAAAGGAAATTAAGCAATAAAACGGTTATACCTGTAAATCGCATTTTCCATGATTACCTCCATAACACCTTATTGCTTGTTGGATGATATTGTGCCCTCAGATTCGTTGTGCAAGTAATCTGCAAATGTCTAAGACCTACAACAAGCTTTGAAGGATTTATGCAATGTCTAAATACCTATGACTATGACAATGTCTATGAAAATAATGACTTCTAATGCCAAATGACTATAATGACTATTAAATTAAAAATGAAGTTGTTGGATCCCGAAATTATGAGAAAAATTGTCTTTTATAGAAAACACAATTTTGAGCAGACGGATGAGATTGAATTCTAAGAAAGGAATAGAATGAGAGGTCCAGATTAAATCTGAGAATCCCTAATCAGGGTTAGGGAAAAATCCTTAATCGAACGATCAAAATAATATCTCAGATAATTTGATCGGTGATGGAGAATAAATGAAATAATTAATTTAGAAAATAAAGATTTTCAAAAATCAAGAGGATAAAGACTGCCTAATTTGCGAGATTCGAAAAATCAAAGAGATAAGGGTTGAACTGAAAAGCAGATTTGGAAAATCAAGAATCTGCCTGATTACTTGATTTTTGGAAGATTAGTTAATAATTTTAATTAAATTAATTCAAATTATGGATTTTATGAGACAAATAAATAATCTTTTTCAGATTATTTACCCAAATAGACTGACAATTAAGATTGTGATGACATTTTAAATAATTGATTTATTTAAAATGAGAGGAATATCAAATTTGCAATTAAATAATTAAATTTAATTATTTAATTTAGAAGATAAGATTAATTAATTAAATAAATTAATCAATTTATTTAATTAAGATAGTTAGTGACATATTAAATAAATAAATAAAACTTATTTATTTAATAATTAGGAAGAAATATATGACAAAGGGGAATTAAATAAATTAAGAAATTTATTTAATTAAGGGAAGACTTAGCCAATTAATGACATATTTAATAAATAAATAAAATTTATTTATTTAATAATCATGAAGAATGCAAAGACATGAATTATTTAATTAATAGTCGAATGTGGACCAAGGACATAATTAAATGTCATAATTATGCTAAGACGAAAGTGGTAAAAATGAAGCTTGCAGGCCTAGATCATTTTTAGGTGTCTACAATGATGATTTTGAAACCACATTTTTTACTGTAGAATTTCGTATGGAAAAATACAATGCACAGTTCAATATATATATATATATATATATATATATATATATATATATATGTTGTATATAAATATATGTTGTATATATATATATATATACAACACACACACACATATATATACACACATACAAACAACAAGAATATTGAGTTGTGAAAATCTTTTCTTTACTAAGAAAAAATATTTTTCTTTTGAAAAAGATTCATGAGCTATAAATATATATACACATAATATGATTACCTGGGAAATGAAATACTTCTATAGATTTAAATGTAAAATATGTGAAAATACAATTATATGAAAAAATATATATACATGATCATCTGTCTACCTCAGTAAATATATATACATATGTAAATCTAGGCTTTTATATGGACTGACTAAAGTAAAATCAAGCTGAAACCATGCATATTGACATAGACTTGGCTTTTTCTGAATTTAAGCATGAATGAATGCATAAAAACATGTTGAGAAATATAGTTATATAAATGAATATTAATATGAGTTTCAAACTTAACATTTTAATCTCATACCTTCAATGGGAGATTAGTTGCCAATCTGAGATACATAATTTTTGAATCTGAATATGAATAGGTAAACTTTTGTGCTAGAATTTTTCATTTTCTATTTCTCCAATATGTTGACTTAGTATCCATTGCATATATTTATAGATATACCTCCATTAATAAATGTGGGAAATCTATGTATTCCAATCCATACTTATAAGGCTGATTTGTGTAGTTTCTTTTTAAATTTATATAAATTTGTTATTTTGGACAAATTATTCAAATAAAAGTTCGAACTTGTGAATTCATACATGCTCTTTTCAAAAATACCAAACTTAGATCATTTTGAAAGAACATGAATTGATGTGCAAAACCAACTTGTGATCAATTTTTCACTTAAGTTAGAATGCTAAAGTAAAGTTATGGTGACCCTTGTGAGTTCTTTGTAATTAATGGTATTCCTTTGAAATTGAGATGGCTAAAATTGAATGGAAACTTTAGATGGAAAGTTTTTTATTTATTGTTCATTTGGGAAACTTCCGAGATAGGATGCCAAAGGTGGACCCATAGAGACAATAGTTTTACCTTTTCTAAAACTATTATTTATTATTTTTGCTTGGCTAAGCACATGCACCATTGAAATAGATGGAATTAAAAGCCTAGAACTAAATGAATATAGGTCTTTGCCACCTCCTGTTTGCAAGAAATATGTGATTCTCATGTTAGGAATGCATATAGGCATTAGGCTTGCATTAAGAGTTCCCTCCTGCATTGTTGTTTCAGGTTGCTATGCTCCTCATGTAGGGCCGGGGATTTCTTCGAGTTAGGAAGAAACCTGGGGAAGTCTTGTACTCCATGGTTGGGCGGAAAAGGCGCCTTAATCACACTCTTGGCCCTCAGCTTGCAAGAAGACCGGTGTTGTCATGGCGGTTGAGGTTCAGAGGTTCACATGCTATAAATGCATTCATGTATTATTTTGAATGGCTTGTAAAGCCCACTTGTAAATGTAACTTTATTTGAAATTTAGTATTGTAACATTGAAATAGATGTATTGGAATGAAAGTTATGATGTAACATTGAAATAGATGTATTGATTGAAAGTTAATGATGTAATTGAAACTCGAATGGATTTATGGAAACTCATTGATATGCAAATGGAATTTATGCATGTATCATTGCAAAAATATTTGTTGTTAGTGCAATTTACTTCTTTTGTATACATGGAATGAAACTTTATTACTGAATTTTTCTTTTGAGAATTTATGGAAAGATCTTGATCTATGCATCCTTTACTTTTATTTTATTTGGAATGTAAAGAGTTTTGGAAAATGATGTGGTTATATGAACATCATCTCTCGAGCATTAAATTTTGGTATCAAAGCAACAAGGTTCAACTCTATGACCTATGCCTAATTACACTTGATGTTATGTTTTTCCAGGGTAATCCTAATGGATGGTAGGTATTATCAACGGGAATGGGGAGGAGGATACCGTGGTGATCCCAATGATAATTTGGATCAGATTTTGGCCATTTTAAGTAGGAAAGAGGCTAGGATTGATAATCTTGAGCAGGCAAGATAAACTGGGCCAACAAGGTCTAAACCTGGTGAAAGTGAAAACATTAGAAATGAACCAAATGGAGAAAACCATGAAACTGAAAAGAATCAAAGTAAGCTAATGAAGGTAGCTGAGGAATTGGGTAAGGACCTTAAGAAGGTGATTCCACCCAAGTTCGATGGTAAATCCTTTGGTGATGGGGCAGAAGCATGGATTATTGAAATGGAAAGGTATTTTTCCCTTCGAAACCTTTTCGAGGAAACTAAGGTGGAATGGGAATCCTACCAGCTCATAGGTGAAGATGCTACATGGTGGGAGACTGAAAGGGATAATAAACAGTTTTTTCTTGGAAAAGTAACATGGGAACAATTTTTGTAGACTTTTAGGAAGAGGTGGCTTCCATAGTCTTATTTTGATAAGAAAATGACAAAATTCTAGGTGCTCATTCAAGGAGGAATGACAATGACACAATATTGGGAGAAATTCTCTCACTTTCTTAAGTACGTACCTTAGTACCAGCATGATGAGAGGTTTCAAATTTAGAAATTCATTCTAGGGCTTAGGCCTCAAATTGGAAATGAGGTGGATATGCATAGACCGACTACCATGAATGAAGACTTTGAATTGGCACTTTTATAGGAACATAAAATGCAATAGGTTGCAAACTACAAGAGAAGTAGGGAATCCAAGTATGGCAATAAGAAGTTCCAAGTAAATTGCTAATTTAACAATAACCAGAGCAATTAGAGCAATCAGGGTAACCAAGGAAATAATAACAGGCAGATCAGAAATTTAAAAAGGGGTGGTAGTCCTCATAACTGCAATGATGGAAACCAGAATAACAATAAGAGGGATAATTTCAATAAGAAGAATGACAATAATAGGAGGGATTTTCTGATAGGACCAAAGCGCCTCATGGGGGTTGTTATACTTGTGGTGGTGAGCATTATGCCAGTGTGTGCCCTCATAAGGTTAACAAATAGAACAATAGGAATCAACATCATATCCATGCGGTAGTTGACAATCGCCAAGTAGATTATCAATCCACTCCTATCTAGCTATCAGGTAAAATTTTTGGATGTCTTGTTTCTATTTTAATTGATACTGGTGCAACTGATAGTTTTGTGGATCCTCATGTTGTATCTAAATTATCAGTTAGACTGGGCTATATGGAAAATTCATGGAAAGTTCAATATGGAGATCGGGTAGAGAGGAAGGTAGAGCAATGCCTATTTTGTAGTGAACTTGAAGTCCCTAGTCTCAAAATGCATGTTAATTTGTATGTAGCACCATTGGGATCTTATGATGTGATTTTAAGGATAAATTGGCTTTCTGAACATAAGGCCCTTGTGGATTGCGAGGATAAATCAATAAGGTGTCTTGATGACCAAGGAAATCATGTGGAGATTTGTGGTGTAAAAAGGCCTCTGGAACTTAGGAAAGTCTTAGCCATGCAATTAAAGAAGGCAAGCCAAAAGGGATGCACTATTTATGCAATAAAGGTCAAGGACCTTGATGAGACAAAATCATTAGTTAATGATCATCTGATTCTAAAATAATTTGAGGATGTTTTCCCTAAAGAGCTAATTGAGCTACCGCCTAAGCATGTATTTGATTTTTCTATTGATTTGATACTGAGTGTGGAACCTCAATCCAAAGCCCCATATAGGATGAACACAACAGAGTTATATGAGCTAAAAGCCCAATTGGAGGAATTTTTGAAACAGTGTTTCATTAGACCAAGTGTGTCACCTTGGGGAGCTCCTGTAATATTTTTGAAGAAGAAGGATGGGACCTTGAGGTTATGCATTGATTACAAGATGCTTAACAAGGTTACTATCAAGAATAAATACATGCTTCCCTGTATTGATGATTTGTTTGACCAGTTAAAAGATGCCAAGGTATTCTCAAAAATAGATCTAAGATTAGGGTACCATCAGTTGAGATTAAAGGATGAAGATATTCACAAGACTGCATTCAGGACAAGGTACGGGAACTATGAATTTACAATGCTACCATTCGAGCTAACTAATACCCCTGCAACCTTCATGAATTTGATGAATAGTGTTTTTTGGGACTGCTTAGATAACTTTGTTTTAATCTTCCTTGATGATATTTTGATATATTATAAGTTAGAGGAAGAGCATGAGAATCATTTGAGGATGGTATTGTAGTGGTTGAGGGAACATAAGTTATATGGGAGAATGTCCAAATGTACTTTTTTCCAATCTGAGGTGCATTACTTGGGACACGTTATTTCATCAAAAGGGATAGTTATGGACCCAAATAAGATTAAGAAAATCTTAGACTGGTCGGCATCACAGAATGTTTCAAAAGTATGAAGCTTTATGGGACTTGTAGGTTATTATAGGAGGTTTGTACAAGGGTTCTTGACAATAGCAGTGCCCATTACCGCACTCCAAAAGAAGGGAAAGAAATTTGAGTGGAGTGATAGATGTGAAAAATATTTTCTGTTGCTAAAAGATAAGCTCACTTCTGCACCTATTTTAGTGGTGCCTAATCCGAATGGTCATTTTATAGTGATTACGGATGCATCAAGAGAAGGGGTAGGAGCAGTTCTCATGCAGGAAGGACAAGTGGTGGCATAAGAATCAAGAAAGTTGAAGCAACATGAGTTAAATTATGCACCAAATAATTTAGAGTTGGAAGCCATAGTTCACACCCTTCAGATGTGGAGACACTATCTCTTGGGAAAGCCCTTTGAATTAAAAACAAATCATGCTTGTTGGAAAAAATGTGCCTCAATCTCACAGGCTGAAACCTCTGGAAGAGAAAAGTCGGTGTGACATTCATTTTGTCTAGTCGACTGACAGTTGGAACCTTGTTGAAATATTTAGGTCGTCGAGACATTGTTGATGTCTTGCTGAAGGAGCCTATCATTGTGACATTTTGTTCAGTGTGACTTTTCTATCTCTCACCGCCCATGGAGATCTCTTACCGACTGTTGGTGTTTACTGGATATTTGGGAGACTTGGCCGAAAAGTTTATGTTTTGGTATGAAGTCTTACCGATATGAATGTCTCATCGATAGTTATCTTTTGGAGTCATTGGGGTAATGAAAGGGGTTGCTATGAACTCTTGGTGACATACGTTTGCCTCACCGATGCTATGGGATGTGTTCGATATGACTCCTGGTGAATGGTGGTCTTGGGGTAACATGGAGGTCTAGGTGTGAAGTCTTAGCGACAAATGAAGTCTCGCCAACAGTGGAGCATTATGGTGTAACATGAAGGTTTCGGTAAGAAGTCTTAGCGAAAGCGATAAGTCTTGCCTACTATTGGATGTTTCGATATAACATAAAGAGCTTGGTATGATCTCTCAGTGAAGAATGATAGTCTTTCCAATGGAAATTCTAACATCTGTGTGACTTTCGAGCTTCGGTATGATGTCTCACCGATAGCGATAAGTCTTGGCGATAGCGATACAAGTGATGATCATCGGTATGAGATCTTGATGACAAGGAAAAGTCTGAGCAATAGCTTTCTGGGCTCAGTGTAACCTCTTGGCGATAGCAGTAAGTCTCGTTGCAGTGTTCACATCGATATGACATGAGGACTTCGGTATGATGTCTTGGCGAATAGTGATTGTCTCACCGATGAGATTCTTAAGGTCGATGTGAGCTTTGAACATTGGTATGACCTCTCATCGACTAGTGATGGTCTTTCTGAATAGTGATACAAGTGATGAATATCGGTATGATGTCTTGGCAACAAGGGGAAGTCTAAGCAACAACTTGTGAACTTGGTGAAACCTCTTGCCGATAGCGGTGGCTGTGTAATCGGTCTTGTGGAATTGGGGAGACATAGTTAGTGTCTCATCGACATGTGACACAAGTTGATCAATGTTGACTGAGTGAAGACTCTCCTATGTGGTGAGACTTGGACCAATTAGAGAAGCAAAATGTGAATTGTTTGATGTTGTGATCCAACAATTGGAAACAAACCGATTCACAGAGGTAGTGAAGAACGAATGGATAGATGTATGTGTTGGGCGTTCTGGAAAATTAGAAAGAAAGCAAGAGAGCGTTAAAAAGAGGGCTGAGAGGCTAGCTGGATAAAAGTGGCCTTGAGGCTAAAATAAAGGAAGTGAGAGGTAGGGTTATGCTACTGAATTCTCTCCTAATCAAGGATTGAATGACATGGTCGATCTCTCGTGTCAATTTGTACTGTATACTATTTAAGGGTATTGCAATAGTACGAAGATTGTTTGGTTTGAGAGGTCGATCAGGAAATGTACTAAAGGAGAGTTTGTTACCAGGTTGTATCCAGAATGAACAAGATTCAATCTCTGAAAAGGCTATGAGCCTGAATTGTATTGTAACCTTTAGTTGCTGAATAATACAATGGCTCAAACTTTGGAGTGTAGGGTTTTTTACATAAAATGGTTTTCCCCATGTAAATTTGTGTGTTCTTATTTTATGTCTTATCTTTCATCCGTGTTGGTTCTTCTTCTAGAATCTATTATTGCTTGCTGTTGAATTCACATGTGCTTCTCTTAGAAGGATTAATGTGGAAATGAACTATGTCTGTTTCCACTTTAGGACATAATTGTATGTGTCTTTGAGGCAATCTGATCGAAATTAAAGTTACCGAAGGCACTACTATTCTTGGAGGTTTCTCTGAGATGCCCTATATTTCCCTTACAATGTTGGGTTACAATACATTTTTACTCAACCCAACCTAAATGCTCGTTAGAGGCAATCGTTGGAATTTTTGAGTGAATATGACTTTGGCATTGAGTGCATTAAAGGAAAGGAAAACATGGTAGCAGATGCCTTGAGTAGGAGAAGACGTCTTGCAACCATGGTCACCATAAAATCTAATTTTAGGGAGCATGTGGTTCAGGCTCTATTTGGGGATGAGTAGTATGAAAGGGTAAAACAAGCCCTAGAGCATGATCCTTTGGATCAAAGATTTACTAGGTATGTACTTGAGTCTAATGGACTCTTGAGGTTCCAGGGTCGTATGTATATTCCTAACTCTTCTGGGTTGAGAGAGTTGGTTCTAGAGGAATTCCATAATGTGCCTTATTCGGGGCACCCTGGTGTGACTAAAATGGTTGAGGGACTCAGGCCTCTATATTTCTAGCTAGGACTCAAAAGAGATGTTACTGCATTTATAGCCCAATGTTTGGAGTTCCAACGAGTTAAGGCTGAGCATGTACATTTGAAAAGATTTTAATATGCTCATAGGGTGCAAGAATATAAGTGGCAGGTGATAACTATGGACTTTATTTAGGGATTGTTGATGTCTAGGAATCAACATGATACCATCCTAGTTGTGGTGGATAAATTGACTAAGGTAGCCCATTTCATTCCTAGGAACCTCAAGGATGGTTCGATGGTTTTGGCGAGGAAATTTGTATAGGAAATATTTTGATTGCATGGAGTGCCAGAGGTGATCATTTCAGATCGTGACACTTGGATGATTTCCAAATTTTGGTCTACTCTGAATTCTTCCCTGGGAACCAAATTAAATTTTAGTTTTGCATGTCATCCTTAGAGAAATGGTCAGTCAGAGAGGGTGAACCAGATAGTGGAGGATCTCCTCTGAATGTATTGTATGGAGCAACAACACAAATGGGAGGAGTATTTTCCTTTGGTAGAGTTCGCTTACAAAAACTCCTACCACTCCTCTTTGAGTATGGCACCATTTGAGGCTCTATATGGACGTAAATGCCGAACACCCATCAGTTGGGACAGGGTAGAGGATAGGATTATGATTGGTCCTGAAATGTTGAGGGAAATGGAAGATCAAATGAAGCTTATTAAAGAAAAGCTAAAGCAAGCTTCAAATTGACAAAAGAGTCTTGCAGATAAGAATATAACTTTCAGACAATTCTCTGTAGGAGACAAGGTCTTTTTGAGAGTTCGGCTGTATAAGAGTTCAATCTCTTTCGGCAAGAACTCTAAGCTTTCCCCTAGGTATGTTGGGCCTTTTGATGTCTTGGAGGTGATTAATCCAGTTGCTTACAAGTTTGCTCCACCACTAGCTCTATCCAGGATCCATAATGTTTTTCATGTCTCTGTGCTTAAACCCTATCATCTAGATGTAGCTCATATTCTTGACTGGCGTGTTTTGTAGGTATAGGACCTAGGAGTGATGCCGATGGAGCCCATCAGGATACTCGTAGAGCACAACGTTAAGTTGCAGAACAGGGACATTATGCAGTATAGGGTCCAGTGGGACCAATACTCGGTGGATAATATCACATTGGAGAATGTTGAGGACATTGATAGAGCTTTTCCTCATTTGAGATCTTAGCATATTTTTCTTTTGTTGCATTTACAGACTTATGATACACTGATGTTTCAGATTTTGTTGTGTGGCTTTGTAATAAGACATCGAGACAATCTCTCTTCCTAGTGGGGAAGGATGTCATGTCTCAGCCCTGATGCAGGTTAATTTTCATTTTCTATGGATTTGTTACATGATTTGATGTGCGTGGTAGAATAATAATTAATATGATGGTGTTTTGGTGTGGAGATAAATGAAAGTGTTTATTTAAATTATGAAAATTTGAATAGTATTGAATGTGTTTTACTTTAAAAATGAAGCAAAATAGAGTAGAAACATTTTTATTAATGTAATATATTGCTTGATTTATATCTTTATGTAATACTAATACAATTATTGTTGTGTTCCTAAGCGCACTTGAGTTGCAGGAGGTCGAAGACCAAGGGTGTGATTAAGGAGAGGAGGTTAGCTTCTTGATAGGACAAAGTAGGATGTTCTCTCGATCACACACATGCACTTAGATTCATATAGATTGCATTTAGGAATGATAATTTTTGTATGATTGTTTGATTATTTGCAAATAATTAATGATTAGTTAAATTAAAATATAAGCATAATAAAGTAAATGAATTAAATTTTAATTACAATTAATTATATATTTTAATTTAAATGCTTATGCATTCTACTCTTCTTTTAATTTGTGTTAGTCTTTGAGTTAATAAGTTAACTAATAGTTAGAAAATAATCATTTTATTATCGGATAGATATTTTCAAAAGGGGATTTACATGCAATTAAATTAAATATCATTCTTATTTTAAAATCTTATATTTTTAAAAATTAGGGTAGGAAATGGAAAAGTGAAATATTATTAAAAGGAAAAGAACTTCCCGAGAGATGTAACGGTTCTTGAAAACATTCTTGAAAATAAGCTCTGCAATTTTGCTCTAATGGCTGCCAAGAAAATGTTCAATTTATCAAAATTAGAGGTTTTAGAATGAATATATGGGAAATAGTAGGAAAATGAAGAATTAGTGAAGCTATAGGAAAGGGAAGAAGAAGAAGAATTTTTTTAGGAAACCAGTTCAAGAAGAGGCAAGGAGAAGAATTTGTCCAGAGCACTACTCCAGCTAGAAGCAAAATATCCAGGTTTTCCATTCTTTTTCCATAAATCTTGTTGAAATATGTAAATGCTTCTGAAGAATTTAGATGCCAAGTGTTTGAAATTGTCTATAAAACTGATAAATTCTTCCATTATTTTGTGTGCTTTAAAAGAAATTGCATACTTTCTCCACTTCCAGATTGGGGCATTTCTCCTTTGCAAACTATGGTTTATAATTTTTGTCCTAGATTGCTCATTCATTTCAAATAAATTCTGAAAATATATATATATATACACACATAATTTCCCTTTGCATATATATATGTATATATGTATATATATTGTAAATATATACACATTTATTTATAAGCCTAGATTATTTTGGCATTAAATAAAAATGAATTTCTGATGGAACAGTTTCCAACAATTATTGAGTTCGAAGTTTTTGTTTAAAAATCGTAGTATGTAGTAAGGGTGGCTAGGATTTCTCCACAGCCGATCCCTCCCCATAAGGGAAGGGCTGGACTATGGAGGACAATGCTCCCTCCACAGGCCGCAGCCTGTGGAGGAAGCGCTGCCTTCCACAGGCAATGCCTCCCCATTTGGGGGGGGGGCGTAAGCCCTTAATATGTAATATATGTTTTTTGAAACTGTATGACGATTTTGAAACTGCATTTTATGTTAGAATTCCATATGGAAAAAGACAATGCACAGTTCGATATATATATATATATATATATATATATATGTATATATGTTGTATATAGATATATACACACACACATACAAATAGAAGGAATATTGAGTTGTGAAAATCTTTTCTTTACTGAGAAAACTAACATCCCAACAAGGTATGTGGCCACCATCAGATCTTGCCACCTCAACCACAACTGTCAATCACACCAGAGAAATATTTTTCTTAGGACTTAGGAAAGATTAAATGCAACAAATTTTTGCTTGACTAGTAAATGCAAGGTTAACGGGTTGGTTACCAAATGATTTCAAGGGCTTAAGTCAAAACTTAAGCAACTGGTAACTGCCTTGACTAGTCAATGACGAATTAGAAAAAAAATTATGCCCATGACCTTTTGATCTATTTTATACTTGAATATGCGGGATCCACTAGACTGTTCATTTCCATGTGCCATGCTTTCATTTGCATTATTGCTATGTCACTAGAAATCTAAACTTTAGAACCTCTATTCTAGGTTGTGAACTTTTGCAAACCCGTGACATATTGACAACAAAGAGAACCTTCTTCCTTATCACTCCATTAGCTAAGTCACCAGGTCAGGAGGTTTCAAAACTTGAAAACCTTGCAACATAGGTTTGGAAAAATTTGAACTTCACAACTTAAGAAAGAATTCATTTTCTACTAAACTGATGGAACTGTATAACCTTAAAGCGGTAGGTAGAGGGGCTGGTCACCCTCACGACTTCAAAAACATAAGTTGCAACTAATGCAACTAATAACCGCTGATACCAGGTCAACATCAAAAATATAAATCTATTCTGAATGCCATGACTACAAGTAACCTTAGGATTTAATTGATAAACCCTAACACCCGAGAGTAAAAATAAAACTTTTCTGGGCACATTCACCACTCTCTCAAACTACACAATACCTTTCTGGAAAGCTCTCGAGAAACCCACATCAAATATGTAGCTTGTTTCCTCTGCTATATGTGAGACTCTCCGCAACTTCATGATAACATTTGTAAGATATACACTTTAGCATCATGAATCTACCACACTTCCAGAACTAGATCCACTGCTCTCACATCCATGCACACCACTAAACTATCATCATGCAAACAACTCCCTTGCATGATCAATTCCCCACTCCTTTTTTATCATTGACACTTTCCATTCATGCCAGCATCCTCATTTCATGAGAAACTCCATTTCATCTCTTGTCATCATGTCAAAAATCTCCCTTACATAATTTGCAATTTTGACATCAATGACAACATTATATGTTTCTGCATAGGATCATCACACTTCTCTAATCCCCTTTTGACATCAATGACAACATATTCCAACAATCTCCCCCTTTGTCATTGATGGAAAAACTTAAATGCTCAATGATACCAATTAACAAATTCAAAATTTGTACCAATATCATCTTTACTTTCTCCTTCTATTGTTGCTTTCTCCAATGCTCCTCTTTGAGAATTTGCATGACTTTCTCCTTCTTGCTTAGATACTTGAGAATTTTCATACTTTCTCCCCCTTTGACATCAATGGAAAATGGATCACTTCTCTTGAAATTATTCTCCTCCTTTGACAAGTAGTGCAAAGGGTCTAGCTATTCTCTAATATCCTCCTTTTAATTACTTCTCCTTTGCTCATTCTTATGAGCATCTTCATAGCTTTCTCTCTTATGCTCTACTTTTAGCACTTGCACATCCTTTCCACTCTTCTTTATCTCAGGTCACCATACTATTGCATCCTTCGGGCATGTGCAGGATCATGGTATGCCAAACAGGCCCTTAAGTGGCAAAAAATTCAGAAAAATCAGTGTTAGGCAACTTGACATAAATATTTGAATAAGTTATCTATATTATTTCAAAAATATGTAAGAATAGAATTTGTAGAAAATTGAATGTAGTTTCTAAAATACTAGGTTTATTTAAAATAAATATAAAATCTATTTGGTGAAAATTTGAAATTTCAATGAAGTAGTACTTAAATTTCAGGGAAAAAATAAGAAGTAGGTGTATCTGACCACCCTAACCATAATAAAATGATAATATTTTTTTGTAAGATTTTATATATAAGTAGAGGACTCATGTCTAGATGTGATGCATATTTTTTTGTAATTTTTTCCAAGTAAATAATTAATTATGAATTTTTATTACAACTTTTAGAAAATATAAAAACTTCGTGCAATGGACCACCTTAACTTGGTCAAAATTCATGAAATTTAATTTTTCTTTCTTAATCCTATAGTATGTAAAGCATAGAATGTGACGATATTTTGGATTCAAAAATATGATACCGTTTGAAGTTATAGATGTTTTCAATCAGCCTATCAATCCGGACTTTAGTCGTAATTCTAATAGAAAATGATTAATAATTATTTATTAAATTCAAATTAAATCATAATTTATATTTTTGGAAAGCTGAGAATCTCCTCTAAAAACCCTTTTCGTTTCATTAATTTTGGGTGAAAAAAAAGTCGTCAGCCACATACCCTACAAATATTGCCACTTTTTGGCATACCATGATCCTGCACATACCCCTTCACTTCTTCTTAGCAATGAAAAAGGGAATTTACTCCCCCTTTGATTGATACCAATTGAAAACAAATTTTTTTCTCTCATACCAACTACCACATTCAACCTGTTTTACTGCAACAACAATCCCATATGCTTCAACTACCCTATACCAATTAAAAAATATATAATTCTAGTTGAAGTTCCATTACAAGCTCTTCTCCAATTAGGTATGATACCAATTATAAATATATGATTCATGCTCTTTTCCAATTGAATTATATACCTGGCACAAAATGTTGCTATCATGCCTTGATACCGATTATCATTTTGATACCAAATTGTGAATGTGTTCACTTTATGCTAAGTACCAAATGATATCCTAGATTGCATTGTATCAAATATAACACTAATTTGATACCAATAGCATCTCCCCCTTAGACCTTGCTCCATGATTCACTAGTTCCATTTCCAAGGCTTTGTACCAACTAACCTATTCTGAACCAATACATAATGGTCTGATACCAAATTAAAATATATATACAAAACAGTTTCATTTTAGCCATAACTCTTCTTGCAGGCAAGAAGCATTTCTCTTAACAAAGCATTTTCACCACTTTTTCTTCAAAAAAATTGATACGAATGGTTGATATCAATTTCTATAGCAAACTATCCAGTATCTGCTAATTTTCTTACACCTTGACAAGCATTTCGAGGAGCAAGAATGTGACCATAAATCTGAAACCATCAAGTTATTAGAAATTTTTAAAACATGTTTTTCCTTACTTGATCTCCTTCTTCATTTCTAGGGATGAATGAAATATCAATTTAGCTCCCCCTAGATCCATGCTCCATCACTACCTATTAGTGATGTAAGGCAGAAGCAGCCTCATGGAATGCTTCCTACTAGTCTTTCTCTCTCCAAACCATCTTCTACACCTTTTCTGAGACATCATCCTTCTTTTCAACATCATGTGAACGATTTTCCACTTTGGGGGGCATACTATTCTTCTTATTATAATGTGTTATTGGTCTTACATGGTTCAATCTACAATTCTTAGCTATGTGACCAAAATTATTGCAATTGTAGCACATTATATTCATATCTACAATAGGATAAAATGAGTTTCTATTTACATGTTTTGTGCTCCTTCTAGGTGCAACTCTACACTCACTATCCTTATGAACAAACTGATTATAGGCATAGCAATATCCATAAAATCATGATAAGTACTTGGTCATATAATTTCTTTATGCAAGATGAGGTATCTTTATTTTCTTTGTCTTCTTCATGTGTCTCATCCTTGAGAATCTTTCTGAATCAACTCCCTTAATATGCTTCTTCTTTTAAAAAATTTAAGGGACAAATTTCTCCACCTTCATATCTATTGTAGTCATCTTCTTTTGATAATCAAGAACTGAATGGTTGTTCTTCCTCTTGTCCGCAGTAGGTCTCTTTTCTTCTTCAGCTTTCTTCACCTCAGTAGTACCTCTTCTTGATCTTCCATTTTTAGAGGTACTTTCTCAGGAGCAACTTGTGAAGGCTTCCTCTTCCTTTGTGCAACATTCTTCTTCTACTTTAAATCTATCATACAAGTTTGTAGAAGTACTAGTAGAGGAACTCATTCCTTTCTCAAACCCAAGGTTAGATTTTTCTTTGGGTTTTGATGGCTTTTGTGATTTCACTAATTCGTAAAGTATCTCAGAGCCACCTTTCAACTTCAAGCCTTTTTCAATCTGCTCTTTAGCAATTGCTAAATATTTTCTCAAGGCCTCTACTTCTTCTTTCAACATTATGCATTCTTTTAATTTAGACTATAGTTCAGTTTGACCCACATTTTTTGCTCCTATCTCTTCTTCCACTTCAATCTTCTAGCTAAATACCATTTGATTAGATTCTTCAAGACTTTTAGTCAGCTTATCAATCTCTTCTTGTGCATGGAACTTTTGTTCTTCATTCTCCTTCTTCAATATTTTGGTATCATCAAGAGAACTGATGAGTTCACCTTCTCGGTCTACTCCTTCTTCATTATCAGTGGTTTCATCTTCTTCATCTTTATCAGACCTCTCAATCTCTTCATCAGAGGTCATTGGAAATGGGCCAACCCCATGGAAAATTCCATGTTCATCATCTGATATGAAATGGAATAAGATAAAGAAATGACGAGAGGACACAATATGTCATTGCAACTTACCAAAATGAAAGATAGGCTCTTGCTTGATGGTATAAATCTTGACTTGTATACTTCATGAATCATGAAATCCTTCACCACAAATGTTAGCTCAAATAAAACATGATGCATGTATGATGATTAGGCATTGTGGGTTACTAGTTCAACAATGATGATATGAATTTATCACTCATAGTAAATAAATATACTTTATAGAAGGTATCACTATTAAATGATCTAAAACAATAGACAAGATTCCTAATTTCCTTCCAAAGGATAAGATATAGAATAACAAGTTCCTTCAATTATCTTCAAAATGATGTGATATTAATTCTATGCTTCTCCATTTTAAGAAACATAATTAATTCCCTTTTTATAAAATTTAGTATACAAGATTCCTAAATTTCTTTTTAGCATGCATCTAATTAAGATATATACTTCAATACTCCTTTAGAACATAATAAATTACCCTTTGACATATTCAGTAAATAAACAAGACTCCTCTATTGTATAAAGAACATATCAAGGAAATAAACAATGATTCATTTTTTTCAATGTATTGTCTCAAATACTCAAACTTCCTAAAAGGGGAATAATAACTTACTAACATTCGCTAAGCAGTTCGATCCTTATATAAGGGAAATTAAAATAGAAGTCTATTGAGTACCTTACTAGAAATACCATCTCCAACAATTGATACCCAAAGATGCAAAAAAATTTCAAGGCACAAAGAACTTAAAGGAGTTTTTAAGAAGAATAAGGCTTGTACCTGGTTCAATTGACACAAATTGCATGGTTTTTCTGCTCATGCATTCTTTATGTGAAAGGAATCACCTAGCCAAGATAAATGATAACTTGGTTCACAAAGATAACAAACTATCATACTCCTCTAATGTGACAATATGCTAATTATAGGAAAGTTAACCAATTCAATATGGTATGTAACTATTTTATCATATACATATTCCAATTAATTCTTTTAAAGAATCATTTAACACACACTCTGAATAACAGTCCCATTAGTATGGAATAATGGAAAATAAAAGGCACTTGCTCTATGAAGCAATATTATTATTATAGACTAAGCATACATGAAGACGGTTCAAAATAATTCCCAAAGAAATAATATAATATGAAAAAAAAACACACGAGATTAGAAAAATGATAAATATAATGTTCAAGTAACAATCTATGAGGAAGTTGCAGATGTACTACTAGGCATACACTCAAATGTGGAAAAGGAATAAAGAAGAGTTCATGCAAAGAAGATCTCCTTTCAAAACAAGACTTTATTAAGGGAAATTCACCAATGCATATAAGAACCCAATATATCAGTAAATCGATGATGGGTATTGTGAACCACAAGTTGGGTGTATATATGGGTATAAGGAGCTTGTTGCCACTACTTCAGGAATAGAAGAAACTGGTGAAGTGAGATCACAAAATCTTCCATCTAGATGAAGCATTCACAGTTCAATAAAGTGGAGTTAGAATGTTATTCAAAAATCATGGTCATGCCACAACTCTTATGAAATTTAATTATGTTGTTGCTTGCCAGATTTAAGGTGCTAGAAACAACAAAGAAGGATCTGTGACCTGAGGATGTTTTGTATTTAATGAAGTATAATGAGGCTCAGAATAACTTATTCGGGACATTCCTATCAAATTTTGTCTTGCAAGAATGAATGCACCAATTGTTGCAACAGTTGCAGCTCTTAATGAGACTATTGTATTGCCTTTAAATATGGTAGAAATATTAGTACTTTTCTAATTCTATCCAAAGATGTTCCCACATTTTGAGGTGTAAGACATTCCCTCCAATTTTTCCTGTCACGTTTCTTTGCATTTTAGCAAGATTGGTATCAACCTCCAAGATAGGATTTCATGTTAAGGTGTTTGATCATGTAAAGAAAGTAACAAAGAGGTCCTGATTAACATTTGAGGTCACAATATTACTGAGATAGTGAATTTTTTTGTTATTTGTATTAGGTCGATAACAATTTCTCCTCTCCCAAATACCCTAGACGAAGGAGCCATAAAACTGCGTGGAACTAAAAAGCCATATATACAAAGTGGATTTACCGAAAAGGGCTTAGAAACTTTTAACAAATAAAATTCCAATAGGAAAAATTCATTACAAGCGAAACCTAATGCTAATTCATTTACAAACAAGAAAATATAGCAAAATGGCATGCCCACAACTGCTTTGTCGATCGTTAGTGTCATTGACTCACTCGTTCTTTCTATTAATATAATACTCTATCAAGTGTAGATTGTACATAGCTAAGAGTTCCTATATTTGTATTCACTAGTAATTCCCTTCTTCATACGTTAGTAGATGAAGAATGCTTCAAGGAAATATTTGTCAATGAAATGCATTTATTGCAAAACACACTCAAAAGATTTGTCAGAAAGGTAGAATTTATCATGCAATACAAATGGGAAAGTGTAGACCTTTCATTGCAGCCTTACTATTGCAAGGACCATGTATGCAAGGCTTAAGGCACAAGGATAGTTTAACATATGGTTACATGGAAAGCTAGGATGGCAGAATAGGCAGAAAGATAGATTTTTTTTATTTGAGAGAAATTTAGAGACTCAAGAAAGTGCGATGGGCAGATGAAAATCCACTAACATATGTGAATAAGGATAAATTTTTGAATTGAAATAAGAATCAATTAAATTCCATAATGTTTTCCTAGTCTAATTGAAACAAGATAATGATACATATTAAATCCTACAAAAAAACTGAATAACAATTATCTTGTAGTCATATTAAAAATAATAAAAAGGAAAAGGAAGGGAGAGCTCACAATCTAATTCATTAGAATTTTAAGTAGGTTTTTCCTTCCCCGTACAACGTTTTCTCCTTTTTCCCATTTCCAAGAATGGAAATCTTTCCTTTTTTCGGTAACTGAAGTTTGTAGGCATCCCAAGCTAGATCTTGATTGATATAACCCCTGTTAACAGGGGTGGTGGATGCATTTAAGTGACCCCCATTTTGAATAATCCACTCCCCCCACTACCATCGTGCTTAAAATATAGTCTATTTCCTTTTCATCTATGATATTCAAATATGTCTGTAGCATCCAAAATAGCAACTAAAGAAATATTTTTCCCCAACTCCTTGCTCAAACTCTTTATGGCATATAAAAAAAATGACCAGTAGATAAAAATCAGTTCCAAAATAGTTGCCAAGTGGTTGCCAAACGGCTCCCAAAATCTACCCACTCACCAAAGATTAACTCATGTTGGATTCAAGGTAAGAATCAGTTTAAGAAGACATGACACTTCTTTGGATAAATCTCGATTTTACTCCCACCAATAGAGATTGACACAAAGAATAACTATCCAATAAATGGTTAATAGTCTCAAGAACCACCTATAATCATTTGAAATTCCATCTAATAACCCACTTCTAATGCCTCTACTCGGCTTATAAGAATTCAAAAAAAAAACAATATGCAATAATACAATGATCATATCTGTTTATTCTTATTAATATTTTTTATATTTGTCTATATTTACAACTTCTTCCTTCTATCAAATAATTGAATAGTCAATTATTTTCCAAGACATTTTTAATTATTTTGATGAAAGAAAATAATATTATCCTATCAATTACTTGATAAATGTTATTTCCAAAGTTAACTAGATGTTCAAAAAGGGTGGTCATGACATGTAGTAGAAGTTGTATATCCATATTCGACTAACATCCACACATCAAACCCTATGGATCCCAAATGTAACTTCATTTTGAATCTCCACCATATATAATATGATCCATTAAAGAGAAATACCTCTCTTGTACACGAGCCTTCTTCACAACCCATTCTTGTGTTCACACACCAAGATCTACCCAAAATGATGAAGCTTCTCCTAGGGAACCTAGGGATCTGATACCAATTGTTTGAACACAATGATCTACTAAGAAGGGGGTGAATCAGTAGATACTCAAAATCTATCCCTTAAAATTTTTATGTAATTTACTTCCTGAACTCCAAATACCTCGTGCAAATTTCTTACTTAACTCTTACCGTGTATATTATAAACTAAAGATGCAAACAATCAATCAACACAAATATCCATATAACACCAGATATACATGGAAAACCTGATATGGGAAAAAACACGGTGACTAAGGTTGCTTGAGTCTACTGCTCAAATCCAACATCACAATCCAAATCTTTGCTACAATGTTTTAGGGCTACAACCCAAGCAACATCAACTACCTAATTTAGAAGCAACCACTTCAATGATGCAAAAAAACCATGTTTTAGGAGCCACAACACCAAGGATGCAACAACACCCTAATTTAGAAGCCATAACTTTAGGGATATTACAATCCCCTAACATGAGATACAACCCAATACAATGAGGCTACAACCTCTTACAACATTACAAGCTTATATATGCATAGAATGGTTCTACATAACCTATGATGCATCATTACATTCAATATATTGTTGCACTTACTACAACTTAATTTATGCTATTGAAGTTACACTCTCAGCAACACACCCCTGATCTGTACTTTCCTCTGCACATAGAACAATAAATGGTCTATCTTATTTCTCTTCTCTTCTTTCCCCTTTTGTAGTGTCTCATACATCTACACTATACACTCTCTTCTCTCTCTACATCTGTTACACACTCAACAATACATAACTCTATTTAGCACCCTGTGCACTTCAAGACATCTCACTCTCATAGCAGATACAACTACTTAGACAATTCTTAGATTGTCTTCCTTTTTCCTTAACTCGACTGATCTGCAATCTATACCTCAAGATTCTCTCTACCATTTAGATCATGTCAAACCTTGTTCAAGGGTTTCCATCACTTGCAAACTTCACTAGCAAGTTGCCTATACCTCGAGCTCCACACCACTATCTAGCTCAACATTAATTCATCTGATAGGGTCTATCAGATATCTTTATTATCACTTTGCTTTTGCATCGAGCTGATTACACATTTAATTTACTTACAGAGAATTTTCCTCATTCTCTTTTTAAAACCCTAAAATTTGATTATGCATTCAATGCATTCTTCTATTCATCCAATATGATTTGATCTCAATCACCTATTGGGGTTTACCAAATATATTTCTCTAAACCATACCTATGCATCGAGCCTCACAACATTAAATTTTGTCACTCTTCAGTGAGCACCTTTTGATCAATCTCATGTAATCTGCACCATTCATCACTAACCTAGAAGGTCTTGACCAAGTCCCATCAAAAATATTGTGAGGTGTGTGACCATCGTGGATTAATCTCCACCATTCCTCACAGACCTCATAGGTCTTGATTAAGTCCCACTAACATCCCAGTTCGGTATTCGTCCACCGTCGGATCTTGTTGCCTCAATCACAACCGTTGATCATGCCAAAGAAATAATTCACTCATGACTTAGGAAACATTAAACGTATAAAATATTTCCTTGACTGGTAAATGCAAGGTGAAGGGGCCATTTCCCAAATGAGTTCAAGGGATTATGTCATAACTTAAGCAACCGGTAATCACCTTAACCAATCAACGATGAATTAGAACAACTTTTTGTACCCATGAACCTTTGATTTGTTGTCTGCTTGACTATGCAGGGTCCACTAGATTGGTCATTTCCACGTGCCATCCTTTCATCTACATTATCTCTATGTCGCCAAAAATCTAAACTTCGAAACCTCTAGCAGAGGTTGTGAACTTTTGCAAACCTGGGACATGTCGAAAACAAAGAGAACCTTCTTCCTTATTACTCCATTAGCTAAGTCACTAGGTCAAGAGGTTTTGAAACTTGAGAACCCCATGACATAGGTTAGCAAAACTTTGAACTCTATTACTTAAGAAATAAGCCATTTTCTATCAAACCGATGGAAGTTTATAACCTTAAAGTGCTAGGTAGAGGAGCTGGTCACCCTCACGAATTCAATGACATAAGTTGAAACTAATGCAATGGATAACCACTGATACTAGGTCAACATCATAAATAAAAATCCATTCTAAACACCATGACTACAAGTAACCTTATGGTTTAAATGATAAACCCAAACACTAGAGAGAAGAATTTTTTTTTTCTAGGCGCATTCACCACTTTCTCAAACTGTACAATACCTTTCTAGAAATCTCTCAAGAAACCCACATAAAATTTGTAGGTTGTTTCCTCTTCTACTATATGTGAGACTCTCTGCAACTTCATGACAACATTTTCAAGATATGCACTTTATCATCATCAATCTGCCACACTTCCAGAACCAGATCCACTGCTCTCACATCTAGGCACACCACTGAATTATCATCATGCCAAAAAATCCCTTGCATGATCAATTCCCCACTCCTTTTTTATCATTGGTACTTTCCATTCATGCTTGCATCCTCATTTGCATGAGCTACTCCATTTCAGCTCCTGTCATCATGTCAATAATCTCCCTTGCATAATTTGCACTTTTGACATCAATGACAACATTATATGCTTCTACACAGGATCAACACACTTCTCCTCTGATTCCCTTTTGACATCAATGGCAACATATTCCAACATATATATCTCCAAAGAAAAAGGTTTTCTTTGAGGATATGATTGTGGTTCACACATGACAAAATAGCTATTAGAGGGGGAATAAATTTGATTATACATTTTTCAAAATAATACTTAACCCTCTACAACTATCTTCTTTAGAATATCCAACTTCTCTTTTCCCTTTTGAACTAGTACCTTAAAGCACTGAATAGGGGACAATATTTACTAGAAATTTTTTGTAGACCATACAAAATGATGCAATAAGAAAATACCTGAAAATTATTGCAACCAACTCTTTTGATGATGTGGAATGTTTTGCAGAGTCACCGCCTCTTTAAAAGAGGAAAAGGTCTTCAAGCAGTAGAGAGCTCCTTCCAAGATCAATTTATTTTTGAGTTCTCTCCACCAACAGAGCACTAGACTTCAAGAACACACCAGAAACATTGTAGAAACCTCCTTCTTCAAGTATGTAGGTCCCTTTGCAAATCTCTATCTTCCTCAATAAGGTAGAGCATATTTGTAGTTGCTCACCCAGAGATTCATGCACTTATATTTTTCTTCCTCAGAGCATTAAGTTCACAAAGAGGAAGAGCATATATTCATTTTCTCACCCAAACATTTCCTTTTTTTTCTCCCCCAAAGAAGTTTCTAATTTGGTGACTTAGATGGGCCAATAAGACTCCACAATTCTCATTCTCTAGTTGTAAATTTGGATGACTCTTTGATAAGACTATCTACAATAAAAAAATACTTAGTTCATCCCCAGTGGAGTGGCCAATCTGTTATTTTTTCTAGATGATAGTCTAACATCCCCTAAAGGTTAGCTACTCCTTATACTCAGAGACCCTAGGTCAGTTGCCAACAAACATGAGATGACTAATTGGAAAGTCTCTCCTCTACACTTTAGGCTCTGCAAGACCAAGGTGGGTATCAATATGCATTAAGGTAGATCATCACACTACAATGGTTGAAGGCCTTCAATGGGATAAATAATCTACACAACCTTCACTACTAACAATGGCTTCTAGTAGTGTGGAAAGGGAAAACATGAAGGAAAATCTAAACTAAGAAAGAAGGAAATGTTTTTTAATTGATTTTTTTTTATTCTACCCTGGCTTCATACTTTGTGAATCTCCTTGACCAATGCCTAATCCACACAAAGTTAGGAATGAAATAAACTCCTACAATATACCAACCATGGCTTCTCATAACCCTACAACCTTATAGCAGGAAACCAACAAAAGGACAATCAACATGTTACTTAGTTATCCACACTGCACTACAATACCCTCATTATCTTTATGCAAGCAATTACACCACTCCTTGAATGATAGGAAAACATAAACATAACTCAAATGGAAAATGTGTTTGAAGCATCAATACAACCCTTTATTATATTGATTCAAAATATACTACACATTATATTTGGAGAACATACTGTAGACATCTAAATTTAATCACTTCCATATGGATAAATTTACTGCCTTTCCATCTATCATGTTAATATTAATTTATTAAATTAATATTACACATTTTGTCTCATATCGGTAAAGTATTTAATTTAATAATTAATACTTTATCTTTCACCTTATTCCTCTCTAAATTAAATAAATACGCTAATTTATTTAATTTAGTCATTTTTCCCCTTTTGATTTAAAATCAATTTAAAATTCCTCACTTTCTCTCTCCTTGTCACATCCTCCATAACCTTGCCCTAATTTGAATTAATTTAATTAATTCATAATTATGATGTGCATCCTCTTAATCAAATATTAATGTCACATCCTCCTACATTTTCCACTTGCCTCTAATCTGCCATTAATTACCATAACCCAATATTTGCACAACCTTAACCAAGGTCATTAGCCATTTTAGCACCACTTTTTGGTCAATTCTTCCATTTTTCCTTTTTGGACATTGACTCTCCTTCCCATGAGAATTTTTAATTCTCATTTATTTATCCCATGTCTCTCTCCTCCCTATGTGAATTTTTAATTCACATTTTGTCTTTCCAAGGCTTCTAAAACTTTGGACTTGTCACAATCTCCACATGTGACCAAGTCCCACCTTTTTGGAGCCCACCTTTTACCTTTTAGACCATCCTAGTAATGTGAATTTTTAATTCACATTTATATCTCCAACCACCTTTCATTTTTCCATGTAGATTTTTGAGGAATTCCAAAATTCCTCAAATGTCCCTTTCACTCCCACTTGGGGAAAAGGAATCCCTTTTTGAGGAAATCTCTTCACTCCCCAAGGTGCATGTCCTTCCTCCACCTCATGTACCTTCTTGACACCTCACTCACACCTCATATCCCCTTGTCCACTTCACCCTCCACATGTCAAGATGTGAGGGCTTGAGGGTTCTCAACCCACCATAGCCCTTCATCTTGGCCTTGTTGGATCAATCTTGACTGTTGAATTCTCTAGAGAATTCAAATTCTCCTATAAATACCCCCTCCTCAAGGGAATTTTAAAAATAACTTTTTGGATTTTCATAACTACATGTTGCCAATTTACACTTTCAATCCTTTGCCATCATCTAGCCATCTCTTTTAATCATTTTGCATATTTAATCTTACATTTAGTCACTCAAGAAATCATCTAAGGAGCACACAAAAACATCCAAATTAAGGGCCAACCAAGGAGATATCAACAACAAGGAAGGTGAAATCATTTGTATCTTGTTTGTCCATTTTCCTTCTTGTTTTATCACTCTTTTGGCTAATCTTTAGGTGTCCTTAGTCTTTTATCACTTGCATTTTAAGTTATTTTGCGTATTAGAGCGGAATAAAATTCTTAGGTTCATATTTCTGGCATGCCCGGTGGGACCCACAAACGGGTTCTTGCATTTAACATTCATCTTTGCTAAGTATTGTGCAGAAAAAGGTCGCAGAAAGGCGGAAGCGCCCTCTATCCCACTGTAGAAAGGCGGACGTGCCCTCTACTTTTCCGTAGAAAGGCGGAAGCACCCTCTTGCCTGCTACAGAAAGGCGGAAGCGCCCTACATCTGAAAGTTTTATTTTCTTCTAACAAGTTTGCTGCAATTAGGGATACATTTAGAAGATTTGTTTTCTAACACTTTTCTTGCAGTGGGAGGGACACAACTTTCCATTTTCTTGAAAATCTAATAAATTTTGTTGTAGCAAGGTGGAAGCGCCCTCTAACCTTTTGTTGCAGCAAGGCAGAAGCACCCTCTAACCTTTTGTTGCCGAAAGGCGGAAGCGCCCTCTAATCTTGCTGCAGAAAGGTGGAAGCGCCCCCATTTTGGCTGGAAAAAGGCGGAAGCGCCCCAATTTTGCTACAGAAAGGAGAAAGCGCCCCTATTTTTGCTGCAAAAAGGTGGAAGTGCCTCTGTTTTGCTGCAAAAAGGTGGAAGAGCCCCAAAACAGCACAGTTTGGAAGGTAAAACAGTCATTTTAGCTTTATTTTTGCTCCCATTTTTTTTGCTATTTTCAAGTAGTAACTCTCTAACATTGTTTTGGCAAGGATATTGGTGTTTTTTGCTAATGTTTTGCAGCATATTGTGGCATAATTTGACCAAAGATGAAGAAGAAAATAGCTAACATTTGCTTGCAGAACCATCTATTTGATCGGATTTTTAAAAAATTATCTTTGTTGTTTTGGAACATAGTCTAATTAGGAGAAATAAACTTTATTGCTTGCTATGATAGTTTATTCTTGTGTTATCCAAGGGGGCATTAATTTGTTTTCACTTTCCCCTTGCACTTCGTGTGAGCCTGGGGAGTAGTTTGAAGCGGTTAGTGCCTTCTTTTTAGTGGGACCTACTTGGGGATTTCATCACCCCAAGGGACGATTCCAACCACGCGTACCGGCGGGGTATATAAAGGGGGGAGAATGAAAGTTGTACCCCAATCCAGTCACATCATAATTGGCAGAGCGTCGAAGCTAGGGTGATACCTAGATAGACGTGAAGAGTTGGTCTAAGCCTTTCAGTATCTCGCTGGGGTTCCCGACTCATGCTTGTGACGGGCTGTGTTCACGGTTGTGTCTCATGTATCGAGAGTATATCAAGGACTCCCTAGAAGTCTTGTGCATCCTAAATTAAGACCTTGCCTAGCCATACCCTTAATATTAATCATAGGATTGTGCTTGCTTGAAGTGTGGTGAAAAATTTATGAAATCTTTGATACTTTGGTCTTACTTTACCATTTTGCATCCTTGCCATAGCCTTTACCATCAAAACCAAACTCTGTCCTATCGTAAAAAGGCAGAAGCGCCCCTAATTCTATTGTAGAAAGGTGGAAGTGCCCTTGTCTTGCTACAGAAAGGCGAAAGCGCCCAGTTTTGCTACAGAAAGGCAGAAGCGCCCCTAATTCTGCTGCAGAAAGGCGGAAGCGCCCCTGTTTCTGATGCAGAAAGGCGGAAGCGCCCTTGTTTTGCTACAAAAAGGTGGAAGCGCCCCTGATTTTGCTATAGAAGGGTGTAAGCACCCTTGTTCTACTACAGAAAGGCGGAAGCACCCCTGATTTTGCTGCTGAAGGGAGGATTTTCCCTCCTGAACACCTGAAATTGCCCCATTTGGATCTGTTTAGCCTCTAAACCATCATTTAATTGTTCCCAACCATTATCTCATCATCCTGGGCCTCCATTTTGTTATTCTATGCCTCCCAAAACCTCCATTAGGTTCGTTTAAACATTCATTCTATCATTCCAAGCTTTCGTTTAACCATTCTAAATCCCCATTCATTCGCCACAATTATCTTTAATTCACCCATTCATTTTAATTTTTCCCTAATCCATTTAAAAGCCCATACCCTCACCTTACGAACACTATAACTTTACCATTCACATCGCCAAACACTACCCATGACAAAATCGTCCTAACCTTGTATTACAAAGTGGTTACCTAAATTGACCATAGCGCTTGAACTTGATTATTAGTCTTTAACTTCGACCCGAATCAATTTGCTTCCATCTTGAAGTGAATTTGGTGGCGTAAGTTATCATCCTCAGCCCAATCAATCCATTCCTATCTCAAGGTGGATTCGGTGCCATAGTCATCCTCTTAATCAATTAAAGCTCTTGGTTGCTAATGGTAACTTCCTTTGATTAAACTCAAGGTCTCCCTCTCATCTTTTATCATCCAATTATATCCATCCAATCATCCAAATCTATCAAAACCCATCATTCGACCAAATTGTCCAATCCAATCCAATCAAATCCAAATCCAATCCAATCAAATCAAAACCAATCCAATCCAAATCCAATCCAATCCAAATTAAATTCAAACCCAATCCAAATCCAATCCAATCCAATCCAATCAAATCCAAATCCAATCCAAATCCAATCCAATCCAATCAAATCCAAATCCAACCCAATCCAAATCCAATCGAATCCAATCAAATCCAAATCCAATCAAATCGAAATCCAATCCAATCAAATCAAAACCAATCCAATCCAAATCCAATCCAATCTAAATTAAATTCAAATCCAATCCAATCCAATCCAATCCAATCCAATCCAATCAAATCCAAATCCAACCCAATCCAAATCCAATCCAATCTAATCAAATCCAAATCCAATCAAATCCAAATCCAAATCCAATCAAATCCAAACCAATCCAATCGAAATCCAATCCGATCCAGTATATCCCAACAAAATCTGATCCAAATCCAAACCCCATCCAAATCACACCTTATCCAATCACAACCAAATCATTTGACAAAGGCATTAATCTACTCATCCCACATTTGCATGCCCATTCAGACCCGTTCACAGGCAAAGAAAATGGCTGACCATCAAGCTCAAAATCCCCAATCAAACAACCCTCAAGATCCCAAAAACATAATCAATGTCTCATCAGATCTTAACAAGGGTACCAACATCACTCATGATCCCCATAATGGTACTTCATCACACTCCAACACTGCGAATTAGAATAACTTGCCACATGGAGAAGAGCGTATGGTTAATCAACCTGAACTCACACTTGAGGAACATTTCAGTAATCTCGCCAATGTGAAAATGACTGATCGTTTGCTTGAGAAACATGGGGAAGAAATCTTGGCCCACCTAATTGAGAAGGGTGTCAAACCCCCCTCTAATGTTGACTTGTCCAAATATAGGGGTACCCCATCTAACATGCTTCAATGTTCACAAAATGCACCCAAAGGTTCATACTTCTCCAATGTTCCTCCAGTCGAGGGTTGGCATCAACCTGAATTTGGCAATGTCATTCATTATCAGGTTAATTATCCCCCACACGCTTTGACCTCAACTATAGGTGGACCTCAAGTTCCTAATCCCAATAATCCTTTTGCTTACGACATGCCACAAAGTGTTCCGCAACCCCCGCCATTAACATTAACAACACCTCCTCCTTCCAACCAACCTCTAGTCAACATTGGGAGCACCTCCTTTGCCACATCCCTTCCGCCTCCTGGGGCCACCAATATACCACCTCAACAGGTTCACCAATCTACCATTCCGCCTCAATTGCCTCCACAAGGAACACCCCAGCTGAACATTCCGAGCGGTACCCAACAACCCCCTTTACAAAACACGCCTACGCTACCTCCGCCATCTCATCTGCAACAACCTATACACAATACCTTGGCCTCTTCACAACAACCATCATACCAATCACAAGGCAATCCATCTCAACCTATTGCCCAGACCATATCTCCCTTTCTCGTGTCCCTTTTGCGTCCAAAGGTTCAACCACAACACAATATCCCACCTCAGTCCATACAACACTCGACGTCACAATAGCAACCTCCCCAACATTACTACTATCACAATCAACAGCAATTTCCCCAACAACCACTTTATGTGACCTCCCAACAATCACAACAATACCCTCAATACCAACAAACCAACATGCAACGTCCCATCCAAGTTCCTCAACAACCTACCCCGCACTTTTATCAAAAAAATCCATATTATACCCCACAAAAACATCCCCCATATCAACAAAATTCCCCATCTTACCAGCAAACCATATCACCATCCAGTCATCCAAACTCATATTTCAACAATCTGACACCTTTTTAGTAGGATCCTTCATCATCCTACCATCAATATCCGTCCAACTCATCAGGCAATGTGGAACTACTAGAAATCAAAGCCGCAGTTAAGGACCTTCAAGTCGGGGCTACAAAACAATCATTCAAATTTGAAGATATATGCCCGTATCCATATGATCCCTCCATCTCATTAATCCCATTTCCTAAAAATTTTGAGATACCAAAATTTGACAAATACAAGGGAAACAAGGATCCTAAGGCCCACTTGCAGGAATTTTACTCCCAGTGTCAAGAAGTTATCCACAATGACAACTATCTCTTGCGCTTGTTCCCCCGGAGTCTGGCAAGCAATGCCCTAGGGTGTTTCATCACCCTTGAAAAGGGGTCCATAAAATCTTTTTCTGACCTATCAGAAAAGTTTGTCTCCTACTTCTCCTTCAATTTGGAGAAAGATACTGATACCTTGGATCTCCTCAAAGAGAAACAGCGAGAAGGGGAAACCTTTACTAACTACCTCTAAAGGTGGCATGCCCTAGCAAGCCGAATGAAAACCCCTTTGAAAGAAAAGGACATGGTCACCCTCTTCGTGGAGAACTCTCATCCCGGCATGGCTCATAACTTTAGATTACATTGTGTCACCACTTTCACAGAGGTAGTAGAGAAGGGACCCATTCTTGAATGTGCTCTTGTTGCCAAAGGGCACATCAAAATATATAATCAAGATAAGGAAAGCGCATTCAACGACAAGCCACATTTTTGTAACAAAAACAAAAATGCAGTAAATAATGGTGTCACAGATACTAAACATGTCCATGTGGCTAACACATCCTAGAGACAACAACAATCCATACCTAATGCCATATTTGTACCGCAAGGGACACCCCGTCCTCCCCAACAGTCTAATCAAAATAATCAGGGGAACACCAAATGCCAATATACCCAATTGGGTGAACCCTTGAGTATTGTTTTTAATAAATTGCTTCAAGTCAATTACCCCATCACATACCCTGTCACCAAGCCATTTGACGAGTCTAAACCCAAGCCGACATGGTTTAAAGAAAATGAGTATTGTGACTTCCATAAAATCGAGGGACACTCCTTGAATAAGTGTCAGGGTTTGAAAAACTATGTCCAAGATCTCATTGATCGAGGAGATATCAAAGTGGACCCCAATCAACCTTTGTCATCCAATGCTCAACTACAGATCTATCAAAATGCCTTCCCAAACCATAATCAAGGCCCTAGCACCTCCAATAGTAATCCTCAAAGTAACAGCACAAACAATGTGAATTACAAGAATGTGCCCTTCAATTATGAAGGTGTTATTCATTACATTGAGTAGGTGGAACCCCGAGTATCCATGATACACGTTAAAGCAAAAGACCCTCAATGTGTTGTTACTACACAACGAGCCCGCATCGCTGTCCTAGCAGCCTCTACACCTACCCAACCGACTCTCGTAAACTCTCAATATAACATCTTTGATCATCTAAGGAAGACCCCCGATCATATATCCATTTTGGATTTGCTTAAGTCTTCCCCGGTACATCAAGAGATCCTCAATAGAGCCTTGCAGGAGACCCATGTACCAAATGACATCGACCCCACACAATTCCAAGCTTTGGTGGGACACTTGGATTTGTCTCATCACCTCCATTTCAGTCAAAATGATATGCCAAAAAACATCAACATCAATCATAACCGCCCCCTACATATCGAAGTCATAGTTGCCCGTCATAAAATAAAAAGGGTTTTGGTAGATAATGGCTCTACCCTCAATTTATGTACTTTGAAATTCATAAAATAGGTAGGGTATACTCAAGCAGACCTAAGCAACCAAATGATTACAATCAAAGCTTATGACAATGCAGAGAGAAATTCAGAAGGAATCATCAGTCTTCCTATCCAAGTGGGACCTGTGCTCCAATATACTACCTGTCATGTCCTTGATCTGGACTTACCATATAACCTCCTCCTTGGCCGCCCATGGCTCCATGCTATGCAAGCCATCCCCTCCACATACCATCAATGCCTCAAATTCCCAGTCAATGGACAAGAGATTACCATCTATGCTGACCCCCAATCGTTTGAATATTGTCGAGCTTTAGAAGCATCTTTTCCCAATTTACATTATTGTCCTGGGGTCGAAATGGGGGCATCCCAGTAGTCATCCTCCAATCCATCATCCACCGTGATCACCACTCCATCCTCTGCCACTAATCCTTCAGTCACTAGAGTCCAGATCATCGACAAAGGGTGTGGCGAATATGAAATGCATACGACTCTCAACGTAGCCACCATGCCACCATCACCACACGAGTATGGTCAACCTTCACGTGCCACACAAAAGGAAGACAAGATCATCACCTTCAGTGGTAAAAACATTCCTACCACCACTTTCAAATCTCTGAGTGTCAAGATCGATACACCAGAGGAAGACATAAGCCAATGGGTCTACCAAGAAGAGCCTAAACTAGAAACTCCTCTAAAGAAATATTTTTTAGGAAAAGTATCCTTGGCCAACAAAGTTCATGGAAAAACATAACTACCAAGGTAGAGGCCTAGGTAAAAAGGAACAAGGGCGATTGCAACCCATTAATACACCAAAATTACCAAAGAAAGCAGGCATTCGGTATGACAGCAAATAGAAAAGCCTCACAACATCATCTAATACTACTAATAGTATCACCATGGACGAGGGCTCATTGGCAGACATACCCGAGGAGGAATCCATCATACATGCATATGATGATGTCAATCACACTGACTTGTTGTTCATGTTTGAATGCCTATCCATTTGCACCATTAGCCTTTCCCTTCATCACCCTGAACTCATTGATTGGGACCTACATAATACCACACCTGTCAGTATGTCTGGGGACACGTATGTCAACCTTATGGGATTGGGGGAGGATGAACACTCCAGTCACAAAAATAAAAATAAGAAAAATAAAAAGCGATCATCTAGTGAAAACCTCCTTGAGGCACTTCCTGACCTGAAAAAAGTAAAAATAAAAGACGCATCTGATGGCGAAAACCTCAAAGAGGTGTCGGAAGATGGAGATGTTCATCTTCCCCTTATGGGAACTCAGCTATCTACCAGATCATCTATCCTGATTGAAGAGACACAAGAAGTTAATTTGGGAACTGTTGAAAGTTCGAAGATCACCTATGTAGCCAAGTCACTCTCCGAACAAGAGTATTCGGTCTTTGTGTAGCTACTCTGAGAAGGAATCATCAACTTTTCCTGGTCATACTCAGACATGCCAGGCTTAGACCCTACTTTAGTGGTTCATCACTTAGACATTCGCCCAGACGCCAAGCCTGTCAAGCAAAAACTCTGTAAGATGCATCTGCAAGTCGCATTGTTAGTTAAGAAGGAATTGGAGAAGTTACTGGACATGGGTTTTATCAGACCAATTGACTACTCCGAATGGATCTCCAATATAGTTCCAGTTGCCAAACCCAATGGAGACATTTAGGTCTACACAAATTTTAGGGATCTCAACAAAGCCTGCCCAAAAGACGATTTCCCTCTTCCTAACATTGACATGTTGGTTGATCTAACAGCAGGACATGAGATGTTATCCCTCATGGACAGGTTCTTCCGCTATAACCAGATTCGAATTGCACCTGAAGACCAACACAAAACCGCCTTCACAACTCCTGGGGCACTTTTTGTTACAATGTTATGCCCTTTGGTCTCAAAAATGGGAGGACAACGTATCAGAGAGCCATGATGGTTATCTTCCATGACCTCATCCACATCATCATGGAAGACTATGTTGACGACCTACTCGAGAAATCCAAAACATGAGCAGAACATCCTTCCATCCTGAAAAAGATATTTGAGCGGTTAGAGCATTATAAGTTGTGGCTGAATCCAAAAAAGTGTGTCTTTGGGGTCACGTCAGGGAAATTGTTGGGTTTCATAGTCTCTTGCAGAGGTATTGAAGTTGATCCCACCAAGGTAAAGGCTATTCTGGACATGCCACCTCCACGCAATCTGAAGCAGCTAAGAAGCCTCCAGGGAAAGATGTAGTCCATTTGTCAGTCTATAGCCCAACTCGCAGATAAATGTCAGCCCTTTACCCATCTTTTGAAGAAAGATTCCACCTTCTGATGGACCCCACAGTGTCAAATGGGTTTTGGTAAAATCAAGGAATATTTAGCTCATCCACCGATTTTGATGCCACCTATTCCAGGAAAACCCCTCCTGCTTTATATCTCTGCTACCTCAGTCACACTAGGGGCATTATTGGCACAACATGATGAGTCACTCAAAGAGAGGGCAATCTACTACATCAGCCGTACACTGGTTGGCTATGAGTTAAATTATTCCCCTATGGAAAAAGCATGCCTCGCACTAGTCTTCAGTACACAGAAACTCCACAATTACATGCTCAGTCATCTAGTCAAGTTAATCGCTAAAATTGATCCCTTGAAGTATCTGTTATCTAGAAACACTTTGACTAGCCGCATGGCCAAATGGGTCATGCTCCTCAGTGAATTTGACATAGAGTATGTAGAGTGCAAAGCCATAAAAGGACAAGTTATTGCTGATCAGCTAGCCGAAGCACCATTAGTAGATGCCTACCCTTTAGACGCTGAATTCCTGGATGAAGAAATCTACACAGTGACAGAAGCACCAACTTGGACATTATATTTTGATGGTTCATACACTCATAGTGGATCGGGGGCAGGAATTCTGTTAGTCACTCCTCAAGGTGACTACATCCCAAAATCATTCAAGATAGCATTTTCGTGTACCAACAATATGGCAGAATATGAAGCTCTCCTCACCGACCTTAAAATTGCAAAGCAATGGCACATAACACATTTGAAAGTCTTTGGGGATTCCTTACTGGTTATTAGAAAAGTTAATGATGAATTCCTCACAAAGGATGATAAACTATTACCCTATAAACGCATGGTGGATGATTTCAAAAAATATTTCACCTCCATACAGTTTGACCAAATCCCGCGAGTACAGAATAAAGCAGTAGATGCCATGGCTACCATTGGTTCCCTAATTGACATGCCCAAGGATCGAACAGAGTGTGAGTTTCTTGTTGAACAATTTTTTATCCCCACATATGATGTTCATGAAACTGACATGGTGTGCGATATTGTAGGTCCCACCTCCCCGTGGTACCAAGACATATACACTTATCTCTGTGATAATATCATGCCCCCAGAACTTACATGCAACCAACGTAAATCCTTTATCCATCGTTCGTCCTGATACATCATTGTTGGTGATACGCTTTATCGTCACGGTAATGATGGAATCCTCCTGAGATTTATGAATGAGACCGGGGCCCAAACAGTACTAACGGAAGTACATGGTGGTATTTGTGGGGCTAACTCAAATGGTATGGCTCTGGCCAAAAGGATATTATAGGCTGGATACTATTGGCCTACATTGGAACACGATGTTTGCGAATTTGTGAAGAAATTCCTTCCATGCCAACAACATGCAGATTTGATCCACGCTCTAGCATAAGATCTTCAGCCTCTCCTAGCACCATGGTCAATTTCTCAATGGGGCTTTGACTTGATTGGCAAGATTCACCCACCATCATCCGACGACCATACATTCATCATCACCACAACTGAGTACTTCACCAAATGGGTGGAAGAAATGCCACTCTCACAAATCACCGGTACTCAGATTTCTAAATTCATCCTCTACCATATTCTCTGTAGATATGGTATCCCATCCACCATCATTTTTGATAATAGAAATCCGTTTAAAAACCAAGCCATGAAACACCTTTGCGACACCTTCCATATCCAGCACCGTTGGTCGACGCCTTATTATCCTCAGGGTAATGGTTAGGCAGAAGCCACCAACAAGACCCTAATTCGCATCCTCAAAAAGGTTGTCAATAACACTGGACGAGATTGGCACCTTCACATTCATCCTGCCCTCTGGGCATACCGTACATCTATCTGCACCCCAACAGGTGCCACCCCATACTCTTTAGTATACAGTGCTAAAGCCATCTTGCCAATCGAAGTTGAGCTCCTCTCATTAAGAATTTCTTTGAAGAACCTCATCAGCAAAGAAGATGCTCGCGTTGCATGGCTTGCACAACTAGAGTTACTGGATGAACGGAGAATACGGGCCTATGATCACCTACAAGCATACCAGACCTGTATCAAATGTCATTACAATAAAAAGGTCCACCCTAGGCAATTCTAGGTGGGTGAGCTTGTTCTCAAGGAAAACCAACACACTCAGCAAGACCGTGACAAGAAAGACAAATTTGAGGCAAATTGGTTAGGGTCGTATATCATCACTGCCAAATATGGATCTAGAGCCTATAGGTTGACTACTCTAGAAGGAGATCCCCTTGACGAACCTGTCAATATTCTCCATATGAAAAGGTTCTATGCTTAAGTCCGCTTGATCTACCCTATCAAAAGTCAAAAATCAAAAAAATCAAAAAATCAAAAAATTAAAAAAAAAAATCAAAAATAAACAAAAAAAATCAAAAAAATCAAAAAAATAAAATAAAATAAAATAAAAATACAATAAAATCAAAATAAAATAAAATCCAAAAATAGTAAAGAGAAATAAATCCGTCTTATGGTGAAAACCACCTCTTGGTGGCGCCTTGGATAAGTATGGATGGTGAAAAACTATCAGCAGGCATCATCCATAGAGGGCTTAATCATTATCTACCTGACATCCTAGTTATTTTGTGCTTTCATCTGCACTATCATCCCCACCCACATCAGCCTAGGTCATTTGATATTTGTTGATTGAGCACTGGACGACCCACCGCACCTATCCCTCATCCTGAGCTTTTTTATATCCCACTTTGAGCTTATGTCTTTAGTTTCCCTTTGTCGGTCGGTCCATGTCGTCATATAGGATCATTCATCGTGGCGGTCTCCATCTAGGTTTCATCCTTTGGCGTCACTTTCCTCCTTTATCGAACTATGTTGCCCCTACACTTTCCCATAGGCAAGGTTGGTCATTTGATCCTCCCCTGGGGCATTTGTCTGTCGCATCTTGTGTCCATCATCGATCACCATTGTCTTATTTCTGCTTTATCCATGGTCTTTTTCCATGAACTACGAGGGCTCTGCACTTTCACGTAGGCAAAGCTAATCTCTGACCGGCCCCCGAGCCCCTAGGTCTTTAGGTTGTGTCTTGTCTCCCTTGTATTGTGACATCAAGCTATGCCTTTATCTCGCTGGTCCTTAACAAACAAAACCCACTTGTACCAACGAATCTAATCAATTTTGAATATCCTATATCATACCGATCTTTTCGCTTAGTATCCATCATAGGTCTTATCAGGATCCATCCTTCCTAACAGACCTCATCAATTCTATCTATCCCCTTGATCCTATGGCAATGGACATTTGAAATTGATTGTGATCTTTTGATGCTTTTGGTTTTGTTTATTATTTGGGCTTCCTATCATCACTTATCAAGGCCGCCATAATCCATCATATTATGACATGTTTTGATTGGTCCACATAGGGGCATATCTTGATCTTTTCTTTGATTGTGTCTTCTTGGTTGTCCCACATAGTACCCACCAAGATCCTTGAGGTGTTAGGGCATCCTTTTGTGCTTGTGGTTATCCCAATACCGGACTCGAACAAAGTCTTCGTGACTTTGGGGTATCGGGATAGCCTTCTTGTCTGACATGTTTGTCCCATGCATTAGACACTAATCTACCTCGGTCCTCCATACCTTAGTGAATCGTGTCTTATGCTATAGACAAAATTAGTGCTCCAAAGATGGAAAATTGAGTTAGGGTTTCATTTTCATAATCATTGCATTAACACTCACCCTATGGTTTTGGTTGTGCAAGTACTTTCCTTCATTCTTTTTCATTCTTCTCAGGATACTGATACCTTTTGATAGATGCCAAACAACATCCATCTTCACCATCACTACATACCCACCTCCCATTATCATGTCAGTTCTTATTGGCACTTATGGCCATGTGTTATTTCCTCTAGCATTACACAAGTCCTATCCCATATATTCATCGTCACCTGCATCACCGTATGTTAGGTCCATACACACATCACCACCTGCACCACAAAGTGTTAGACGCATAATACATCCCATCCTGCATATATAAAATATTCATACAAAATCCATCATACGCATATACATACATGACAAATAAGTCAACTAGGCATCCATATATATAAATCATCATATATCCCATAGGTACACATAACATATTACCATCACCATGTGTCAATACAATTATTCATATTCCATAAGTACATATATCCAATCATCCACATAAACATCTCAATAAATCAAGGCATAAACATAACTAAACATAAGCATGATTATTCATATAAAATTATCTGTATTCTAATCATCCATGTGAAATCATGAACATGAGCATAAATAAACTAATGCATCCATCCACATAAACATGTAATACCATATACGCATACATATAATCACCCAACATAAAAGGAAACATATTACATGGTGTCAATAAGAACTGTCCCATACAAAATAATACAATATATGTCACATGTCCATCATACATCACATGATAAGATACAAAATACAGAGATATAGAACATCTCTAATCTCTATCAATAAATCATACACACTACATCCTGCATATGTCAAAAACTCAGTAGCCTGTCACCTCCCAAATGAACTCCCCACATCTGATCTCTATGGAGACTCAGGTCCTGCTCCTCTACCTGGTGAAACACCTGGTGAATCACTATAACCACGTGTTCGTGTCCCCAATGACTGAGATGGCACTGGCATCTAAGGTGTCTGCCTGGTATAATAGAATCTCCAATGTGCTGGCTCAAGAACTGCATCATAATATGCAGCCATCAAAAAACCTGCCTCTCTCATGCTATCCTCTCTCTCCGCAACCTGGACCCGAGCGGAATTCCGCTCATGTCGATACCTGTCTTGGTCCCTGGTGATTGCTCTCCTCTCTTGCTCCCAGGCCTCCTGAGCTAACTGAATCTATGCTAACTCTGCCTATAATCTATCCCTCATCTCCTTCGCAGCCACTGCCCATGCCACCGTTGCATCCCTCTCTCTCCACAATCTGCACATCCTGACATCCCACCCTCACCCTGACCTATAGGAACATGAGTCATCATGGCATCCCTCTCTTCCTGTAGGGTCTTCATCCGCATCTTGCTGCATCTCTATCTCTCTCAACCCCCTGTGCCCGAGCCACTGCTGCATCTCTATCCCTCTGGAGAGCCTGTGCCCGCAACTCTACTAAATCCCTCTCTCCAGAGAGTCGCTACCTCTACTACCGCCTCATCTCTCCCTCTCTGTAATGCATGTATCACTGCCTCCACTACTGCCCTCTCACTCTGAATGCATGCTTGTGCCGCATCCCTCTCTACCTCCATCACCTGTACCTGAGCCTGTGTTGCATCTCTCTCAGCCCGCATAATTTGTGCCTGCTCTACTGCCTCGGCCTCCCTCTCCTGCATCAACCCCATATCTCCAAGTGCCTGCTCAAGACAATGTACCCTATCCTAAAGCTCATCCCAGTCCCACTGGAGACCTCCTGACTGCTGACTAGTACCTCCCGTCCCCTCCTTAGCTCCCTACTCTATCCTCTCCTCTGACTCCCCCTGGCCTGTAACACCATGACCTCTGTCTGTAATCTATCATGGTCCCATGTCACACTATTCAACTCACCATGTATCTTATGTACCTTTGACTGTGCCTTGTCCTTCTCCGTCGCTGCTCCCGCTAGCTGGAAAGTAATGGCGTCATAATCTATCAGGGCCTTCCGCTCTACTCTAGCAAGCTCGGCCTCCAGAACCCTCACTCTCCACTCTGCCATCTATACTCTCACCTCTGCTCCCCTCGCCTGCACAATGGGATCCTCTGGTACATAAGGAACTAACACTAATGCATCTCCTACCGCAACATCCTCCTCTGCCACATCCTTGTCTACATCCATCACATCCTCCTCCCCAACCACTAGCTCTATCTCATCCTCCCCATCATCCTCTCCACCTTCCTCCCCAACCACCAGCTCTGCCTCCTCCCCACCTGCTAGCTGCTCCCTACCCCCCTGCTCCTGTCCCTCTTCCTAGTCCTCCACAATCTGACGAACCCGAAATCGTCTCACCTCTCCCTATCTCTCAACTACGAATCGATGTCATTGTGACCTCTTCTCCTCTCCTAATGCTACTCTCACATCCTCCTCCTCTCTACTCTCTGGCTCCTAATGAGCCTCATGACTCTCTACCATAGGCTGCACCCGCAACCACCGTGGCTGACCATGTCGTCCTACCACGAACTGTCTCCTCCCCTCCTCTGTAGCATCCCTCACACCTACCACCTCCACATCCTCCATCTCATCTACATCCATCACCTCCTCCACCCTCTGTTCCTCCTGAGTTCTCTGTGGCTGCCCCCTCTCCCGCTGCCGACCCTCTCTGACCACCCTCTGCTCCACCTGAGCTCTCAATGGCTGCCCCCTCTCTTGTTGCTGATCCTCTCTCCGGCCTCATCTCTGATGTCTCCTCCTCCTCCTCCCTGCTCTACCTACCTGCTCTCTCTCACCCCCCTCTGGCTCCTCCTGTCCCCCCTCGCCTACCACTGCCACCTCTCCTCTCCCTCTATGGTCTCTACTCCTCTGCTGGTCCGGCACTTGCTACCCCAAACCTAGGCCCCACAGGTGTAATTCTCTCCCATAACCTATTCTAAAACCACCTCCGATATCGCTCAGTCACCACTGGCATCTACTCTCCTCCTACCATCCCTAAATAAGCCGCCTGTCCTGCTGCCATCCATGATGCCCTGGCTGTCATTGGTGATATGTGTCCTCCCCATAGTAGCTCTCTACTATACCACCGGAACAAGATAGGCACTGGCGGAATATCCTGTATCACCTCAAACTGTCTCAACACTCTATCTGGTCGATGAGACTCTACTATGCGTGGTAGCATACCAATAATAAAACATTGGCTCAAAAAATACCCCTCATGACTCCCAGTATCTAACCATCCATTGAACTGATGCGCCCTATATGGCCGCCACTCTATGTCCCCTGAACATAGATCATCAAATGCTCTCCTCCACCCCTCCATCTCCCCCTGCATCTCATAGCAGAAAATCCACCCTCTCTCCTCCCCATACTCCCAAGCCACAGGCTCCCGGTCATCCACTGTCCCCCTCCTCACCACTATCGGCCTAGTCACTACAATATGCTCTCATGCCCAAATCTACAGTAGAGTCACATGTGTCACACTCGATACTTCCTGGTGGCAGATCCCGTGCATATCTCTGTACAGCTGAGCCAATACACACGACCCCTACGAAAATAGTCCCCCCCGCCACTCAACAATGTGGCGGATCACCTCCATATACCGTAGGCTATATGTCCGTTTGCTCCGATCTGGCAACAATATCCAACTAATCAGGCCACATAGAAATAACGGTAAGGCTTGCACACCCACTAACAAACATCCGTCCAAATTTAACTGCCCCTTCACTAGGGGCAATGTCACATGACCAAACAAAACTCTCAAAGTCTCCTATAGCTCCACCCCTGTGGATACCACCTAACTCACTAACCGGTTGGCAATCGGTAGCCTCAAGATGCACCACACATCCTCCAACGTCACGGTCATCTCTCCTGTACAGAAATGAAATGTCGACGTCTCTAAGTTCCATCTCTCTATCAATGCGGTCAACATCGCCACATGTGCTCTGACCTCTGGAAACTGAATGTAGTGACCTAACCCTGTGCAATCCAATGCCGCCTGGTCCTCTCCGTTCATCGCTGCTACCGTCACCACCATCACCTCTGACCATTGCTCATGCACCCATAACCGCTCAAAGCTTTGCATAAACAAACACATTTGTCATTATTTCTTTTTTATTTTTTATTTTCTTTTCTCTCTATCTTCCCCCTTTTTCTTCTTCTTTCTTTCTCCCTCCGCTGGATTCCCCCCCAAGCGGGGTGCATCCACCCCTAGTTGGGGCAGAATTGGCCGGCCGCAGAAGAGCGGAACCGCCCCACGGCGGGGCGGAAGCGCCCAGCTGCAGCCGGGTGGAACCGCCCCGCTATGGGGCGGTGGCACCCCGCACTAGGGTAGCATCGCCCCCGGCAGGGCGGAACTGCCCGACTGCAGCCGGGTGGAACCGCCCCGAGCCGGGGCGGAAGAGCCCAGCCGCAGCCGGGTGGAACTGCCCCGTGGCAGGGCGGAAGCGCCCCGCACTGGGGTGGCACCGCCCCCGGCAAAGTGGAACCGCCGGCCGCAGTTGGGCCGAGGCACCCCTGGCGGGGCGGAACCGCTCGACTGCAGCTAGGCGGAACTGCCCCGTGGGGGGGCGGAACCGTCCCGCACTGGGGCGGCACTGCCCCCTGGCAGGGTAGAACCGCCCGGCCGTAGTCGGGTGGAGGCGCCCTTGGTGGGGCGGAACCGCCTCGCCCAGATGCACCTTCTTCCTCTTTTTTGCCCCTTTTAGATTTTTTTTCAATAAACTAAGTTAGACCCATTTTTCTAATTTTTCCCCTCGACAAAACCCATGTTTTCAAATTTTAATTTTTTATGTACAAAGTGCGTAAATGAAATATGAGGGTTTTCCTTGCTACTCACACGCTCTCCGCTCGCGCCCCCACTGTACAATGCACGAACCTCATCCGCTCGGTGCACGATCGCGGTGTCATTCTCCGTCGGCATCGTTCCTCCTCATCCACTTTCTCTCCTCTACTCTCCTTCTCTCAACTGTTACAGTTAAAATGACCAAGGTAATTTTTAAAATTACCTTTTTAACCGCTTCCTCCCAAAAGGTATTTTTTCCCTTTTATTTAACTTTTTATTCCTCCAACTAATCCCAAACTTCCCGAGGCTGCCATTTGCAAACCATATGTCAGATCACCTCCATTCAAAAACCAAAATTGCTTAGTTTTCTGAGCTCTATCCAATGGTGTCCTTATTTTCTTCCTATCGAGACGTCACCCGGGGAACTCCTTTCCCTTCTCCGATCGCCCTCTCGAGGGGGCATACCCTCTTACTACTCCTCCATTCATTTAGCTGGTCATTGGGGCATCATTAACCTTTTCCACGCTAGGGTCATCACCATCTATCACCTCTTGTCTCATTTCACATTTTATTTTTCTTCGAAACAATGTTATCCTAACAATATTTTGAAGAGGGGCAAAATGTAGACATCTAAGTTTAATCACTTTCATATGGATAAATTTACTGCCTTTCCGTCTATCGTGTTAATATTAATTTATTAAATTAATATTACACCTTTTGTCTCATATCAGTAAAGTATTTAATTTAATAACTAATACTTTATCTTTCACCTTATTCATCTCTAAATTAAATAAATACGCTAATTTATTTAATTTAGTCATTTCCCCCCTTTTGATTTAAAATCAATTTAAAATTCCTCACTTTCTCTCTCCTTGTCACATCCTCCATAACCTTTCCCTAATCTAAATTAATTTAATTAATTCATAATTATGATGTGCATCCTCTTAATCAAAGATTAATGTCACATCCTCCTACATTTTCCACTTGCCTCTAATCTGCCATTAATTACCATAACCCAATATTTGCACAACCTTAACCAAGGTTATTAGCTATTTTAGCACCACTTTTTGGTCAATTCTTCCATTTTTCCTTTTTGAACATTGACTCTCCTTCCCATGAGAATTTTTAATTCTCATTTATTTATCCCATGTCTCTCTCCTCCCTATGTGAATTTTTAATTCACATTTTTTCTTTCCAAGGCTTCTAGAACCTTGGACTTGTCACAATCTCCACATGTGACCAAGTCCCACCTTTTTGGAGCCCACCTTTTACCCTTTAGACCATCCTAGTAATGTGAATTTTTAATTCACATTTATATCCCCAACCACCTTTCATTTTCCCATGTAAATTTTTGAAGAATTCCAAAATTCCTCAAATGTCCCTTTCACTCCCACTTGGGGACAAGGAATCCCTTTTTGAGGGAATCTCTTCACTTCCTAAGGTGCATGTCCTTCCTCCACCTCATGTACCTTCTTGACACCTCACTCACACCTCATATCCCCTTGTCCACTTCACCCTCCACATGTCAAGATGTGAGGGCTTGAGGGTTCTCAACCCACCATAGCCCTTCATCTTGGCCTTGTTGGATCAATCTTGACTGTTGAATTCTCTAAAGAATTCAAATTCTCCTATAAATACTCCCTCCTCAAGGGCATTTTAAAAAGAAATTTTTGGATTTTCATAACTAGATGCTGCCAATTTACACTTTCAATCCTTTACCATCATCTAGCCATCTCTTTTAATCATTTTGCATATTTAATCTTGCATTTAGTCACTCAAGAAATCATCTAAGGAGCACACAAAAACATCCAAATCAAGGGCCAACCAAGGAGACATCAACAGCAAGGAAGGTGAAATCATTTGTATCTTGTTTGTCCATTTTCCTTCTTGTTTTATCACTCTTTTGGCTAATCTTGAGGTGTCCTTAGTCTTTTATCACTTGCATTTTAAGTTATTTTGTGCATTAGAGTAGGATAAAATTCTTAGGTACACACATACATATTGACATATATATTCAAGCAAAATACAAATATTGTATGGCAGTCTTCTATTGTTATTACAGAGCATAGGTCATTACATTCCCTATCTATGTCCAAAGGAATTACCCTATTCAACTTGACTCAAAGTAAAGAATTACAGAAAGTATAGAAACAAAATCTGGTAGGGAAACACTACACCAGACCACTTAGGTTAGAGTGTAGAAGTCTAAACCCAAAATAAAACAACAAAACTTTCCTTTATAGTGCAGGAATAACTCAAATTTTAATTTGAAATTGCTAATGCTAACCAAACTAGGGTTATAGGAGGATGAACTCTGATCGAATTACAAACAACAAGAATTACCCTCAAAATGATGCAATAACTTGACATGAATGCCCCTTACATCTAGAGCACACTCCAACATTGACGGAATTATGAAAATAGGCATGGAACTCCTGGGAAATCCATGATTAGAAGAATATACCTTGACAAATAATTTAAGCACTACAACACCCTGTGAAATAAATGGCACCGCTCAACAATCACTTCAACCTTGGAAGAAGTGCAAGAATTCAATCTGAAGCCACTCAAATTCATTCTGGGAGCTAAGAAATGGATGCACCATTACTGCACAGTTATTACCCATGAATAGGAGCAACTAGCCATTGGGAAATCACACTTTGAATTGTGCCTATTGATATGTCTTACTTGCACCAGGATCCAATGGCTATCACTCACTACCCATAACTTTAAAAATTGACCATTAGATAAGTGGTCATTCAAATCTTTATCGTTGATCTATCATATCACTCTATCAAAGAGACATATCCCATAGTCCTATTGACATCCATCATTCTCTTCAATATGAACTTCCTTTGAGTAGATGGGCCAACATGCCATTTTTCTTCCATGTTAGCATATTGGGCAATTGCTATGTTCCACTTGTTAGCCTTCATCATGATCGACCATCATCATCATCCTATTAGGTCTCACAGATGGCATCCATTATTCTATCACCCTCTAGTAGGGACTAGCCCCATAGTCATAGCGATATGCCAATATGTCACTGATGAGATGGTCATCGGGTTGTCAAAGAGACATCCTTCAATGTCCTAGTGATATTGCTTTGTCCTAGTGATATTGCTTTTTTCATCCAATGAAAGTCATCACTATATCAAAGACACAATCATGAAACTCCCTTTGATCTGCATTTCTGTCTCTGATCAAGCATATATCAGAATATCGAAGAGACATCTGAATAGGTCTCACTGATGGCCATCAGTTTCATCGATGAAAACCCCTAATGACGTCACATATCCACCTCATCTCCAAGTCACTACATTCTAATCCACAACAAAGATGTGGATTACCATTTATCCAATCTTGTCATTCCATGTGTTACTTTTTCATCACTGTCACCCATGTCATTATGGTTGGGTCCCACTTGAAGTGCTTCCTTCTCATTGCTCCATTAGAGAGACACACCCAAAGGTCCCACCAAAGCTATCCAATCTCATTGATAACACTGCAAATCTCCATGTCACCAAAAACCCAAACTTCAGAACCTCATACCAATTGTTATAATGTTTTCATAACGCATGACATGTTGACAACAAAGAGAACATCATCACCCCATCGAGCTGACACACAAAGGACTCCCCTCGATGACCTATTGTCACATCTAGGTATGTGTAGGATCATGATGGGCCAAAAAGTGGCAATATGATGGGTATTTGTAGGGTATGTGGCTGATGACTTTTTTTTAACCCAAAATTGATGAAATGAATAGGGTTTTTAAAGGAGATTCTCAAATTTCCACCAATATAAATTATGCTTTACTTTAAATTTAATAAATAATTATTATTCATTTTCTATTTGAATTACGACTAAAGTCCTAATTGATAGGCTGATTGAAAAACATCTATAGATTTCAAATGATATCACATTTTAGAATCCAAAACATGCATCACATTCTATGCTTCACATACTATAGGATTAAAAAAATAAAATTAAATTTCATGAAGTTTTGACCAAGTTAAGGTGGTTAGACATACAAGTTTTTATATTTTTTAAAAGTTGTAATAAAAAAATCATAATTAATTATTTACTTGGAAAAAAATTACAAAAAAATGTGCATCACATACGGACATGAGTCCTCTACTAATATCTAAAATATTTTAAAAAAATATTATCATTTGATTATGGTTAGGGTGGTCAGATAGACACCTACTTCTTATTTTTTCCCTGAAATTTAAGTACTACTGCATTGAAATATCAAATTTTCACCAAATAGAATTTTCTTTTTTAAAAATAAACCTATTAGTTTAGAAACTACATTCAATTTGATAGAAATTATATTCTATAATATTTTTGAAATAATATAGATAACTTATTTAAATTTTTTCGTCAATTTTCCTAACTCTAATTTTTCTTAATTTTTTGCCACTTAAGGGCCTATTTTTTCCATGATGATCTTGCACATACCCATCTATAAAATAGCTATCAGGTTGTTGGAGAGACTCTAGGGTGAGTCTCACCGATAGTGAACTATCTCCTCGACCCACTATATATGTGTAACCTTGAGCGCTAGGCAGAGGGCTCGGTCATACCCATTGCTTCAAAGACATAAGTTGTAACTTAAATAACCAGGAACTAGTCATAGGGAGTCAATATGATTTTAGAACAAAAGTGCACACCGAGGGTTTAGGATTTTTATGATATAAGGGTTTAAGCCCTTTATGTAATTTTTGAAGCCTAATCAAACATAGTGAAGGAAACTCAAAGGATCAAGGGGAAAAAAATGAAAATAGCCTTGGATTTTACAGGTTGCACTAATGTTGATTATGAAGACTTCAAATAGAGAATGTATTGCAATGCCCCAATGGAATTGGATAAAATTTTGGTGAAGACAGGATTGGCACAAGCTACATGATATCCTCCATCAGTACAATGTTCAAAGTTAATTGTGGAGTGTTCCAAATATTATGATTCAGACAGAAGGGTAATAGCGCTCCCCAAGGAAGAATGATGGATAATTTGACAAAAGGATCCTTGGAAAAAGCATTTGACATTGTTGCACATAAGAAGTTGGTGAAGATTTGCATAGAAAGAATGAGTAATTTTAATACTGATGATACTAATCAAGCATTGGAGATAATGATTTCTTTGTGGATTGACAAGCCCAAATCACATTACTCCAAGTTACTAAAGAAATTACACATAAGTGATTTCAAGCTAGAATATAGTGACATGATCACTCTTCTCAATAGAGGAGTTAGACAAGGCTTCAATATTTGAAGAGTGGATGTTCTATGTAATAGCATAAATTGAAAAGGGATTCAACTATCATTGGGCAAGTTTGACCAGTGATAATCTAGACAAACAATTGAGAGTTGTCCAAGACACAATAAAAATCACTATGACTTCCTATGTGGTCTATATGTTGGCAAAGCAGTACAAGTATAAAGGTTTGAGTAAAAAGGTGTCATTGGTCAAGATGGAGTTTATGAAATCTACCCTTAGCTCCATCTAATATCAAGAGAAGAACCAGAGGGAAATCTAAAGGTAAGGCTAAGGAAAAGGAGTCCAAGAGATAGCCTATTCCAAAGAAAATAAAGCCCACAAAAAAATCATTGAACAAATAGAAAAAGCCCAATCTTCTAAGAGAAGAAATTTGGTCAAAGGAGTAAATAAAGGTGGTTCTACTTGGAAGAATTATCATAAAGATAAAGAAATTGGAGATAATTCACAAGTAATTGAAGAAACAATTGATGTAAAAAGCTTTGGAGATAAAAACCAAGTATATACCAGACATAATTCTCCTTAGGCTAGGGTACCACTCCCAAATGTGGAAAGTTCAGAGAAGGTGAATGAAGAATTAGAGAATGCTACCAATGTGCCAAATTCTAATGAATTCACAAGAGTGGTTGCTATAGAGATCACTCCTCCTAAATCAACCCATCAAGAACATCACTTTGATAAAGAAGGAGAGATAACAGAGAGTGTAGCAGAGGTTTCCAAAGAGCAAGAATTAGATGATGAGGAGTTAGAAACTCCAAAGGATGGCTACCTTAGTAACCTTATTAGAAAAGAATGTTTTTGAAGTTGAAACAAAAAAGGAGCCTAAAAAGGAGAATGAAGTACACACTGAATCACCAAGAAAGGAAGAAGCTCCAAAATCAAATAAGGAGGAGAAACAGTCAGAGAATCTAGAAATGGATAAGTCAGAGGACCTCTGAGGACCAAATAGTCCTCATATTGATACAAATATAGAAGATTTAACTGCCCCTAATTGGTTGAAAGAAAGATTAAAACCTAAGTCAGTGGTGACTGAGGAGATATTTCTAGATTGGGATAGTTATTTGACCAACATAGGAAGGAATAAGGAGAAAAATAAAGCAAGAGTAATCTCCCTGATTATAAAGGATGGGTCCAATAATAGGGTGCGACATGTTGCTACTCCTAATATTGAGAAGAATAAAGATGAAGCCACCTCTATAAATTATAATTTACAAACCATGAATTTGGGACCCTCTACCAAAAAGAAAGAAACTAAAGATCTAAAGGATTATATGGATGTAGTCTTGAAAATATTAGATAAGGAGGCACAAGAAAAGGAAAGGTTGCAAAAATAGGTTGAAGAATTGTAGAAGTATATCCAACACCTTGTCAAACCTTTGAAGACTAAATCTCAAGTAGGTACATCCACCCCAGCTAACATATTGTCTAAAGATGCAATAAATGAAGTAGAGAAGATGAATACATCTATATAGGTGACCCAACAATGGATAAATGGGGTGTATCGAAAAGGTCTTATTTTTATTGAATAGATTTTACAATTGCGTGAAAAGACTTCTTCCTTCTAGGATACAATGAAACAAATGGAAGATGAGTATAAGGAAATTGATGATAAATCCATGGCAAGATTGGTAAAGGTAATTGAATTCCCAAAGAAAACTTGGTTAAAGAAGATAGTCTAGCCTCTTAGGATATAGATAAACCTAGAGAATAGATTGTGGCTTTTAAATTTAAGAGATAGATCATGGACAAAGCATTGGAAAAAAATCCAGAGATGTAGAATAAGTTAGATGACATTCTTGTTGGTTGTATTTTATTCTTGGATATCATGAATGAGAGAAAAATCAGTAAGGAATACATGAAGATTGATCAATTAAAAAAATGGTGGAGAGAGGTGTATTCCTAGGTTGAGGATGGATCAATTACAAAAAATCATTTGGAGGATGTAGTCATGTACATCATTATTTTATATAAGTATCAAGAGATGAAGATCAATTGGAATAAGAATTTGAAGAAATATGAAAATGAATTAAGTTCAATTAGTTTGTGTATAAGAGTGAATTTGCACCCCTTATGAAAATTCCCCTTTTTGTCGTTTCCACCTTAGAAAACCAAGTTCAAAGGCTTAATTACACCTAAGCCCACTGCTTGCATCCCACTTGGTGCTTTTTTTGAGTGTTAGTGGGGGAATTTCGATCAGGGTTGCTCGTGTGACACATAGACATCTGTGTGGTGTGCTTAATTCCTTGGAAAATTCATGTAGTTGAACCTGCAAAGGCATTACACTTCTTGTTGGTGGTCAAGTTGTAATGCCCTCTACGGTCGACCGACCATAATATTACCATTTTCTTCATCTCCTCTTCAAACTCACTCCTTCAACAAGCATTTCATCCTCTAAGCATTCAGTCCAACTTCTTCCAAGCATTCAAGCCAACTTCTTCACACTCTTGCATTCACTTCAAGCATTATAGTAGCACTCTTGCACCTCATTGTAGCAATAACTTCACTCCACCACTTTAGTAGAGCAAGTTTGGGACCACACCATCGCAAAAAAGGCTCAAGTATTTTCAATCTCTCCCCTATCATCCTTGAGTGCTTTTGGTGTAGGTGGTAAGCTTCCCATTCCTCTCCTCTATTACTTAGCAGAGTAAGCACATTTACTGTTTTGTAGTGCTTTAGTGTTCTTCATTACATTATTTTCTTTATCTTGCTTTCTTGGTTGTCCGTGGAGGTGGAAAAATCTAAATAGGGGTCTGACTAAGGAAAGCCCCTATACAACTGGTGCAGGAGCACCCAGGACCTGCAGGGAACACTCCAAGAATCAGGAGAGAGCAGGGGTCAGGAGGACCTTCCAAGCATGTCAAAGCATTAATTATAATGTGTTGAAGCCTATAATGGCATTTGAATTGAATGAGTGTGCTAAAGGTGTTAAAGGTTTCAAGATTCCTGATAAGGAATCCAATCAAAAATGCAATGTAAGGGGCAAAGTATGTTTTAAGGGATTTGATTAAATGTTCTTAGGCTTTAGATAGGTTAAATAAGCTTGGATATTAAATATCCAATGGTCTTTAGGTGATTCCTATTAATATATTTCAAGATTGTTATTTCAAGATTTCAAATTTTGTTTGGGCGGGAAAGTGAGTTTAGGGGCTTAATTGGCTTTAATGAAGTGGGAACCGATTTTTGTTGGTTGGGACAATTTTGTAGTTGGTCTATAACCCCAGGGAATTCAATTGTATGGGATTGGATGAAGGATTGAAGGACATTGTACGGACTATTTCCAAGAAAGGGCAGAAAATCACTATTTTTTGCATTTTTCTCTTGTGTTTTGCAGTCTACTGAATTCTTTTTGAAGTTTCATTAAATGTGAAGGACTAAGCATTAGAAATTTCATGTTTTCAAATTGTTGAATGCTCTAAAAGTTCATAAAAATCAATTCTAGAACGTGTTCTTGCTGACTGTCTACAGGAAAAGGCTAAAATAGACTGTTTTGAGGGTCTTTCAATGAAAGAATGATCCATTTCAAGGAATGTATGACTGGAACCCTATGAAATGGATCTAACCTGACTTGTACAAACTGAAACTAACAAAAAAATATGCAGGAAAAGGTGGAAAATTGACTGTGCACAGTGAATTGGCAAAAGAAGAGGGAAGAAAGTTGACCCTAGGGTATAGCAGTGAGCAAACTGCCTTAATAAGAGGCATATTTCTGAGTTCTAGTAGTTGTGAAATGATGAAAGGATGGTGAGAAGTCAAAAACCAAGACCTAGAAGTGATAGGAAACCCTAAAAACAAAAATCCCTAGTTTTAAGCCAAATTAGGGAGGGTTTTGTAGTTGGGCATGTTGTGAGTATTCTTGTAGACTAAAAGTGTGAAAATCTTTGATTTGGGAGTATTTTAGGAGACTGTTGAGAGTTTCAATGTCAGGAGACAGATCTAAAGATGGGTTGCTTTGTTAAATAGGGCTAATTAGGCCTAATTTCAAGGAAACATCAGGGTTAGAAGCAAGAAGGTCTGAAACAAGTGGTGCAAGTAAGTTGATATGTTGTTAGGCATCAAAAAACACACTTGATACAATCTTTAAGTTGGAGGTTAAAGTGCAAAGTTTGAGAGAAAAGATAGTATTCCATCGCCAAAGGCCTAATAGGGCTAGTAGGAATGGTTGAGCAGCATAAAGGAGTTTTGTTCAAAATATTGGTTAGGGTTTGAAACCCATTTGAATCAAGTTTATTTAAGGTCTGGTGAATTCATTTCAGTGATTGAAAGTCACAAGGGGAGGCAGAACATCCTTAATTGCAAGGTGAAGACCCTATTTCCAAGTTGGAGACTAGTTGAGAAATTGAAGAGCAAAGCTTTGTTAATCTTTAATTCTTGTGAAATTTTTGAGATCCCTGACCCTTTGCATCAGAGTGGTATCAGAGTAGTGAGTATGTCCTTTAGGGATTGGAGAAGTAGCAATGGCACCAAAAAACAAATTGGCAAGAGAGTTGGAAGAGTTGAAGGAGATCTTGGAGAGGGAGAGAAGAGAAAGAAAGGAACAAGAAGCAGCAAGAGCAAGAGAGGAAAGGCTATGGAGAAGAGAAAGAGACACTATGTAGGCAAGGATCAATAACCTTGAGAGGAGTAGGAGGAGAGAAGACCAAGAAGACCAAGAAAACAATGAAGAGGATGAAGAGCATGTGAGGGCAAATCAGGAACAACAAGCTGATGATACAAAGGACCTTGAAGAAAGGAGGTTAGTGAGGTTATTGAAGGCAGTACAGGGTCATGGAGGGAAGAGTCACATAGACTTACCTATCTATCAAGGGAAGATGGATAGTGAAGAGGTATTTGGATGGCTTGATGCCATGGAAAACTACTTTGAATTTGAGGAGATGGATGAAGAAAGGAAAGTCAAGTTTGCTAAAACAAAGTTGAGAGGCACAACATTGACATGGTGGACAAGTTTCCAGAATGATAGGATGGCTAGAGGATTGGCAAATGTCTCTACATGGTCAAGGATGAAGAGTTTGGTCAAGGAGCAGTTTTTACCATCTGATTATACCATTCATGTGAAAAGAATGAGGAAAAATTTAAAGCAAAAGGACTTGGATGTGATGTCCTATACTGAGCAATTTCACAAGCTTAGTATTAGAGGAGGATATGAGGAAGAAGATGAGAAGATAGCCAGATACATCAATGGCTTAAGGTACAATCTGCAAGATGAGATTGGTTTGCAATTGCCAAGAACATTGGGAGAATGTTTCCAGTTGGCCATTAGAGCAGAAGAAAAGGTGAAAAGGAAGCAAGAAAGATCAAACAATGGTGGAAGAGGAGGTAGTTCAAACAGGGGCAGAGGTAATAGAGAGCAAGGAAAAGGCAGTAATGATAAAAGCAGCAATGACAAGGGTAAGGAGATATTTTTTGATCAAAGAGGTGGATACACTCCAAGAGGAGGAGGCAGATTTGGACAAGGTAGAGGACCATTCACAGGTAGATGTTTTAATTGCAATGAACCAGGTCATCCTTCCTTCAAATTTCCTAAGTGGGAACAAGCTAATAAAGGCAGAGAAAGGAGAGTTACCTTGGTGCAAGAAGAAGAAGATAAGAAGGAGGAACCAAGAACACTCATGGCAGACCCTGTGACTGATGGTGAGTTTCTCATGATCAAGCAAGGAGAAAGGCTTCATCAAGAACCAAAGGTAACCATTTTCAAAACAAATTGTCTCAGTTATGGTAAGATATGCAGGTTGCTTATAGATTCAGGGTCACATAGCAATTTAGTTTCAGTTGATATGGTAACCAAGCTAGGGATTGAAACTTTTGATCATCCTACTCCCTACAAGGCCACTTGGGTAACTCAAGGACAGCATGTAGAGATTGGTAAGAGAGCTTTTGTTGATTTCTCAATTGGTTCATATCATGATAGGGTGCTTTGTGATGTTATTCCTATGACTTGTGGTCATATTATCTTGGGAAGGCCATGGCAGTATGTTAGAAGAACTTTGCATGATGGGTTTCTTAACACCTATTTGGTGCACAAGGGAGATGTTAAATATCAGTTGGTTCCTTTACCTTTGGAACAGTCTAATGATAGGTTTGTAATCTATTTTGAGAAGAGTTTGCAGGTGAATAAGCAGGGTGAAACAGGGGAAGGCATTGGCAAACTGAAAAGTGGTGAGTTGCAGCAGGGTTATGAGGTGGATAGTCCATCAAATCAGTCCTTGTGGGATCTGAATAGTATCAAGATTGGTAGCATTGAATGCCCTATCAATGAGGGTAATAGTGGTGAAGTTCTTCCACAAAGGAGGCATTGGAATGAGGGCAGCAATAGGGCACAAGAACTCACTATTTTCAAGCAGCAAAGAGGACACACTAATCCTTGTTTTGATTCTGTCAAGAATGCAGATTGGAAGAAGAGAAAAATAGTAACTTTAGGGGACTACCTGCCTTCTCATTGGAAGATGAAAGCACATATGAGCAAGAAATTTCTTAGTGGCAACACATGGGACACTTCTTGGGACAAGAGTTCTTTCTTTCCTAGGGAGAATGGTGCAGGAGCACCCAGGACCTGCAGGGAACACTCCAAGAATCAGGAGAGAGCAGGGGTCAGGAGGACCTTCCAAGCATGTCAAAGCATTAATTATAATGTGTTGAAGCCTATAATGGAATTTGAATTGAATGAGTGTGCTAAAGGTGTTAAAGGTTTCAAGATTCCTGATAAGGAATCCAATCAAAAATGCAATGTAAGGGGAAAAGTATGTTTTAAGGGATTTGATTAAATGTTTTTAGGCTTTAGATAGGTTAAATAAGCTTGGATATTAAATATCCAATGGTCTTTAGGTGATGCCTATTAATATATTTCAAGATTGTTATTTCAAAATTTCAAATTTTGTTTGGGCGGGAAAGTGAGTTTAGGGGCTTAATTGGCTTTAATGAAGTGGGGACCAATTTTTGTTGGTTGGGACAGTTTTGTAGTTGGTCTATAACCCCAGGGAATTCAATTGTACGGGATTGGATGAAGGATTGAAGGACATTGTACGAACTGTTTCCAAGAAAGGGCAAAAAATCACTGTTTTTTGCATTTTTCTCTTGTGTTTTGCAGTCTATTGAATTCTTTTTGAAGTTTCATTAAATGTGAAGGACTAAGCATTAGAAATTTCATGTTTTCAAATTGTTGAATGCTCTGAAAGTTCATAAAAATCAATTCTAGCACGTGTTCTTGCTGACTGTCTACAGGAAAAGGCTGAAATAGACTGTTTTGAGGGTCTTTCAATGAAAGAATGATCCATTTCAAGGAATGTATGACTGGAACCCTGTGAAATGGATCTAACCTGACTTGTAAAAACTGAAACTAAAAACTGAAACTAACCAAAAAATATGCAGGAAAAGGTGGAAAATTGACTGTGCACAGTGAATTGGCAAAGGAAGAGGGAAGAAAGTTGACCCTAGGGTATAGCAGTGAGCAAACTGCCTTAATAAGAGGCATATTTCTGAGTTCTAGTAGTTGTGAAATGATGAAAGGATGGTGAGAAGTCAAAAACCAAGACCTAGAAGTGATAGGAAACCCTAAAAACAAAAAGCCCTAGTTTTAAGCCAAATTAGGGATGGTTTTGTAGTTGGGCATGTTGTGAGTATTCTTGTAGACTAAAAGTGTGAAAATCTTTGATTTGGGAGTATTTTAGGAGATTGTTGAGAGTTTCAAGGTTAGGAGACAGATCTAAAGATGGGTTGCTTTGTTAAATAGGGCTAATTAGGCCCAATTTCAAGGAAACAGCAGGGTTAGAAGCAAGAAGGTCTGAAACAAGTGGTGCAAGTAAGTTGATATGTTGTTAGGCATCACAAAACACACTTGATACAATCTTTAAGTTGGAGGTTAAAGTGCAAAGTTTGAGAGAAAAGACAGTATTCCATCACCAAAGGCCTAATAGGGCTAGTAGGAATGGTTGAGCAGCAGAAAGGAGTTTTGTTCAAAATATTGGTTAGGGTTTGAAACCCATTTGAATTTATTTAAGGTCTGGTGAATTCATTTCAGTGATTGAAAGTCACAAGGGGAGGCAGAACATCCTTAATTGCAAGGTGAGGACCCTATTTCCAAGTTGGAGACTAGTTGAGAAATTGAAGAGCAAAGCTTTGTTAATCTTTAATTCTTGTGAAATTTTTGAGATCCCTGACCCTCTGCATCAACAACCACCCAACATTTTTCTCCTTCTTATGTGTAGGTGAACGTGCTTTAGAAGAGATAGCTAGTGAATGAGTTTCTTTGTGAGATCCTTCTTGCCACCTTAACTCTCACATTCTTACTTTATCACATTAGAGAGTATTTTTTTTACTTAATCACATTATTTTTTCCCTTTAATAGTAGTTAGATGGGCTGTTAGCTTGTTTTCTTAGGTTTGACCTAGTCTTTGAAGTTGTTTGTTCATATGGACACCAACGCACTTGATAGACACTAGTATGCCACGTTGTTGTCCCAAGACCGCGCTTTCATCTTTGGACAAAGAGCTTCCTAAGGAGTAGTGTTGAACCCAAAAATTAGCTCGCCTAGCCACATCTTGCATTTTGGATCTGTAGGGTGATTGAAGGACTTTATAGTCCTCATCATTCTCATCCTTTATTCCCCAATATCTTGGTAAGCTAAGGTAAGTTAAGGCATCTTTATAGTGATTTTTTGAGTTTCAGTGGGGGAATTTCTATTGGGGACACTCGCGCGACACATAGAAATCCATGTGGCATGCTTATGTTCCTGGAAAATCCTACAACTAAACCTGCAAAGGAATTACACTTCTCATTGGTGGTCAAGTTGTAATGCCCTCTACGACCGACTGAATGGAATATTTCCATTTTCTTCATCTCCTCTTCAAATTCACTCCTTCAGAAAGCATTCCATCCTCTAAGCATTTAGTCCAACTTCTTCCAAGCATTCAAACCAGCTTCTTCACACTCTTGCATTCACTTCAAGCATCATAGCAGCACTCTTGCACCTCATTGTAGCAATAACTTCACTCCACCACTTCAGTAGAGCAAGTTTGGGACCAAACCATTCCAGAAGAGGCTCAAGTATTATCAATCTCTCCCCTATCATCCTTGAGTGCTTTTGGTGGAGGTGGTAAGCTTCCCATTCCTCTCCTCTATTACTTGGCAGAGTAAGCACATTTATTGCTTTGTAATGCTTTGGTGTTCTTCATTACATTATTTTCTTTATCTTTCTTTCTTGGTTGTCCATGGAGGTGGAAACATCTAAATAGGGGTTTGACTGAGGTAGGTCCCTATACAACCACCCAACATTTTTCTCCTTCTTGTGTGTAGGTGAACATAATTTCAAGGAGCTAGCTGGTGAATGAGTTTCTTTGTGAGATCCTTCTTGCTGCCTTAACTCTCGCATTCTTACTTTATCACATTAGAGAGTATTTTGTTTACTTAATCACATTATTTTTCCCTTTAATAGTAATTAGATGGGCCGTTAGCTTGTTTTCTTAGATTTGACCTTGTCTTTGAAGTTGTTTGGTCGTATGGACACCAACGCACTTGAGAGACACCAATGTGCCGCGTTATTGTCCCAAGAATGTGCTTTCATCTTCGGACAAAGAGCTTCCTGAGGTGTATTGTTGAACCCAAAAATTGGCTCCCCTAGCCACATCTTGCATTTTGGATCTATAGGGTGATTGAAGTACTTTATAGTCCTCATCATTCTTGTCCCGCATTCCCCAATATCTTGGTAACTTAAGGTAAGTTAAGGCATCCTTCCGCTCTTGGCCCTTCATGACCTAGGGCCTTGAACATGGTCCATCCCCCTCTCTTATATTTTTAGTGAACCCAACATGAAACATCTATTCATCCATTGGTGTTGAGAACTCTCATGTGTACTCCATGATTGTTATGTTACTGAGTGTTGCGAAGGTTTATTAGCATCACAACCCAATCTACAATTTTTAGGTATATCATTAGGAGAAGTGTATGAAACCTCCTGATGGAAAGGACAAAGGTCACTACTGGTTTCTCTATAGGCTTTATCTCTAGTTCCGCCATTAGCATGGTCCCATAGGAGTAGTTGGCAAGGGGTGAGATAGGATTATCTGATGAAACTGATCACGTCCCCTACGCCATCATTGGTAGACAAGTTGGAGGTTGTTCAAATCCCTTCATAATATGTTTCTACCCTTAGCAAGGTGTTGGACACATTGTAAAATCATCTAGAAAGAAACCCAAAGATGGCTAGAGTTTCTCAGGTCATTAGCAAACTAAAATAAATGATTGGGAAAGCTCGAATAGGCTTGGAACTCCTGGCTAGTCTTACTATTATGACAGAAGCATGTGCTCCTTTGAATGCTCCTAGCATCATGAGAGGACCCAATTTTGAATTTTATGAGGGACAGGTAGGAGTGTCGATGCCTCCCACATCTGTCTTGTTGGAACTATAAAATTCTAAAAAATATACATGTTGTTCACATCCATGAGTTTCCAAATGAGTCCTTACCATAAGCACAAAATCCTCTCTTCACAACAATTTTCTCATATTTTTCCATGTGGTTCCTGTAAAATCCATCAAGTCTTGAATATCTCACAGTATAATTCTTATCGTCATGAGTTGATGAGGCTCTCCCCGATCCATAGTGCTTTCTTTTGCCAATATACATCTATTGTAGTCTATCAGCAAGACTTCTTTGATGTCACACTAATCAGAATTTATCTCTAGTCACCTATTGGCGAGACACAACTTATTGTCTTGGCGACAGAAGGTATATCGGCCAGATAAAGTCATTGGAGTAAGGTCTCACCAAATACATTATGTCTTACCGACTGACAACAGGAAGAACATATCGGTGAGAAATCTTTCATTAGGATGAGTCATAGCGAAGTTATATTGTCTTACCGACTGAGACATGTACACACTTCGGCCAAACCAAATGTCTTCGATATGTGGTCTTGCCAAATGTTTTATGTCATACCGACTAGCGCACTGAAAGACTTATCAACCAGACTGAATGCTATCAAAGTAAAGTATTAGCGAGCACATTAGGTCTTGCTTACAAAATGAATGGGACTCTATCAAAGGATTATCAGGGTAAATTCATATAGTCTTGTTGACCCGTATGTTACGCTGAAGCATGGTTCTATCAGTGAGAAAGTTAATATGTCTCAGCAACCAAAAAGAATACCAACGGGGTATCTCGTTATAGCACAAGGTAACCTATGAGACATCTCCCCAACTCTAAATTGTCACAGCGACACACAAGATGAAAGGATGACTATCGGCGAGAATCCAAACATCGATGAGATGGCATGAAATTATAGCGATGCACAGGATGACTGTTGGTGAGACATTGAAGGTCGGTATGACTGCAAGATGTCTCGGCGGATGTCTCAGCGGGTGTTATTAGAAACCCGAATACAACTGATTGCCAAAATTTGAATATGAAAGGACACGTCCTTTCAAATACTAGTGTATAAATGTTCATTTCTAAGTGTGAAAATATATATAAAGTAAGTAGAATAGAATAGAATATAGGGTAGATAATATACAGTTGGATAAAAAATTCCACAGAATAGAGACTACGATGTATGATTACAAAATGGAGATTTTAATGAGAATCAATTGATGTGGCAACATATTTCTAGTGTCAATTGTCTGTTGTGTTCATTGAAAGTATTACTGAAGTTGTCTCCCCAAGATTGATGCTTTCTGGTTATTTAAATTGATGTAACAAATTTATATTCAGTTTATCAGTGCACATTTGTTGTATCTATGTGGTTGACTGATTGGTTCTTTCAAGGAAAGATTAAATCCTTTGAATTGATCACAGTAATCAGGGAAATTCATCTAGATCATTAAGAAGAACTTGGTAGTCACAGTCTTGTATGTTTATACAAGTTATAAATTAAAACATATGCCAAACAATATGAATGTTTTCTAGAAAGAAGTTGATCATTTTGATTTCATTTGACTATGCATACCCAATAAGGCACTAGTCTTTGCATTTTCACCATTTAGTTTCATTCATATTTTTTCACATCTGTTAACTGAACATATTAGGTTTTAGTTTTAATATTGTATACAATTTATACCAAATTCTAGTTTTATTTGTCCACTCCCATCTGCCATTGTGGAAAAAACATTTCAAGAGAGATAAACACAAGTCAAGTCTTCCTCACTCATATAGGTACACCCACCTAGGTATAGCATCACCTAAAGAGTAGAAGGTTCAATTCATTTGGCCTTGTCTATTACCTTGAAACATTGTGAAAGCTTGGCAACCTTTCGTGGTTCAAACCTGTGTTTTTGAGAGCTAACAAATTGGCGACTCTATTGGGGACTAAACTTAGAATCAGGGCCTTAATCATAGACTCAGAAACCTTGTACAGAATCCGTTGGGAATAAGAAATATCAAATAATTTCTCACTTTTGAAAAAAGTGAGTGGCAACTCTGACAGAAACATTGCATCTATCCAAACATGAATGGAAGAAGATCTCAATACAAGGGAGGTCAAATTGGAGGTCCTACTAGAAACAGTAAGTGGACACACAACGATGATAAGGTTGATAAGGGTAAAAGCATAAATGAGGACATGTGCATGATGAACAAAGACAAAGCATTAAGACCACATTGTGAGACATATGATTGTTATGATACATGGAGAGATAATTCAAGTGCAGAACTTTGTACCCCTAAAGAGCAAAGAAATCCTTTTTATGATCCTCAGAAATAGGCTGAGTTTGAATTTGAACTCGAAGTTGAACGAATCAGATATCAACACAAACATGATCTAAAAATGGAGGGTAATCAGAATGGAACTATTGATCATGAAACTCCTCAAGAAAATTATGAATCTTTAACTTATGAAGAAGTAAAAGAACGGTTTGAATCTCAGAGAAAGGAGATAGAAGAACAAGAGAAAGACCAAATGATACAAGCAATGGGAGACTTCAAATTGTAGAAAGCTCAAAATACTGCTCAGATAGCTGGTTTCCCAAAGTATGTACCACCTCATAAGTAGGGTAATTGTAGTGTAGGGCCTTTTGATCCATCAAAGGTTCCTCACCATCAAATAGGGAATCAATACAGACAGCCAAATCATCCACATCATATTCCCACACAATATACAAATATACAACCACCTCATGGTCAGCATTATGTGCCACATCATCATACACAATACAATAATCTGGGAGGTCCTACTGGAGGTCCTGCAAGAAATAGTAAGTGGACACACAAGGATGATAAGGTTGATAAGGGTAAAAGCATAAATGAGGACATGTGCATGATGAACAAAGACAAAGCATTAAGACCACATTGTGATACATATGATTGTTATGATACATGGAGAGATAATTCAAGCGTAGAACTTTGTACCCCTTAAGAGAAAAGAAATCATTTTCATGATCCTCAGAAATAGGCTGAGTTTGAAGCTGAACTCAAAGTTGAACAAATCAGATGTCAACACAAACATGATCTAAAAATGGAGGGTAATCAGAATGAAACTATTGATCATGAAACTCAAGAAAATTATGAATCTTTAACTTATGAAGAAGTAAAAGAACAGTTTGAATCTCAGAGAAAGGAGATAGAAGAACAAGAGAAAGGCCAAATGATACAAGCAATGAGAGACTTCAAATTGTAGAAAGCTCAAAATACTGCTCAGACAACTAGTTTCCCAAAGTATGTACCACCTCATAAGCAGGGTAATCATAGTGTAGGGCCTTATGATCCATCAAAGGTTCCTCACCATCAAATAGGGAATCAATACAGACAGCCAAATCATCCACCTCATTTTCTCACACAATATACAAATATACAACCACCTCATGGTTAGCATTATGTGCCACATCATCATACACAATACAATAATCTGATGAATCAGTATCAGTACCCACCTAATCCTCCCCCTCATCAATACACTACATTGATCAAAAAAATCAACTTGGCATGGTTTCAATTATACCCTTATCCTATGGATGGAAGTTGGAGGAGTCTTGTTCCTAAATTTATAGGGAGTAGTGCAATTACTACTGAAGATCATTTAAGGAGTTTTAATGCTTTCATCCAAGATTTGGATGTGCCTTATGAGGATTTTCATATGAGGCTATTTATGATGTCGCTTACTAAAGAAGCCAGAGATTGGTTCAACAGCCTAACAACAACCTCTATTGATTCTCTCCAAATATTTCAAGACTGATTCCTCAAGCAATATGGGAATCTAAGTGCACCAGATGCTGCTCTTCATGAATTGATGTGAATTCAAAAAAATCAGAATCACTCAATGTATGATTTTAACCAAGAATTCAATAAACTATAGAATAAAATACCTCTTGGATCAAATTTTCTAGACTCTCTAGCATTGAGTGTTTATTTGAATACATTTGATCCAAAAATAGGGTATGAATTAAGAAATAGGTTCCCAAGAGTCTTGGCTGAAGCCCAGAAGATAGCATTAACAATTAAAAACAATAGGAGGGCTGCTGGGATAATTGACAAAAGAGACAATCCTAGGGTTCCTTAGCAATCCAATAATTATCAATACAAATAGGAGAACACATACAAAAATGAGAGGCCTAGGCTACATGACATGCCCTATAATACAAATTGGAAGGATGGAAAACCTGTAATGGATAGGCCTAGAAATAAGGAAACTCCTGATCCATTAAGGAAGAAGGGAATATATATGGTAAATAACAATTATTTCTGTGAAGTTTGTGATAAGCCACATTCCCTAGATTATTGTGTTGTAGCCCAAATAATTCAAGAAGAAGTAATGTTGATGGGAAATAGTGGAGATCACATAGTGTATTTGACTTCAAGTACTTTTCACCGTGTTGAGGAGACGTACTCATCTTCAAAAGATGAAGGTTATGAGTACGATGTTTCAAATCAGATGTACAATGTCCACATGGCTGAATAGTAGGTTCTTTTTTACTCTGAAGAAGATTATACAGAACCATATTCTGTTGAGGTGCCTACTCAGTGCAGTATGAGGAAACTCACCGAAGAGGAGATAGAGAGATTAACCATTGTTGTAGTTGAGGAAGCAAAGAATAAGTACTGGTTGAGAATTAGGATAGTGAATGAGAAGGAAGGTGTCCCTAGGGAAATCTTTATGAAGGACCAGAAGGCAACACAAGGAATGGTGAAGAAAGCAGAAAACAAACAACATGATAAAAATGAACATAAGCTTGTCCAAAAGGAGGAAATTAAAGGGCTATGCAAAGAAATACAAAAGACTAATCAAAAGGAAGAAAACAAAGAAGAAACATTGGAGCAAAAAAAAATGATTAGGGCAGAAGGCTCCTCTTTTGACTTCATTCAAGCTTTATCCCAGGTAAAAATGTCTGTTCCATTGCTTGAGATGATGAAAATTAAGGAATATAGAGACAGTGTTGTTCAATTGATAACAAATTCTGAAAATAGGATGGCTACTAAAACAATTAATAAGCAAGAGAAAGTAAGTATCCCAGAAGTGTTTCTCAGTAATGCATTGTTATATCCCCCACAAGTTGATCCTTTTTTCACTACATTACTCATAAATAACAAATTGTTGAGGAATTGCATGATAGACTCTAGCGCTGCCATAAATATTATGCCAGTAAGAGTTATGAAACAGCTTGGCATGTGGGTGGATACTAATGGAGGGAAGTGCTATGCAATGGATAACAGACATATTCCTATGGTAGGTATAATGAAAGATGTTGAGGTCAAACTGGCTACATATCCACAGATGGCTTATAATATAGATATAATAGTAATTGATACCCCTCCTCAGTTTGGGATGCTTTTATCAAGACAATGGACGACCGAAGTGGGGGAAATGTCTAGTTTGATTTGTCTTATGCAACAATTCTAGTGAATGGTTAGGAAGTTAAGTTATATAGGGAGCCAAGGATGAACCAAGTTGTTGACTGTGTACCACAAGATCAAGTCAATTGTTTTTGTGATGTGGATCTTGGGAATTTTTAGATAGAGCCAGCCCAACCAAAATTAATCAATAGTGATCCAATTGAAAAGCATGTTGCACAAAATTGCAATGGTGTGTGGAAAATGTACTTTGATGGAGCATGTAGCCAAGAAGGTAATGGAGCAGGAATAGTATTTGTCTCACCTAAAGCTATTACATTTAAACATTCATTTTTGCTAGCATTTGAATGTACAAACAATGTGGAAGAATATGAAGCTTTATTAATAGGCTTGAATATAGCTGTAAAACACAAAATCAAGTTGCTAGCTGTTTTGGGGGATTCTGAGTTAGTTGTTTCACAAGTTAAATCAAAGTATGAAACAAAACACAAAAGATTGAAGCAATATAGGAATGTTGTATGGGACACAATAGAGCTATTTGATGCATTTTCTATTGAATGGGTAGATCGATCAAAGAACATAATGGCAGATTTTTTAGCAAATGTAGCTCTGAGAAGGGATGACATTACACTAGCTGGGGTGTCATAGATTGAGTTCAAGACGAGGCCTGTTGTGCATGATAATATATACAGTTGGAAAGTTTTTAATGATGATGCTGACCTTTTGAAATTTCTTCATTGTATAGATCAATATGAAGCCCAAGAAATTGATTTCAATGCCTTTCTTGAAGAAGTGCATGGGAAACAGATAGCATTTGGGAAGGAGATCTTATAGCTTAAAACTAATAAGCTTCCTAAAGGGTTAGTGGCATTGGAGAGAGTGTATGATGGAAGTGATTTGTCCCTCATGAAGAAAACACCAGTCAAGAAGGAGGATATTGAAGAGATCAACTTGGGAACTGAAATGGCACCAAAAAAGGTGTACATAAGGAAGAAAATAAGCCCAACAATTAGAATAATGCTAATAGCGTTATTGAGAAAATATAAACATGTGTTTGCATGGTCTTATGAAGATCTAAAAGCATATAGGGAAGATTTGTTTCAGCATGAAATACCATTAAAGTTATATGCAAAGCCATTTAGACATAAGCAAAGACCCATTAATCATACATTGGAACCAAAAATGTAGAAAGAATTGGCAAAGCTCAGAGATAGTGGCATCATCAAACCTATCAGGCACTCAACTTGGGTCTCAAACCTGGTTCCTATGAGGAAGAAAAATGGAGATATCATATTATGTGTGGACTTCAGGAATTTTAATGTGGCATCTCTTAAGGATAATTACCCTTTTCCCAACATGGAGGCTATACTACATAAGGTGACAGGGTACGAGCTGTTATCTATGATGGATGGGTTTTCAAGTTATAACCAGGTTAAAGTTAAAGAATCTGAGCAGTATAAAACAACTTTTACAACTCTATGGGGGACATATGTATACATAAGAATGCCATTTGGTCTCACAAATGTAGGAGCAACCTTCCAAAGAGCTATGGATGTAGCATTTGTAGATTTGATCAATGCTATCATGTAGAATATCTGAAAAAAATATTTATAAAGGCTTTAGACTATGGTATTAGCCTGAACCCTCAGAAATTTCATTTTGCAATCACAGAAGGTAAGTTCTTGACACATATTGTCTCAAAGGAGGGGATTAGAATAGATCCTGAGAGGCTTGAGGCTATACATAAAATCCCTATTCCTAAAACTGTTAAGGCCATTTAGTCATTCTTTGGATAGATTAATTTTGTTAGGAGATTTGTATCTAATTTTTTTCAAATTGTGAAGCCCATATCAAAGATGATGAGGAAGGGACAAAAGATAGAATGGACTGCAGAGAAATTTGAAGCTTTTATATCCATCAAAAGGGCCATCAAGGAAGCTCCTATCCTAAAATCTCTAGATTTTGCAAAACCTTTTCAGATATTTTCATTAACTTCAATGCACACTATTGCTGCTATTATGTTATAGAAGAATGAGGAAGGTCATGAACAGCCTGTGTCTTTCTTTAGTAAGTCATTACAGGGGTTAGAATTGAAGTATGATAGAATGGAAAAACAAGCATTTACATTGGTGAAAGCTACAAAGGCTTTCAGACCGTATCTTGTTGGAGCCAAAGTGATAGCTGATGTCTTTCATGGAGCTGTTAAAGATATTTTGACACAATCTGAAGTAATAGGAAAAATATGTAGATGGATTAATAAAATCCAAGAGTTTGATATGGAGATACAAATCACTAAATTGGTGAGAGGCCAGGGTTTGGCTAGGTTAATGGAAGAAGCGAATATTGAACTAAATCAAATTTGCAATGTAGAAGAGGAAGGGAATGCAATTATGAGCATTGAGCATACTCCTTGGTATACAAATATCATGCATTACCTTAAATACATGAAGTGCCTAGAAGGATTGAGTGATAGCCAGAAAAGAGCTTTGAAGCTGTAGGCATCTAAATATGTATTCATGGAAGGTGATTTATTCTGGAAGAATAGGGACGGGATATTATTGTTATGTCTGGATGAATCACAAGCTAAGCGCGTCTTAAGAGAAATGCATGAAGGGGTCTATGGAGGCCATTATTCTTCAAAGATAACTACACATAAAATTCTTAGGGTGGGTTATTACTGGCCAAATTTTTTTAATGCCTCCTTTTCATATGTAAGAAAATGTGAGGCTTGTCAGAAATTCTCTGGGAAAATGAAGTATTAGGGAGCTTTACCACTTCGACCCTTGTAGGTTGATGCCCCTATTCATCAGTGGGGAATTGATTTCATTAGGGAGATACAAGAGAAATCAAGTGGAGGACATAAGTGGATACTTGTAGCTACTAATTACTTTACTAAATGGGTAGAAGTAGTCCCAACCAAGCAGGCTACAAGTAAAATTGTGACAAAATTTTGAATGGATAACATCATTACCAGATTCGGTAGACCACTAAGACTGATTACTGATAATGGGATGTGTTTCAGATTTGATGAATTCAAAAAATTTTGTGGCACATATGGCATTACCATTTCTTATGCGGATCTTTACCATCCACAAACTAATTGTCAAGCAGAGTCAAGCAATAAGAGTCTTCTTAAAATAATAAGGAGAATGTTAGGTTAGAATAAGAAGGCTTGGGATTCAAAACTAAAATTAGTAGTCTAGGTTGATAGGATCACTGTAAAGAAGGCGATTGGAAAATCCCCATTTGAATTGCTATATGGAACACAAGCCAAGATTCCTTTACAAAATTTGTTACCAGTTTATAGGTTCATTCTTCAGGATGATATAAATATTCTAGAACCTATGAAGGAAAGAATGGAACAACTGGCTGAACTTGATGAGATAGGAAGAGTAGCTCAAAGTCAAAACATAAAGTTGTAGGCACAAATGAAGTATTTGTTTGATAAGAAAGAAAAATATACAAAATTTGAGGAGAATGATATGGTACTGATGTGGAATGCAAGGTGTCAGGAGAAGGGAAAGCATGGGAAATTTGAAGTCTTGTGGCTAGGACCTTTTGTGGTTGTTGGAAAGAAAGGCGAAGATTCATATTATCTGCAAAACATGACTGGTGAAGATCAAGAGTTTCCTGTACATGGGAAATTCTTGAAGCATTTTTTCTCTTGAGCAACACAGAGGATTAAGGTTTGTCTGTGCATGGAAAACTCTTGATAATCCTCTCAAAATTTTCTCTTCTATGCATAGTAGTTTAGGAAATAAAGGAACAGGAACTGCCAGTACATGGACAATCCTAATTTTCCTTCTTTCAAAAAAAATCTTTCCATGTAGAGTAGTATAGGGTCACATTCATTTCCATTTCAGTTCACTTCATTTTCCTCACTGATTCATCACCTTGAGTCTGGTCTACTAACCCAGAAATCTGGATCCTTGCAATGATTTTAGAACCATTCATCCCTAGATGGAGCCACTGTTGGAACTGTAAAATTCTAAAAAATTTACATGTTGTTCACATCCATGAGACTCCAAATAAGTCCTTACCATAAGCACAAAATCCTCTCTTCACAACATTTTTCTCATATTTCTCCATGTGGTTCCTATAAAATCCATCAAGTCTTGAATATCTTATAGTATAATTCTTATTGACATGATTTGATGAGGGTCTCCTCAATCTATAGTGCTTTCTTTTGCCAATATACATATGTTGTAGTCTATCGCCAAGACTTCTTTGATGTCACACCGATCAGAATTTATCTATAGGCACCTATCGGTGGGACACAACTTATTGTCTTGGCAACAAAAGGTATATCGCCCAGATAAAGTCATCGGAGTAAGGTCTCACCAAATACATTATGTCTTACTGATTGGCGATAGGAAGAACATATCGGTGAGAAATCTTTCATCAGGATGAGTCATAGTGAAGTTATATTGTCTTACCGACCAGGACACATACACACTTCAGCCAAACCAAATGTCTTCGGTATGTGGTCTTGTCGAATGTTTTATGTCATACTGACTAGCGCACTGAAAGACTTATTAGCCAGACTGAATGGTATTAGAGTAAAGTCTTAGCGAGTACACTAGGTCTTGCCGACAAAATTAAGGGGACTCTATCAAAGGATTATCAGGGTAAATTCATATAGTCTTGTCAACCTGTATGTTATGCCAAAGCATGGTTCTATCGGTGAGAAAGTTAATACATCTTAGCGACCAAAAAACATACCAACGGGGTATCTCAGTATAGCACAAGGTAACCTATAGACATCTCCCCAACTCTAAATTGTCACAGCGACACACAAGATGAAAGGATGACTATCGGCAAGACTCCAAATGTCAATGAGATGGCATGACATTATAGCGATGCACAGGATGACTATCGGTGAGACATTGAAGGTCGGTATGACTGCAGGATGTCTCAGTGGATGTCTCAACAGGTTTTATTAGAAACCTGAATACAATTGATTGCCGACATTTGAATATGAAAGGATGTGTCCTTTCAAATAATGGTGTATAAATGTTCATTTTCGAGTGTGAAGATAGATATACAGTAAGTAGAATAGAATAGAATGTAGGGTAGATAATATATAGTTGGATAAAAATTTCCACATAATAGAGACTATGACGTATGATTACAAAATGAAGATTTTAATGAGAATCAGTTGATGTGGTAGCATATTTTTGGTGTCACTTGTCTGTTGTGTTCATTGAAAGTATTACTGAATTTGTCTCCAAGATTGATGCTTTCTAGTTATTTAAATTGATGTAACAAGTTTATATTCAGTTTATCAGTGCACATTTGTTGTATCTATGTGGTTGATTGATTGGTTCTTTCAAGGAAAGATTAATCCTTTTAATTGATCACAGTAATCAAGGAAATTCATCTGGATCATTAAGAAGAGCTCGATAGTCACAGTCTTGCATGTTTATACAAGTTATAAATTAAAAAATATGCCAGACAATTTGAATGTTTTCCAGAAACAAGTTTCTCATTTTGATTTCATTTGACTCCTTATACCCAATAAGGCACTACTCTCTGCATTTTTTTTTATTTTTATTTTTTCAAGGGGTAAACGCTTTTGACTGGAGCTATGAACCAGATACAACCATTCAACAATACCACCCCAATGGGGTTTGAACCTTGGTGGAAAGAACAACAATGCCACCTATAAACCATCACACCATGCCAATATTGGCACTAGTCTCTGCATTTTCACCATTTAGTTTCATTCATATTTTTTCACATCTATTAACTAAACATATTAGGTTTTAGTTTTAATATTGTATATAATTTATACCAAATTCCAATTTTATTTGTTCACTCCCATCTTCCATTGTGGGAAAAAAAATTCAAGAGAGATAAGCACAAGTCAATTCTATCTCACTCATATAGGTACACCTGCCTAAGTATAGCAGCACCTGAAGAGTAGAAGGTTCAATTCATTTGGCCTTGTCTGTTACTCTGAAACGTTGTGAAAGCTTGGAAACCTTTCATGGTTTAGACCTGCATTTTTGAGAGCTAACATGTCTACATGGCTGACACAATCCCATCTATCAGCATCCCTTTTGTTTCCAAGAAACCTGAAACTATCAAAGTAAACAAGGTCCCCTTGGGCTTTAGCTTCACCCCTTCTGTCACCTCTAGTGGTGGAGGTTTTAGTGTGATGATTGGTGGATACTTTGGTAGTGGCAGTGGATTTGGTAGTAGACGTGGTGTTCGCAGAGGTGGTTCCAGTGGAGGTCATGGTAGTGTCTTTGGAAGCAAAGTTGGTTCTAGTAGAGGCCCTACTGGTGGTCTTGGTGGTGGCTCCGGTGGCAGTTCTGGAGGAGGTTCCTCTAGCCCTCTATCTTTTAATCACCCTATTCTTAATACTCTCCTTCATAATATGGGTAAGATGTAGAGCCAGTCAATAAGTCTCTCCCAAGCCTCCATCTAGCCTATCTTTCAGGCCTTTTTCTAGCACAACTTGTTGTCAATTGCAATTTTGAATACTCCCTTCCTACAAGGAGTGGAGATCCCTAAATTTGAGAAATACAACAGAAAAGGGGACCCACAGACACATGTGTCCTCCTTTAAAACCTTATGCACCGATTTCTTCCATCACAATGCGTTAATGGCAAAGTTGTTCCCCTGATCACTCAAGGACATAGCACTGGAATGGTACTATTCCTTTACTGACAATTCTATTTTCTCATTTGACCAACTTGTAAATAAATTCCTTAGATAGTTTCAATCTAATATCAGACCAAAGATGACCTTCTCGGATCTCATCCGATGTAAGCAAGGAGATAACGAAAAAATCATTGATTTTATAGCATGCTATCAAGTGCTTCTTTCACAAATCTCATATTAGCTATCCAATTCTAATGTATAAAAGGTATTCACAGGGAGCTTACAAAGACCTTGGAAAGAGAAGTTCACCCTTATGAAATACCTTTATTTTTTGCATTTGTGTGAAGCCTTACGAGAGTACCAATAGACTATTGTTCAATTCGGAGGATATTCCTCGCACTTCCATTCTGAGGGAAAGTCCATCATATCAATCTCTGGGAAAGGTAAGGCCATTACAAATGTAGAAGCTGTTGTTGAAGACAGCAGCCTCAAAAGTAACCTAAAGTTTACAAAGTTATCAGAATCTTATTCTTTCATCTTAAATTTTTTTTTGAAGGATAAGATCATAAGCCTTCCGATCCTAAGCTCATTAAGGAGCCCTACCCTAATTGGTATGATGGGAGCACTTATTGTTGGTACCATTAGGTAAATGGACATGATACCGAATGTTGTATGTGGTTGTGTCATGAGATATAGGACCACATTGAGGATGGTACCATTCATCTCAATGGGAGTAAACAAAATGCTAACAAATTGGTGGCAAAAGCTAATAGTGAATTGCATATATACACGAACTTGTTTCTGTCACACTCTGCTAACATGATTATCGATTCCATTGATTTTGTTACTCAACCTGAGGCCTATGTTAACATGGTCATGGTGACTTTTGTTTTTCTACCTGCAGTCAGTTTTTAGGACATAACATTCACATCATAATATTTTCCCTTGAACAATAAGCCCTCTCCCTTCTACATTCTAACTCGCCTCAATGGTAACATTGTGACAGGGGTCTTGGTAGACCTCGTGAGTTGTGTGAATTTCATCCTAGAGGAAACATTAGATTTAAATTCATTACAAAGAGGAGAATATGAATAAATGAAATCTATTATCCGTACTCATCATGGTATGTGTCTCAAACCTTATGGCTCGATAACCTTGTCCATCCTAGTTGGACCTAGGGTTGTTTACACAATTTTTGATGTTATCCCAGAGTCAGATCTATTTTGGATGAAGATAGGCATACCTTGGATAGCTTCCATGAATGGAATCACCTCCGTTGTTCACAAGTGCTTAAAATTTTCTCACAAAGGTGTCGTGCATGTAGTGCATGACACCAGATATCAGCTCTTGGTGTCCCATGGTGGATATCCATTGGATCACTTTCGGCCCACCCCAGTCAGTCTACTTCCTCTAAGAATAGACCTACTTTACAAGAATTATGTAAAGTATAAGAATGGGGAAAGGGACAACTGAAATTGACCCTTCCTATGATACAGTAGTCAATCTCCTCCTCCTCCCAAGAGGAGAAGGAGAAGGTTGTACCGACCACTCGCCATTCTCAAAAGAGAGAGGAGAAGTCCATAAGAGCTCCCTCTCCTTCCCATAAAGGCAAAGAGAAGGTTTCCTTTCCCTGGACTAACTCATCCTCTCCCCTTTCTTTGGAAGAGTACAAGATGACTTAGCTCAACGACTATCCACTGAGCCCAATGATACCCCCTTGGCATAGGCCCAAGCTCAAGATCTCGAACCTCCATAATGAATAACCCAGACCATGGTATTACTTAAATGGAAAAAAGAATAGTTCCCAAACGGAATTCAATGCACGGCCTCCTACTTCTCCTACTCCTAAAGTCACGAATGGGAAGAGGCCCACTATTGAGGCTCTTGAGCTAACTCTCCCCGTTGCTCCTCAACCTATTCCTCCTACTCCCATTTAGGAATTTGTTCCTCTACCAAAGAAGATTATAGTGGATATTCCCCTCGTTAAGCAGGACCCTTCTGCTCCTTCACACCCTCTAGCCTTCAACTCAAAGAGTCATAGAAACCACCTTGTGTGCAAACACAAGCACCGGTGAAAGGCTCTCTTGGCTAAGCAAGCCACCTTGCAAAGGAAGGAGGAAGAGACAATCACCCCTTATTTAGGGTCTCCTGTAGTGTCATCTTCTTCCCTTCCTTCTGACTCTCTTCAGTCTAGTCCCGTGTTGCTTCCAGCTTTCGCTGCGAGTGCGAATTCACCTAACCCCAAGGGGCTATAGGTGTTCATCGCTCCTTCAGTGGAGTTTCCTTTGCTAACATATGTTCTAGATATCCATCCTTTCCCAAAGCTCATGGATATGGTGAATACTTCAGTTGTATCCACTACGGTTCTTCCCTCCCCTTCCTCTACACCTCTTAGCATATTTGTGGGGAGTTAATATCCTCTAGAAAAGGAAAAGGTGGAATGTGGTCCTTCTAGTAACAAGGGATGTAATAGGATCCCACCTTCTTCACAAGGTGGTACTGTTCTAACTTGTTTTGTCCTAGTGATGGAACTAGTCTCAGCTTCCCTTGATTTCATCATTGCTCTCAAGTCATTCAGTGAGCCTGGAAATGAATATCAAGCACAACCTACCTTATCTAGTGAAGTTAAACATTTGGCACTCCTGTAGGATGCATGTTTAACTCTGTGGATGAAGTTCTAGCCTTGTCAGAAATCTTTACGAAATCATTGACTCTAGCTCCACAAGAGCTCAAGGAAAAAGACCTTGCAGGGCCTTCTTCCTTAGCCCTTGTTGCGAGAGGATCAAATGCTCCTCCTCTTAACATCCCACCACTATAGGCTCATCCTCCTTCCCCCTATGATGACCTAGAGTGGGAAGCGGATGACCTCTTCGTCGATCATTGTTAGGAGGAGGCCTCTTCTTGATCTCGTGTGTGTGTTTGTTTATTTTGTGATGTTCTCCCCCATGATTGTGCTATGTGTTCCTAGATGACCCTTGTAACCCCTATTGGTGCTTGGATACAGGGGTGGTTTTTTGTTGGAAACCTTCTTCTATTTTTCTCATCATTCTTCCATGTTTGTGCTTGATTTTCGATAAATTGGGGACGATGCAAAGCGTTAGGGGCATTTAGACTTCCCTTCCATGTTGACCCAAATTTTTATTTTTACTTTTTCTTCTCATGCATTCTTCACATGGTCTGATATAGTAGGGGGTTGATGACAATTCATTTATATACTATTACTACACACATATATATTTATGAGTAGTTCTGACCCCGAAATATCAGGCTACTCCTATGCCATTTGTCTGTGTTTTTCTCTTTTTCTTTCTCTTTATCTTTCTCTCTTCTTTTCTTGAGTTGTCCTTTTCATGTGTGACAACGCCTTTCTTCAACATTCCTATTTTTAGAAGATGCATTTGTTGCTAATGAATATTTTCTAAAAAATCTTCACAAACCTTTCTTCAAAATCACATTTTCATCTTCAAAACCTAATGGAACATGTTTCCTTCATCATGGGTTCATAAATAAAGGACTTGAAAACCTTCCTTCAAAGTGGGAACATCTTTGACCTTCCCCTCACGTAGGGGCATATTCTTCCTTTTGAATTCCTTGATGAAGTGAACATCTTTCAAAAGGATCCCTTGATGATGGATCAATTCGAGAAAGAGAACATTTACTTTCAAACTATGTGTCCCTTGAGTGGAACCCCTCTTCATGTCAGGTCCCCAAGGGACCCCTTTGAAATTTTTCCAAACTGTCAATGATTTGTGTGACTATCTGCTTAATTTCCTATGTGGCCGCTTCCTGACTCTGCACTTTCCTAGGTTTCCTCTAAACAAGAGATCTTGGGGGATACCTCCCTATAGGACTAAGAGCCTATAGGTTGCTTCCTTTGAGCTTCCTCCATGCAAGAGATCTTGGGGGTGGCCTCTTTGGAGGTCTACAGGCCTCCAGGACGCTTTCTTGGGTTTCCTCCATGTGAGAGATCTTGGGGGTTACCTTCCCTAAAGGTGTACAGGTCTATAGGGAACCTTATTGGGCATTTTTCATGTGAGATATCTTGAAGGATACCTTCCCTATAGGTTTGTAGGTCTATAGGGTACTTTCCTCGCTTCCTTCATGTGACAAATCTTGGGGGATGCTTCTTGGGTATCCTCCATGTGAGAGTTCTTGGGGGACACCTTCCTTGCAGGTCTATGGGCTTGTAAGGCATTTACTTCATGGGGATTCCTTCATGTGATGGATCTTGGGGGTTGCCTCCTTGTAGGTCCATAGGTTTGCAAGAGACTTTCTTTCTTCAACTTCATAGTTCTGAGAAGCAATGAAGTCCTTCACTTGTCTTGTACCTTCAAGTTTGTCAAATCATGGTCTACTTCCTCAACAATTCAAGTATGCATTTCTAACCTTACTCCTTCCTTGATCTACTTTATTGAAGCACTCATCAGTACTCATGCTAGCTAAAGTGGGGGAAAAATGTATAAGAGTGAATTTGCACCCCTTATGAAAATTCCCCGTTTTTCCTTTTTCCACCTTAGAAAACTAAGTTCAGAGGCTTAATTACACCTAAGCATGTTGCTTGCATCCCCCTTGGTTCTTTTTTTGAGTTTTGGTGGGGGAATTTCTATTGGGGATGCCCACGTGATGCATAGACATCCACACAGTGCACTTACATCCCTAGAAAATTCCTATGACTAAACCTATAGAGGTGTTACACTTGTCAGTGGTAGTCAAGTTGTAATGCCCTTTACGACTGACCAACCTAAATATGGTCATTTTCTTCATCTCCTCTTCAAATTCACTACTTCAACAAGAATTTCATCCTCTAAGCATTCAGTCCAACTTCTTCCAAGAATTCAAGCCAGCTTCTTCACACTCTTGCATAGACTTCAAGAATTATAGCATCACTTTTGCACCTCATTGCAGCAACAACTTCACTCCACCACTTCAGTAGAGAAAGTTTGGGACCACACCATTGCAGTAGAGGCTCGAGTACTCTCAATCTCTCCCCCATTAGCCTTGAGCTCTTTTGGTGGAGGTGGTAAGCTTCCCATTCCTCTCCTATATTACTTGGTAGAGTAAGCACATTTACTGTTTTATAGTGCTTTAGTGTTCTTCATTACAAGATTTTATTTATCTTTCTTTCTTGGCTGTCTATGGAGGTGGAAACACCTAAATGGGGGTCTGACTAAGGTAGGCCCCTATACAACCGCCCAACATTTTTCTCCTTCTTATGTGTAGGTGAACGTGCTTTCGAGGAGCTAGCTAGTGAATGAGTTTCTTTGTGAGATCCTTCTTGCCACCTTAACTCTCACATTTTTACTTAATCACATTATTTTGGCCCTTTAATAGTAGTTAACTATTTCGTTAGCTTGTTTTCTTAGGTTTGACCTTCTCTCTGAAGTTGTCTGGTCATACGGACGTTAGCACACTTGAGAGATGCCAATGTGTCACACTATCATCCTAGGACCATACTTTCATCCTCAAACAAAGAGCTTCATGAGACATAGTGTTGAACTCGAAAACTGGCTTGCCTAGCCCCATCTTGTATTTTGGGTTTGTAGGGTGATTGAAGGACCTTATAGTCCTCATCATTCTTGTCCCGCATTCCCCAACATCTTGTTAAGCTGAGGTAATTTAGGGAAACTTTCTACTCTTGGACCTCTGTGATCTGGGTCCTTGAACGTGATCAGTCCCCCTCTCTTATAGTTTGATATTAAAGTTTATTCCAATTCCAAATCAAGCCGACCTTAATAAGGTGTTCCATAAATTTCAAGAGTTTTCTAAAAAGCAACAAATGGGAAAAGAGGGAAACTAAGGGCAGTTACCTCAAGTTTTGTGCATACTTCATCAACCAGCTAGATGGGATAAGACAACTATCTAGAGAATAGTGCTAAGGAATTTTATTTAAAATTGATGTATCATTTTAAATGCTTTATTTAGAAAATTAAATGAGAAATGAAATTGTATTAGGCCGACTTATCTTGGTCGACCTATATTGTATGCCCTAATTTATTTTTTTCTTGGATGACCTATGTGATTTAAACTCTATATATATGAGGCCTTTCCTCATTGCAAAGACTAATTCTATATTTTTTGCAAATTTTGGTGAAATTAATAAATGAGAAGACATTGGCTTGGTTCCTATGTTTCAAACTTATTTTACTTTATTTAGTTTCAAAATTAGTTAAGTTCTTTCATGTTGATGATAAATATTTGAGGTGTTTGAGGAAAATTCAGTCCATACTATTGGTGGACTGCTAATTGTAAGTTAATGTGTATAGTTATCCTGAGCCTACTCTTATTGCAATAGTTCAATTGTGGGTATTTATACATTTCATGCCACTTTGGATGTATGTTTGAATGCTTCTTAGTCTGAAAATATTTCATACCACTGGTGATTATACTATTTCTTTTATACTATAGATTTCATCTTGGTTAAGCATGAATTGGTTATTGGAGATTGGTCCACCTTGAATGTTGCATTATTTTCATGATTGCACTTAGGTTTTAGATTCAAAATATATCTAAACCCTTGCCTTTTGATATTTATTTGAGATTACTATTTGCATAGGATTAAAAGCATCATTGAATTGTTATTTTTTATGAAAGTATTATCTTCAAATCACAGATCTGGGAAAATTGTTACTAGGGTTTACACTTATTTTAGATCTTGAAATACCCTCATTTTTTGCCTTAGATTTTTAGTTTTAGTTTTATCATAAATGCCTCTTGTGATTACTAGAAAATCACATCATCATTTAGTTGTTTGCACATTACCAAGACCCAACATTAGAAATTTTGGGGTTGTTTCTTAAAGTTTACTAATAGGAACCACCTTTCAAGACAGATAGAACATTCTTGTTTTATCTATGTTGAGCAGTGCTAAAAACACCATCAATAGAATTGGCACTAGAAGGAGTGTTTTTTTGAACAAGGCTAGATCAGATTGGGTCATTCTCTCCTCAAAGGTTTTATACAATTTCCAGATCTAAACTAGATAAGGGAGAATTCCAAGAGTTAATGACCCCTACCATGGTTAAAAGAACCATGAAATGGGAAGCTCCATCATCTCTACCACTCACTTAACCCCCTACTCCATCTTCTCCATCATCCATATCACCTATTCCATCATTTTCACCTTCTATTCATACTAAAATTGTTGCATCTCAGCCACAAATTGTTGTAACCAAGCCACTACCACCTCCACCTCCACTAATGGCTTTGTTGGATAACAGTTCATCACCCTTGTCATTCAATGACTATCATGAAATGCCTAAAATTCTTAAGAACTTCTTCTCCAAATTCCATATCAATGATCCTCATAGGACAACTGAAGAGCACATTAAAATCTTTCAAACTACTCTTAAGGACATGTAGATTGAGCATGAATATGTGGCGTGCATTCTCTTTCCATATTCACTAGGCGAAGAGGCATTTTACTAGTACATTCACTTACCTACTAGGTCAATTAATACTTGAAATAAAATGCATGATTCTTTTCTATAGAAATTTAAAATCCATGTAAATCCCATTGGTTTCTATCAACAATTCATGTCAGTTATAAGGAAAGCTAATGATCCAATAGGTTCCTTTAACAATAGGTTCCATCATGATTACACTAGATTGTAGGCTCCATATGTTGTTGATGATACTCTCGCTAGGGTTGTTTATTATTCTACTCTAGAAAACCTTCTATATTAGTTAAAAGGATGAACCAACCTCCAACCACCCTTATGGATGTCTATGCTGAAGTAGTAAGGGCTAGTACTGATCTGGGACAACACTTAATCAGATGTTTTTCTTCATTGGGACCTATTGCTAATCCAAGAAAGATTCAAGGGATGAATCAAGCTTTGGCCAATGAAATCCCCTTGATGAATCAAATCCCTCAATCAAAATTAGTCCCACATACAATTCCACCACTAATTCAAGCTCAACCAGTCCCAAGTTATCTACAAAATTCTAATTCATATTCTCAGTAGGTTAAGATCTCATTGTATTTGCAAAATTCTAAGGTGTCTCCTTATCCACAAAATTCTTTTGGAACCCACTTTGTTTATTTACATATTTTTTTCCTAGCATAGAAAAATGTAGAAAAAGAAAGGATAGATGAATTGGTTGAACAAGTCAAGGCGCTAACCATGAAGGTCACTTATCTGAGGAATCAGAAAAATCAATTGCAAGCTTCACAAAGGAGTATTCAAGATAATTACATTTAGGATAAGTGTGATTTGGGACCAAGGTTCGAAAATAATTTTGAATGAGGACAAGGTTTAGGACCAAATTTTGAAAGGAGGCAAGCTCCAAGGAAAAACAAAACTTGGAACACAATGCCTAATAATGGAGGAGTCCCAACACCGTTGGATCCATCAAGAAATCTAGAAAATTCATCAAGTGGAGTATATTTAGCTGAGGTTGCATTGTCAGGGTGGTGTAGGATTCATCAAACAAACAAGCATTCAGAGTTGGATTATTTGGAGTTCTAGGCTATTGTTACAATATTCTAGATGAAGGTCCAATGTGCTACTAGTAGTGATGGTTCAAGTGGATGTGATATTGTGCCTTATGAGTCATATGATTTAGTATTGGTATTGAACCATGCTTCTTTCCCTAAAAGTGAAGAAAATCATCCTAAAGAGGAGTCTGTTGAAGATGGTATCAAAATAGAGGATGTCTACAATGAAGAAACATTATCCTAGCTATTTGATAATCACAACATCATAGATAATGGTTTAAGGGATGAAGATGAGTCCAAAGAAGCAGTTTAGATGTTCCATCAGTAATCTACACCCTACAATTTGTGAAACAGATAGGTTGGTTATCCATTTACTACTATCCCAAAAAATACAAGAAATAGTCCTCCCTATCCAAAGGTGCTAACACAATACTTTTCCAAAGGAGGATAGTCTGATTTCACCCGAGGAAGATAAGCAAATCAATACAGAAGTAGCCAATCTGAAGTTGATGTGGAACAAATGGGAGAATATGTTGTTCAGGAGCTAAAAGTGATAAAATTTAGTCTTTATATTTTTGAATTATTAAGAGTGCCTACAATTAGGAATCTTTTAAAAAAATATTTGAATGGGAATGCACCTTCCAAGTCTTCACAAGAAACTGCTCCAAAGAAGGTTACTTTTAGCAAAGCTAAAAATGAACCAATAATCAGAGAAGTTGATGGAAAGACTCAGAATCAACAACCAGTTAAAGATCAAATAAAGCAATAAGAAAAAGAGAAAATTCAGATGCAAATTAAGGATAATGGTAAGGAGAAGGATAAAACTCAAGTGGCTTAGTTGGATACTTCAGTGAGTTTATTTCAAGGAAAACCTAAAACTCCTTTCTTGCTTTCTATTCCATTATTTGGAAGGAATTTTCATAATTGCTTGTTGGATTCTGGGTCATCCACAAATGTTTTTCTATTTTTAGTATGTAAGGCTTTAGGCATCCCCCCTTCTCCCTCTAAATGAAAAGTTACTCAACTAGATAAGACAAAGGTGAGTGTGGTTGGAGAGTTGAATAGGATTCCTATGCAGGTTGTATCAAACCCAAGCGTGCAACAAATAATTAATATTCAAGTTGTTGATATTATAGATACACATGGGATGATTATAGGTAGAGATGTATGAGTACTTAATGGGTATATTTCTATAGAAAATTCACATGTGTGGCTCCCATGGAAAGGAAAGTCAACTCATATTTGCATAGAGTGAGAGCCAAGAATAAATTTTATGATCACTAAGTATAATAACACAATAAATGAAGTGTTTTTTGTAGACACTCAATTGGGAAATTATGTCCATGTTGAAACTATAGATGAAACAAAAGAAATATAGGAAGTTTTGATGTTGTATGATGTACCAAAATATCTAATCCATATTCCTAGTAGTACCGAGGCAGTGATCAAATCTGATAATGAAGATTCATGGGTTGATGGTAATATTAGTCTTCTTTAAAGTTTTGAGGAATTCATCAAGAAGTTTGTTGAGGATCAAGGTAATCTTGGAGGAAGGATGGATTTCAAGGAATTTTTATTTCCTAGTTTGTGTAGAGTGCACGATGCTTCACATTCCAAGTTTGAGTGTTGCCTTTTCCAATTAGCTGTTGGTCAAATTAAAAGGTAGATTAGTCCAATAAAAATTAAAACAGCTAATCAAAAAATCTAGGATGACCTAGAAAGTGAACAATAAAATCTAAAAGATGATCTTTTTCCCAAGAATGAGGTATGTTTGGTAAGTTCAAAAGGTATATGCTCCACAAAGTTCTATACTTTTTGTTTTGATGGTTCTAAATCAAAAAAAGGAGTTGGTGTTGGCTTTGAATTGATTAGTCTAGCATGTAAGACATTTTTTGCAGCACATAGATTACAATTCCATTGTACAAATAATGTAGTGGAATATGAGGCCTTAGTACATGGATTGTTGATATCTTTGAGAAAGAAAGTTAAGGCTCTATAGGTTTTTGGATATTCAAAGTTAGTGATAAAAGCAAGTTAGAAAGAAATACTCATGTCATGATAGAAGATTGAAAAAATATAGACCTAGAGTATGGGATTTGATAGAGGGATTGGATGCATTCAATATTCAATTAGTTCGACAAAGAAAAAATTAGAATGTTGATGTGTTAGCTCAAGCAGCTAGTACTTTAGAGCCCTTTTCATAATATAGCTTGAATAAATTTATAGTTGAGCTCACTCTAACTCCATCAATTCCTAATAATGTCACTAATTTCAAGGTATTTGATGATGATAAGCATATTCTAGATTTTATCACTAGTTCAGATGTTTTTGTTTCATAGATTATTGATGCAGTAGAGCCAGAAGAAGAAAAAATAGATATAGAGGGAGTTATTAATTTGAAGACCAACACAATAACAAGAGGAATGGTCCATCTTGACAGAATATTTGGTTTTGATAAAATAAGGGACCATAATCAGCAGGCCAAAAAGGATTCAACAAATAATTAGTGTGACAAACACAATATGGGCACTGTAGAAGAGGTGAACAATGTTTTCTTTAGAAAAGTATGTACCCCAAAATATTCAATGTATTGCATCAATATCGAGATATTATAGCATGGAGATATCATGATCTCAAAACATATGATACACTATTCATCACACATACAATTCAACCTAAACTAGATGCAAATCCATTCAGATAGAGACAAAGACCGATAAATGCATTACTTGAACTAATTATTTAGAAAGAGGTTATGAAATTATCATCTTCTTGTATTATATTTCTTGTTAGACATTCTACTTGGGTGGAAAATCAAGTGCCAGTGCACAAAAGGAATGTGGAAATCAAACTGTGTGTAGATTTCAGAAATCTGAATTGTGCATCTGAAAAAGATAACTACTTGGTGCCATAATTAGATGAGGTATTATAGATTGTTAACGGATCCCAAATGATCTATTTTCTTGATGGATATTCAGGTTATAATCAGGTGATGGTTCATTATGAGGATAGATACAAAACAACCTTCACACACATGAGCATTCCATTTGGTTTAATTAATGTTGGAGCAACCTTCCAACAAGAAACAGATATTGCATTCACAAAGAATTGATAGGAAAGTGCATTATTATTTACATGGATGATTTGACTATGCTTTCAAATAAAAGAGATCATAATTTATTTTTCTGTAAAGTGTTTCAAAAATGTAGACAGTTTGGCATCTCCTTGAATCCAAAGAAATGCATCTTCAGTGTGACAGAAGGTAAGTTGTTGGGGCATTTCATTTCTAGGAATGGCATATCTATTGACCCTCAGCGTATCTAGGCCATACTAAAAATTTAACCTCTTGCCAGTAAGAAGGAAATGAAGTAATTTTTTGGAAAGATCAACTTTTTCAAAAAATTCATTATTGGTTTTACTAAAATTGTGAAGCCTTTGAATGCAATGTTGAAGCAAGATGCTAAGGTAGAGTGAAATCTTGAGGCAAAGCAAGCCTTTGAAGAAATAAAGTGAGTGACAACTAAGCCTCTAGTCTTGGTAAGTCCCGATTATTCTAAGTCATTTGACATATATTTTTTTGCTTCATAACATTCTTGTGCTAGCATGTTAACTCAAAAATTAGATCAAGGGGATGAGCATCCTATTGCATTTATGAGTGCTCCATTGAAAGATGTGGAGTTGTGATATCCTAGCATTAAAAAGAAGGCATATGCACTAGTTTGTGGTTTGAATAAATTCAAACATTATATTTTATGGAATAAGGTGATTGCAATAGCTCTAGACCCAACAGTTAAGCTTTTTCTAATGCAGAATGAGCTGGGTGAAAGAAGGGCTAAATGGGTAGCAATGATGCAAGAATATGGCATGGAGATACAACCCATGAAATTAGTAAGAGGGAAAGCATTGACTAGAGAAATGACTACGACTACTCCAGAACTCACTCCATAGAAGTATAGTCTTGAAGATGTTTCTCCAAATGACTAGTATGATGACGTTGTGTATTACTTGCTAAATCAAAAGTGTCCAACACATCTAACCACTATCTAGAGGAGAGTGTTATGTTTGAAGAGTAGTGATTACATGTTGAAAGGTGTTATAATATACAAGAGAAACCATGAGGGTATCTATCTATGTTTTTGTGGGAAGGATGAAGTGATCCTTGTAATGAATAAGCTTCATGATAAGTTCAAGTTAGGCCATGGTTTAGCTCCATCCACTGCAAATCATATTCTCTGAGTCAGGTAATATTAACCAACTTTGTTTAAGGATGTTCATGCACATGTATGATCCTTCCACATCTATTGAATTTCTGCAACCAAGAAGAAGCATGTTGTTATTCCACTATAACTAGTGGCTAAAGCTCATCCATTTACACAATGGGGACTGGACTTTATCAGTATGATCAATCCGCCATCTTTTGCAAGAAACAAGTACATCCTAACCGCTACTAATTATTGCACTAGATGGATAGAAGAAATACCATGTAAGCAATGAATGACTAAAATTGTTATTAAGTTTTTGGATGATTGTACCAATACACGCTTTGGTTGGTCATTTGCTTTTTTTGTGATAATGGCCCTACATTTGCATCATTGAAATTTTCTAGATGGGCCTTTGAGTATGGGATCATTCTTAAGTTTGCTTCAAATTACTATCCCCAAGGTAATGACCTAGATGAGTCCACCAATAAGAACTTGTTAATAGTTATTCACAAATTTATTGATAAGAACCTAAAAGATTGGCATACCCAGTTACATTTTCTACTTTGAGCAGATCGTACGCATCAAAAGGTTGCTCTAGGGAATTTCCCATATCATTTGATTTATGGTCTAGAGCTATTTTTCCTATCCAGCTCAGGATTCCCACCTTACAATTTATTAATGAATATTATGAATAGGGGGAACATCTTGAAACCTGCTTAGCTGAACTTCTTCATTTGGAAGAAAAGAGAGATAAATCCCTAAAGAAATTTGCTAAACATTAAGGCATAGTTAAACATTGGTTTGATAGTAAACAAAGAGTCAAGGCCCTTAGTATTTCTAACTTCGTCTTGCACTAGGATAAAGCTCACAAGAAGAAATGAGAACATGGAGAAATTGACGAGCTTTGGCTTGGCCCTTTCTAGATATCTGAGATTTTGGGAGATAATGCATTTCACTTAAAGACTCTCATCGTAGAGGATGTCCCATTCCCTATCAATGGGAAATATTTGAAGCACTACTTCCTTGCTTGAGTTTCTTCAGCTCATCCTTGTATATAATTAGTTTAGGTTGCTTTTGGTTTGATTTTTCTTTAGGTTAGGTTTTCTTTTATTTGTTTTGATTTGGTAGTATAGGTTTATTTTTCATTTTTCATTTTTTTGGTTTTAGGGTTTTCCTTTTTTTCTTTTGGGAGTGTTTTGTATGCACAACAAAAGTTCAATCATAGTGGGAATTTCTTGAGTTTTTTCTTTGGGAAAATTCAATCATGCTTTTTAGAATGGATGGTGGAGGTCCTCTATTTGGTATCACATGGTTTGAACATATGAAGAGGATAAGTCATTGATTTGATCTAATTCCAGAATATGCTATAATCTTATACTTTTCACACATCTTAAGAATCTTTAGGTTCTTATGGGCTCCTTTGTGAGGTCTTGTTAAGTGAAAAATCCAATATTTCTACTCTAGCACCACTGTGATTCTCAGCCTTGATTGTGAACTTCATTGGTCATGGGTTGAAAATGAGAAAAGGAAAGGAAAAGAAAAAAATAGAAAAAAAGAAAAGAAAAAAGAAATATTGAAAATCAAAATGTATTTCAATCTTTAGGAGGATTTAAATAACTCTATTAGGGCTATGGATGCTCAACTCGTAGTTGAGCTATGTTTGGGAGAATCACAATGATAACCTCTTTAGGGTTATGGATACCTGATTGGCAACAAGTCAATATCCAAGATGCTTTTGGAATTAGAATCATTCATGTAGCTTAACTCAACTAAGTTGGGCTTTTTGTGGTTACTTAAGGAAGGAAATGAGTACACTAGTGATCTTGGTGCTTTAGTTTAATACTTGACCTGATGTGAGGATCAAAATGACTTCTGTGTTTGTAATTCTAGTTTTTCATCAAAATGCTTTGGAGCATTTCCCCTAGCAGAGTCGCCATTTGTTTTTCCTTTTTCGTATACACGCCCCACTAGAGGTAGGGACCCTCTTTTCTTTATTTTCCTTTTCATTTTAGGTTCTTCCTTTTCCCCTAAAGGGATAGGTCCTTTGAATTTTTCTTATCTTACCTTTTGGGAATTTAATGATTGATATAATGTTAAAGGTAAGTTGGTCTAAACCCATGAAATATCATTTGAACCTCAAATTGGTTAAGTGTGGACTAGTTTCAAGAATTCCTTGAGGCCTTGGAATCCACAAAATTTTGTGTTTCATAGAATTTGGGGTTGTCTCGATTACCTGAAGTTATTTTTCACTAAATCCAGGTTTGCTCAGAATCCCAAAAAGTCTTCTTTTTGTGAAATCCAAACTTGCTTGGATTCTCTAAAATATTTGTTTTCAAAGAATCCTTTTCATTGTAGATTCTCTGAAATTTGGTGCAATGTCTTCTCACATAATTTATTGCTCTTTGTGAATTAATTTTTTTCATTAATGCTTCTTTTGGGTTGATTTATATTGTAATTGAAGTCTTTTGGGTGTCATTATTCTTTCACCATTTTAAGAGTTTTATGCGTATGGAGCTTTTGGAGTACTTAAATGGATTGGGGCTAGGGTTTTGAGGATTGTGCTTGTGGATCACTAGGGTTTCCCAATTGTTGGTTGTGTGCTTCATTTTCACTATTCGAATTACAAGGTAGGATCTAAGCCTCCCTCTATTTGGTTTTACAAGTTTAACATTGATGTGAATGGGTATTTCACCTTGGATGGTCATTTGAGTTGCATTTTGAGTATTGGAACATGTTTATAAGGATTTTCACCTTGATTTTGAATGGCTTGTGATTTGTGACTTTCTTTAGTTTGATCTATGTTTCAAAATTGTCATTATTGTGTTTATCATTTGGATTTAGGATGTTTTTGAGTAAAAATGCCTCAAACTTACTCACATGAAAAGCTCTCTATGGGTTGGTGTTTAACTCCTTCATTAGGCAAAAAATATTATGTCAATGGGACATTGAATCCAGTCTCTATGATATCCCAATAGAGGGTGTTGTATTGGTGGAGAAGTATCATCGACGAGATAGTTCAATGTTGAAGGGAGTCTCTTGACAGTCCCTTCGACATTCTGACAACTATCAAGAAGCTACATTGGGCTGATATTGAATTTTTGAAGGGAGTCTCTAAGTATTCCCCTCAATAATTTGATGTGAGGTTGCAGACTCTTGTTGATAGGAGTGGATTAATTCATTTGGAAACAAATTATATTCCCCTTGATGTGCCGATGGAGAGGAACCATGTTGTACTAGTAAGGTGGGACCAGTCTGGGTGGAATATGATGTCAACTATATAGTGTTGACATGGATGTCATGTAGGTGTTGGGGACCACTCGGTTAATATTACATGCTTTGTTGGTGAGACTTTGTGGTATCGAAAGGATAGTGTTTGGCATCCATTCAACATCCCAATGCAAGGTGCAAGGTGTTGGTAGAGGATGAAATGATAGTCTTGTCAGAGTGACTAAGAGTTTTTGAGGAGATAGGATTTGAAGTATCTTTGATGTTCTGATACTTCGGTGGCAGTGAAGCTAATGATGGTTAAGTTCATTGATGATGCTTAGTTAGTATGGAAGGTGGAACGACCAATTTTTGGAATGCCTAAGAAGTATGTATGAATTTCATAGTGCAGATGAGAGGTGAGACTGAGTTTAAGCAGGGGTTATGCTGTCGAACAATCTCTAGATGGAACACGATGTAAATCTCCATGTAGAGGCTTAAAGCCTACATTTTATTGTAACTTTCTATGTTGTTGAATAATACAATGAATCTACGATTTGGAGTGTGTGATTTTTTACTCGAAATGGTTTTCCCCACGTAAATCTGTGTTCTTGTCTTTTGTTCCATCTTTCATGTTTAATGGTTCTTTTTAATAAATATTTTTAATGCTTGTTGTTGGAACTAGTTGATCTGGAAAGATCTTAAATTACATAAAATTTCCTCTAAGGTTTAATGATGGGAAATGAACTATGTCTGACTTTGCTTTATGGCATAGTAGTACATGTTTTTAAGGAAATCTAAAGAAATGAATGTTACCAAAGGAACTAATAATCTTGGATGTTCTTTCTGAGATGAATTGATATTTCCCTACAAATATTATTAGATCCCATCATTTTGGGATTTCCTTTTTCCCAGTGTTTCTGGTTATGGGTATTCCTTCTATGAAGATTTCTTAGTCTGGAAAGCTTGAGGAAATATGAAGGAATTGGTTGAAGATTGATCCTTTGGTGAGTGGAAGTTGTTTGCTTATTTGTTTCATTTTCTTGAGACAACTCACAACTTGAAGGATGGTGAAGACAAATTAAATAGAGTTGGTCACATTGAAATGATGTGATCTGAAGCTCATAGTTGACAACAAAATAATATTGATGCATGGGGTAGGATACTTTGCTTTGTGTTTGTGTTACAACAAATATTTCATTTTGGGTGTCTATCTGAGAGACTCCCTGATCATATGGAAAATCTTGGGTTGTTTTTCAGCTATGGAGTAATGTGTTTATGTCGGGTGCTATCTCCTAGTATTGGAAGGCCTCATTTTTGTTAGCCCAATTACATATAGGCTATGGAGTTGATCATTGGATGATCTAGAAGCTTATGTAATAGCTTGTATCCCTTGGATGCATGTGCATGTGGGTGGTTGTGGAGTTGGCCTGAAATGGGCCTGGAGTTCTTGAACTACCTTTTCCTATTATGGATGTTCTATACTTGCATAGCTCAGATTCATGTTCTTTGGATTTGAGGGTTTTATGGATTTTCTATTAAAAATCTATGGTTATGCATATTCATGATATTCCATTATTCTAGTTTAACTATTATGGTTGTTTTCAAACTTATGGGTCTCCTAGATGTTAAGTGGATGTGGATTTTCATGTGTGTTACAAAACATGCTTTCTCATTGAGGAAATGGCATGTTGATGGTGGTTGTGAAGTTGGGATAATTTGTGTTTCATAAGCTTCTAGACAACCTATTTCCTCTAAAGGTTTTATATTTTTCTCGTGTTCTAAAAGTTGTAGGTTTGTGTAGATCTAGAGTATTCACTTGTTCAAATGAAATATATGTGATATATTATCCTAGATGTATAAGTGATTTCAGATTTACATGGACATACTTTTTACAGGTTTTATATGTTAACCAAAATTTGTGGTTTGTAGATTTGTGGAAAATACTATGTTCAAACTCTTAGAGTTTATTGGATGAGAACAATTGAAGTTCTGTAGGAATGCTTGTTTAGTTCCTAGACAATGGTACTCAGTAGTGGATTTATTTGGAAAATTAGGTTTGCTAGTGATCTGGTGTTTGATTCTTGAAATCTACATGTTATCTTCTTTGATATCTCAATTTTGAATGTTACTAATGTGATAATGAGTTTGAATGCTTTAGTGTATGGGATCCACAGGTTATGAAGTTTATGGATTAGCTAGCCATTGGCTGTAGTGGGATAACTTGTTGTTGAGATGGTTACTCTGGATGAGATTTTAGCATAAATTTGAAGGATCCTACACCTTGGTTGGACATGAGTTCAATAGAGACCTATGAGGAGATTGCTCTTGGAAGAATCATGATAGATTTCATATCCATAGCATTCTCTCTCCCCCCTCTTGTTCTACTCGATAGTTTATTATTTGAGAGGTATTTTCCCAATATATATTTTAGATGTGTTTATATTTTGTGCTTTGATTCTCATAGGATCGAGTTGATTCATGGTGATTGATTATTGAGACTCATTTGAGGAGGGTTTAGCATGAGTCTATATTCTTTATCTTTCATAGATATGGATCCTGGGATACTATTAGATGGATCTAGAGGATTCATTATGTGAGATAGATAGAATGGTTATCTCCTTGGGATTGCTTTTTCATTTATGATGAGGACTATCAAGAGATGGTTTATGGGTTAATTTCTTGAGATGGGAAATGGAGTATTTTGATCTTCTTTGATAATTTTACATCCATGTAGATACATGATGTAGATGTTATGTTCCATCTCTTGAGGTTGAACAGGGTTGAATATTGCTATCAATTTTATCTTGGGGCAATGAAGGAGATCATACTTGACACAATTGGCATTTAGAGGTGTATGTAAGAGGATTTTCTGCATGTATATGATGTACAATGTTTCTCTCTTTGGTTTTGGTTATCTTCCTGGATGTTTGGTTTCACATTATATTGGTTTGAGGTTTGGTCAGAGTTGTTGTGATCACTAGCTTGTGGTCATGTGTTTTCACTTATGTGTTCGATACTAAAGTTGTGTTGCTAATATGTGGCTTTCATTCATGTTAACACTATTATCATTATTGTATTGAAGGTTGTATATGTCGAGGATATTGAGAAAATTGTTAAAGGAAGAGTTGTAGGTTGCCAGTGGAACAATGAATATCATGAAAGTTTCTTGTTTTGTACATTGAAGATTAGTTGTTGTACACTAAAGGGTTTATTATTGAGAGTATCTAGTTCATCTATTGGAAGTCTTAGAGGTATGTGTGAAGATTTGATCGTGCTATGAATAGTTGTGTTCTGACAGTATTTCTATTGGTTTCATAAGTGTTCCTAATTGAAGTTTATGTGATTTTGGTAATTTTTGTTGTTGCAGATGCTTCTAGACCATTCTTTATTCTTTTTATATGTCCATGTTGATCAGAGTGCTCGTGGTCGAATATTTTTCTTGGTATGTTTAGGCTTTCATGTTCTTGGCTGACATGATGGTTGTAACGTATTGTGGATGCTTGAAGATTAAAATTTGAATGTTTGTTCATAATATTACCTGACAGTGTTTGATCCACATTGAAAATTTATTTGTAAATTTGGGCCGACATTGTAAATATGTTCTATATTTTTGGCTGACTAAGTTATTGATGTATTCATCTTGTGGATATATAAGAGTGGTTGTGTGAGTGTGTGAAATAGAAGAAAATATAGAGAAGAGAAAGTTTGTGAATATTGATCTATTCATTTGATTGCAGAGTAGAGTGAGAAGAAGGTTGATCGAAGTGTGAAGGAGACTATTTGTACTTAATTGGAACTATAATCAGGCTTGTGTAGAAGCTATTTTCTCAGTTCACACCCTGTGGATCTAATCCAAATTACTGTGCATTGTTTGGCAGTGAGCCCTCTTATATTTGAGCAGTGAGCTCTAGGCAGTGTTCCTGAATGCATGTGCATTCCCATTATCTTTCATTATACTTTTAACAGGGTATAATATTTTGGACTAACATCCACCATGGTTTTTCCCCTAACAAGGTTTCCATGTAAAAAAATCTTGGTGTTCTTTGTGTTTCTAATGTGCTGATTATTTATGGTTTATTATTCATTCATCAGATCTAAGATTAAGTTAAGTTTGAAAATTTTAAATATTTTGTGACAATTGATTCATGCCCCCCCTCTCAGTTGTCTATCCTTGTTTTTCCAACAATTGGTATTAGAGCAGGTTGCTCTGAAGAAGTTTAAAAGCTTGAGGTGATTTGAGATGGCATCATACAAGAAGGACAACTCTAGATTTGATGGAATAAACTAATCATTGTGGAAAACTAGGATGGAGTGTCATTTGAGGTGTATTGGAGAACCCTTCTAGAAGATTACAAAGAATCCATATGTTATTCCTCAGAATGTTCCACTACTTATGAGATTAAAGAGGTTGAGAATAATGTCAAGGCTACGGAAGCTTTGTTGAGTGCTCTTCTAGATTAAAAAATGACAAATGTGATAGGTTTGAAGACAGCTCATGAGATTTGGATGAAGCTAGAAACTTTGCATGAAGGAGATGTACATGTGAAGATGGATAAGTTACAAAGTTTGAAAGGCAAGTATGAAAATTTGAAAATGGGTGAAGATGAAAATATTTCTTCTTTTATGCAGAGAGTAAATGAACTAGTGATGGGTATTAGATGTGTTGGTGGTACCTTGGATGAAGAATAAATTGTAGCTAAAGTGCTCAGATCATTGTCTCCCTCTTACAAAGGAAAGGATCAAGGTATTGAAGAAACCAGATCATTGATGAATATGACAAGAGATACACTGATTGGTAAACTTGTTGCATTTGAGTTGAGTGAATTTGGTGAATCTGTGCCTAAGAATGAAACTACATTAAGGCTACTGTATTCAGAAGAAACAAGCAAAGATATGATCTAGGAGAGTGTTCTAGAAATTCATTCAAGCATGAGGAAGAAATGAAGCAACTTGAAGATAAAGAAAGAGAGGTAGAAGAGTTGGAAGCACTGATTGTGAAGAAAAAGGAAAAGGACAAGGTAAGTATAAAGGAGTGTTTCCTATTAAAAGTTTTTCTTGCAATAAAATAGGTCATTTTACATCAAGGTTTCCTAAAATAGTTCCTAGATCTAAGCCTAACAAATCTAGATTCCAAAAGAAATGCTACTATGCTGAAGACAGAGTGACTAATGATGAGTTTGATAAAGATAATGAAAATGAAGATGAATGGATATTCCTTGCTATCAAAGAAAATGGTTCGGTGGCTACTAAATCTGCTAAAGTTGAGAAAGCTCTTGCAGCTAGAATTGAAGAAAAGGATGAGTGGGTTATTGATAGTGGATGCTCACATCATATGACTAGTGACAAAAGAAAATTTGTAAATCTAGAGAAGTATGACAGTAGGGTTGTAAGATTTGGAGATAACAGTGTTGTTGTGATTCGTGGCAGAGGATATATTTGTCTTGGTGGTAAGCAAAACACTGATGATGATCTTTATGTTGAAGGTTGAAGCACAACTTGTTGAGTTTTGGATAGATGGTGGAAAAGGGTTATGATCTTCAATTCAAAGATGGAAAATGCAGGATACTTGGATGATCTGGAAAATTAATTGCTTTAGGTAAAAAGACAAAAGGTAATATTTTTTACTTGAATGCTACTAGTGAAAGTTGTTTAATTTCTCAAGTAGATAAAAGCTGGTTTTGGAATAGGAGGCTATGTCATGTGAATTTTGATAACATTGTCAAAGTAAGTTCCACTCAAGCAGTAAGAGATCTACCTAAGCTAGTAAATCCTACTAACACAATTTGCAAGGAGTGTAAGATGGGAAAACATACTAGAGTTTCTTTTTGGAGCAAACAAAATCATACAAATAGATTACTAGAGTCGGTACGTACTGATCTATGTGGTCCCTCTAGAGTCAGAAGTCTTCATGGAGAAAGGTACTTTATGCTACCTATTGATGATTATTCTAGGATGATATGGGTTGTTTTCTTAAGAGAAAAATGTGAAGCATTATAAAAGTTCAAAAGTTTCAAGGCCATGGCATAAAATAAGAAAGGTCTGAAAATGAAATGCTTAAGGTCAGACAGAGGTGGTGAATTCACCTCCAAGGAGTTTAATTCTTTTTGTGAAGGGCATTGAATCAAAAGACATTTATTTGCTCCCCGAACCCCTCAACAAAATGGAGATGCAAAAAGAAAGAACAAAACAATTATGGATGTTGCTAGAACAATGATGATAGAAGGAAATGTGCCTCACATCTATTGGAGTGAAGTTGTAAGCACTATTGTGTACACTTTGAACTAGGTAAATGTCAATAGTAATTTTGGTAAGACTCATTTTGAACTATGGTTTGGTTATAAGCCTACTGTTAGATATTTCAAGATCTTTGGAAGCAAGTGTTATATCAAGAGAGATTGGGATATAGGAAAGTTTGATGCAAGAAGTGATGAAGGAATCTTTCTAGGTTACTCTACTAAAAACAAGGCCTACCAGTTCTATAATAGAAGACTGAGAAAAATAGTTGAGAGTGCAAATGTCAGAGTTTATGAGGACTCTGCTAGATCATCCAGATATTGTTGATATGATTCAGATGACTAGGAAGACAACAGAAACAAAGGGAAAAATGATCAGACACATAATCAACTTCAAATTGTGCCATATGTTCTAGTAAAACAACTTCAATTTGTTCCAATAAATCAAGTAAGTCGGGAAGGAGAGACAAGTGCAAGTAGAGAAGAAAGAACATAAGAACCAAAAGCTTGAGAGAGTCCAAAAGCTCCAAGGTATGTGAAGCTAAATCATTTTGAAAATAAAATTATAGGAGACAAGAATAAAGGTGTGCAAACTAGAAGAAAGATTGTAGAAGAATATTGCCTAATATCCAAGATTGAGCCTAAAGATGTCAATGAAGCTTGCAATGATGAACACTGGATGGAAGCTATGAAAGAAGAACTGATGAAGATTGAAAAGAATGATACATGGATACTTGTTCCTAGACCTACAAAAAAAAATGTGATTGGTACTAAATGGGTCTAGTATGTAAAGGGTATTCACAAATGGAAGGTATTGATTTTGAAGAAACCTTTGCCCTCATTGCCAAAATTGAAGCTGTTAGATTATTTCTTCCTTATGTTGCATATAAGAACTATAAAGTCTATCAAATGGATGTAAAGTTAGATTTTTTGAATGGTGAGCTAGAAGAAGTATAAATTGAACAACCGAATGGATTTCAATTGACTGATAAGGAAAGCATGGTTTTCCACTTGAAGAAATCTCTTTATGGACTCAACCAAGCCCCCAGAGCCTAGTATGCTAGACTGGACAAATACTTATTAAATCTTGGATTCAATAAAGGTAATGCTAACAAAAAATTGTATTTCAAATTGGATCATGACAAAGAGTTTATTACTGAGGTCTTTTTTTATGACATTATTTTTGGAGGAAATGACAATCTATGTATGAAGTTTGTTGATGAAATGAAGAGTGAATTTAAAATGAGCATGATTGGAGAGATGAAGTTCTTTCTAGAATTACAAGTTACTCAGTTAGACAAGGGAATTTTTATATCTCAATCCAAATATGTGAAAGAACTACTGAAGAAGTTTGGCATGAAAGACTTAAAGCCTGTTGGTACTCCCATGGTGATTGGATGCAAGTTAACTCAAAATGATGATTCTCCTAAGGAAAATCAAACAAGATAGAGGTCAATGATTGGTGGATTACTCTACTTAACTCAAACTAGACCAAACATTATGAACATTGTATGTCTAGTTGCTAGCTTTTAGGCTGATCTGAAATAATCTCATGTGACTACAGTAAAGAGAATCTTTAGATATCTAAAAGGAACAGTTGATTTTGCACTTTGGTATCCTAAGGAAGATGATCTAACTTTGAATGCATATATTGATCCAGATTGGGTAGGAGATGTTGATGAGAAGAAGAGTACTAGTGGTGGTGCCTTCTTTCTAGGGAAGAAGCTAGTGTCTTGGTTGAGTAAAAATCATAATTCCATTTCTCTATCTACTGCTCAGGTAGAATACATTGCCACGGAAAATAACTATACTCAAGTAATGTGGATGAAACAGATGCTGAAAAATATCATAGTATATGAAGAACCTATTGCCATATACTGTGACAACTGAAGTGCAATTAACATATCAAAGAATCTAGTGCTACACTCTAAGACCAATCATATATCAATCAAGTTTCACTTCTTGAGGGAGAAAGTGAATGAGAAAGAAGTCAGAATGGAGAATGTGCCTACCAAAAAATAGGTTGTAGAAATTTTCACTAAGCCATTGCCAAAGGATACTTTTGAGTATCTCAGAGGGATGCTAGAGGTGATTACCCCTCCTGATATGAACTAGAGATACATTTATTTGCATCAATTTTGTGCTTCATAGATATTTCCTAATTTAGATTGATGTTCTCATGGCTACTACCCAGGGGGAGTAGTCAGATGTGCAAATATGTTGTTTAGAGCTTGTATGTGGGAAGATAAGGCTTATCTTTTCCATTGATGTCAAAGCAGGAGAAGAGAAATGTAGGGGGAGAAGAACAATTGAGGATAAGATTCAGAACCAAAGAGGGAGTAAGTGTAGCTATGTTGATGGTATTTTTCACATCATATGTTGCCATCAACGCCAAAGGGTGAGATTGTTGGATATTTTTGTTTTGTTGCTGATATGTGGTTGTCATTGATGTCAACACTATTAGCATTATTGTATTGAAGGTTGTATATGTCGAGGATATTGGGAAAATTGTTAAAGGAAGACTTGCAAGTTTCCAAGGGAACAGTGAAGATCATGAAGGTGTCTTGTTCTGTACGTTGAAGATCAGTTGTTTTGGACTAAAGGGTTTATTGCTGAGAGTATCTAGTTCATCTACCAGAAGTTTCAGAGGTCCACATGAAGATTTGATCCTACTATGAACAGTTGTGTTCTGACAGTATTTATGTGGGTTTTGTCAGTGTTCCTAATTGAAATTTATGTGATTATGGTAATTTTTGTTGTTTCAGATGATTCTCTGTTAGTTCTAATTGTTTGTGGATGCTTTTAGATCATTCTCTATTCTTTTTGTATGTCCACATTGATCGAAGTGCTCGTGGTCAAATATTTTTCTTGGTATGTTTGGGCTTTCATGTTCTTGGCCGACATGATCATTGTAACATATTGCAGATGCTTGAAGATTAAAATTTGAATGTTTGGCGAGCTCGAAGAGATTTTTTTATGTTGCATCATAATATTAGTTCATAGTGTTTGATCCACATTGAAAATTTATTTGTAAATTTGGGTCAACATTGTAAATATGTTCTATATTTTTGGATGACTAAGTTGATGCATTTCATGTTGTCGATATATAAGAGTGGCTCTGTGAATGAAGTGTGAGTGTGTGAAAGAGAAGAAAATCCAGAGAAGATAAAGTGTGTGAATATTGATCTATTCATTCAATTGCAGAGCAGAGTGAGAAGAAGGTTGAACAAAGTGTGAAGGAGATTTTTTGTGCTTAACTAGAACTATAATTAGGCTTGTGTAGAAGCTATTTTATCAGTTCACACCCTGTGGATCTAATCCAAATTATTGTGAATTGTTGGGTAGTGAGCCCTCTTGTATTTGAGTAGTGAGCTCTAGGAAGTGTGCCTAAATGCATATGCATTCCCATTATCTTTCATTATACTTTTAATAGGGTATAATATTGTGGACTAACATCCACCATGGTTTTTCCCTAATAGGATTTCCACATAAAAAAATATTGGTGCTCTTTGTGTTTCTGATGTGTTGATTGTTTATGGTTTATTATTCATTCATCAGATCTAAGATTAAGTTAAGTAAAGTTTGAAAAGTTTAAATATTATGTGACAACTGATTCATTCCCCCCTCTCAAGTGTCTATCCTTTTTTTTGCAACATTATGTTCTTGGATGATGACATGGAGGTTCCTTTATCCCTTTCCTTTGTTGGGTGTGGAGAACTTGAGAGAGCTATGAAGACTTGTGGTGAGAGTTGTTCATATAGGTTATTGGTTTAAAAATTTGCATATCATTGTGGATGTTCCTTGGTGCCACATGATGTTGTTTACACCTTCTATATGATGCTATTGGTAGACTCTTCATGGCTTTGATCTTTCAGATTTGGCATTACCCATGAAGTGGGAGTTCGTGGATGTCTTTGGCCTTCTTCGACTGGTTGGCACATGGATCTTGCATTTGCAGTTTATGGATTGGATATGTAGGAGGCATGAGTTTGCTGATGTGGATACCTTCGAGGTATGTGTGATTGGATGGATTAGCACTTGTTGTGGGTGTTATTTTCAATTGCATGGGTTAATCAGTTGGATGGAAGTAGTCAGTCTCCTGGTTGCTGTTTTAGCCAATGTTCTATCTTATTTTATGGAGGATGTCTTCATGGTTGTGCTCAGGTTGAAGATTTTAAGTTGATGTTTCTATTGCTTTTGTATATATTTTGAGCACAATGGAGTGGTGGTAGTATTTTTTATCCTTTTCTATCTATTGGATCTAATGCATGTGTTCTTTAGACTGGTCCATATACACCATGGCTTGTTCCTTTCTTGTGGAGGATGGATGGAACTACTACCTAAGATGATGGACATCTTGGATGTTGTTGCAGGTTTCTAGGGTGATACAGTGACTTCAAGTGTTGGAAGGAACCCATAAGTTCTTTGTCAAGTGGGATAATGTTAAGGAAGATTGCGTTAAACTTACTAGTGTGACAAGCTCTCTGTAGATTGGTGTTTAACTCCATCAAGCAAGAAGTATTATGTCGAAGGGACCTTGAATCTAGTCTCTATGATATCCCAATGGAGGATATTGCATTAGTGGAGAAGTATCATTAGCAAGATAGGTCAATGTCAAAGGGAGTCTCTTGATGGTTCCTTCGACATTCTAACAATTTCAAGAAGCTACATTAGGTTGACATTGCATTGTCAGAGGAAGTCTCTAAGTATTCCCCTCAATAATCCTATGCAAGGTTGGGGACTCTTGTTGGTAAGAGTGGAGGACTTCATCGGGATATAGATTATAGTCCCCTTAATGTGTTGATGGAGAGGAACCACAGTGTACTAATAAGGTTGGACCATTCTATGTGGAATATGTTGTCAACTATACGGTGGTGCCATGGATGCCACATAGGTGCTGGGGACCACTCGGTTAATGTCACATGCTTTGTCGATGAGAATTTTTGGTATTGGTAGGATAGTGTGCGATGTCCTTTCAACATCCCAATGCAAGGTGCAATGTGTTGCGAGAGGATGCAATGATAGGAATGTCAACGTAACTGTGAGTTTTTTAAGGATATGGGATTTAAAGTCTCTTTGATGTTCCAATACAACTACGATGGTAGTGAAGCATATGATAGTTAAGTTCATTGGTGATGCTCGGCTAGTATGGAAGGTGGAATGACCAATTCCTTGAATTCCTGAGAAGTGTGTATGAATTTTGTACTAAAGATGAGAGGTGATACTAAGTTTGAGAAGGGGTTACGCTATCAGACTATCTCCAGAAGGAACAAGATGTAAATCTCCATGTAGAGGCTTAGAGTCTGCATTGTATTATAACTATTTATGTTGTTGTTGAATAATAAAATGAATCTACATTTTGGAGTGTGGGGTTGTTTTACCCAAAATGGTTTTCCCCACATAAATTTGTGTTCATTTATTTTGTTCCATCTTTCATTTTTAATGGTTCTATTTACCAATCTATTTAATGCTTTTTGTTAGAACTGGTTGATCTGGAAAGATCTTAAATTATATAAAATTTCCTCTAATGGTTAATGGTGGGAAATAAACTATGTCTAATTTCGCTTTATGGAATACTAGTACACATTTTTGAGGCAATTTTAAGAAATGAATCTTACCAAATGAACTACTGATCTTGGATGTTCTTTCTGAGATGAATTGATATTTCCCTATAAATGTAAACATGAAATTAGGGCATCAAAAATAAAATAGGGTTTATGTTTTATTGTTGATTTGGTGCACTCTATTGATTTTGGATTTGATTGGCACAAATTAGGGCATCGTTGAGTTGTAGTGAAATGTCATTTTTAATTGATTTGATTGCCCTCATACTCATTTATTGATTTGAGATTGTTGGGTACATTATTATTAAAACACTATGTTGAAAAGTGATTGGAACTGTTATGTTTATCAAGGTGTCGTAGGTCTAGGCTCATCAATGATTTGAATTGCTATTGTGATGTTGTGATTACATTTAAAGGGAAAATTTAGAGACATGATTTTCCAAAAAATAGAATTATCGTTAAAACCCTAAGAGTTTGGAAAACCCGAGTGACACCCTTTCACTAAATATGTGTGTTCCTAAAATTCTTAAAGTATTCTTCCTCACGGAATACAATTTACTCTCTCCATCAACCTTCTTTGAGTAAGTTGAGTCTACCCATGGTCGACTCACAAACATCTGCTTCAAAGAAGTCAATAAACTAGTAATACTTTGCAATGTTAGAAAATTAGTTGCAAACCTTATAGCACTCGATCACACAAGCTCTTTCCCCTTGGATTCCCTGAATTGTGGGTTCTTCACAAAATCTGTTCATGTGAGGAATTCCCAAACTATAAACATTATCACTTAATCCTTAAGAGCTTGGATTCATTGAAGTTCCTTGTCCTTTAATAAATCCACATCTTGACAAATAACCCAATGAATTATCTTTCATGGATTTCGCCTACCTCTAGATTCCCCAAACATTGAACCTTTCATGAATTTCACGTCTTCTTGGGTTCTCTGAGATTTCATTATTTCCACTACATTGAGTACCACAATGCTATTTGGAGTGTGATTTATGTTTACAAGGTTTAAATCTCAATTATCAAATGCATCTACATCATAATGTAGAGATTGCATGATTATTGATGATCACTTCACCCATGTTTTATTATGTTTCACATAATCTATGTTCTCATGGATTTACCAAAGAGTTATTCTTCGTGGAATCTACAAAGGCTTGGATTTACCGAAAATCCATGAGGAGCTAAAATACTTAAAATCCATGATAGGAGTAAAAACCTTAAATATGATATAACTTCGATTTAAGGAATTGAGATCATGATTTCTTAAACATTAATGATGGATTATGAAGTGTTGCATATTGCTTGTCAAATATGATAATTTATCTTACAGTGAAATGATGTAATGATTTATCTTGCTTCACATAATGAGTGATTATGGTGTTTTCTCTAACAAGATATAGGTAGAGTCTAGCAAGGCTAGGGCTACTAAAGGAAAAACAACTAAAATAGTCAAAGAGGAGATGACCACTAGAGCAAAGAAAATGAAATATGAATTTAAAGGAAGAATCCTAGAGTCCAAGATTACTTCTCATTGGGAAACAGTTGGAGATACAAATATGGGACATGTTGATTATGAAGAATCAAATAAAGGATGTATTGCAATGCTCTAATGGAATTGGCTAGAAGGTTGGTGATGATAGGATTGGCACAAGTTGTAGGAATTCCTCCATCAATGCAATTTTTGGAGTTAATTATGGTGTGTGCCAAACATTACGATTCAAACATGAGGGTAATAGTTGGCCCCCAAGAAAGAATAATGGATAATTTGACAAAAGAATCCTTGGTAGAAGAATTTGACATTGTTGCACACAAGATGTTGGTGATGTTTGACATAGAAACAATGAGGAATTTTTATACTAATGATCTTGATCAAGCATTGGAGATAATGAATGCTTCATGGATTGACAGGCACAGATCCCATTACTCCAAGTTACCAAATCAATTACATAGAAGTGATTTCAAGCTAGAATACAATGACATGTTCACTCTTCTCAGCAGAGTGATGGGGTTAGACAAGGCTTCAATTTTTTAAGACTAGATGTTCTATGTAATAACACAAATTGAAAAGGGAGTGAACTATCATTAGGCAAGTTTCATCAGTGATAATTTAGACAAACAATTGAGAGTTGTGTAGGAAACAAGGAAATTCACTATTACTTCCTATGTGGTCTATATGTTGGTAAGATACTACAAGTATAAAGGTTTGAGCTGAAAAAGTTTCCTTGTTCAAGACAAAGTCTATGACATCTATCCTCAACTCTATCTGAATACTTCAAATTATAGGAGGTTAAATTATGCTTTTACTATGTATATGACAATGACTTTGCAGGAGGCATTGCATAGAAGGATTTCAAATGATGCCATGGAGTTAATCAATAAGTATGGATATTGGTTCCTATAGTTCCAAAATTTCACATACATAAAGATCCAAGGTAGTCTCAAGGTACCATACAGGCCCCCAAGATACCCAACTAAGAAGGTGATATTGCTTGAAGTGATAAGATAATTGGTTACTTTTGATTCAGTGTTGAAAAGTATGTATAAGATGTGAGTTGGTGGGGAATTACCCTTGTCTATTAAGGGTTTGGAGGCTTTCCCAACAATCCAAAGTTCCCAACATTCAAAGTCTGAAATGGTTCCCCTCCATATGTTCCTGCATTCTACCAGAAAAACTTTTGATCCATAAAGAGTAGCACAAAAGATGGCTAACAAAGATTACCGACACAAAGATGATATTGAAGACTACTGGGCCAATTGTAGACATGAATTTGAGGTATTCAAGAGAAATTTTTCTAGGCTCTCATAAAAATGATAAGGTTATATAGGGTGGTGCAGGTGTCTGATCAAATTGAGGATGAAGAAGAGTTTATACAATATCATGATTATATGCAGTATTAGAACAAGCCTCTACCTCCCATAGATTGGGCTAAAGAAGAAGTAGTGGATTTGGATCAGATCAATGCCCTAGTAATTAAATATTCAAAGCAATGGGTAAAGCAGTAGATGCTAAATTTGAAGGAAGATAACATCAAACACTCATATGAATTGATGGGATATCTGGAATCTCAATCTTCCTCAGAGAATGATTCAAAGAAAACAAAAGGAGATATTCTTGTTGCCCAGGAAGAGGAAGGGTTTGAAGAAAATAATCCATTCATCATCAAGAGAAGAACTAGAGGGAAATCTAAAGGTAAGGCTAAGGTAGAGGATTCCAAGAGATAGCCTATGCCAACGAAAAGAAAGACCACAAAAACAATCACTGAAGAGATTGTTGATGCCTAAAATTACTTGGAAAACAACCTTATGGGAAAATCAGTTAATTGGGGACCAATTTTGCTAAACCAAGTAGCCTCTAAGTTTTAAAGAAGCTGGCTCTTCCATGCATTTGGGGGTTTGGAAAGGGAAAAGGAAGTATATATATAAAATAAAGTATAATCTAAGGTGATGCGCCAAGATGTAAGTATATAGCCATGAGAAATATTCCATTCAAATGAGATTTAAGGGCCCGTTCAGCAATCTGCATGTCCAAAAATAACAAAAAGAATAGATGAAAAAACCAAGAATTTCATCAAATAACATAACTTCCATATGCATTCACTAAACAAGAAGAGTTCAAGACATGATCTAAATCAGCAAATTTATATTGAAACTATAGAAATCTTATAGATAAACTACTCAGTACAATAAAAAACATAGTATAATGTCTTATCCATTAACTAAGAAACGAAGAGGCCGAACAAATTGGCACAGTTTGTGAGTCTTAATACAATAGTCAAAAATAATACAAAAGGCCTATAGTCTTTTTCACTTTTTGATGTGATTTTTGAACCCTTTTTTAGAGAGTCAAAGTAGTATATATAGATCATTCCACCACCAAAGAGCCAATAACCAAAAAATATTCCTCAAGCATAGGCAATGATGCCCATCGCAATGATTCTCTAAGGCCGTTGCAATAAAAAGATTCTAAAACATAATATGCAGTAGCCTATGAACAAGATGCACCCCTGTTGAAATGATGAATGTGGTCCCAAGGTGGAAGCAACAAAATCTCTAGATGACACATGTCACTTTCCCACAAAGTTGGTTAGGATACATGGCACAACGATGGAGCTTCATACTTGTTCATCCCTCCCTTTCGATCAAAATCCCTCTAGAGAAGACACATGGAGTAGTCTGTGTTTCAAGTGTTGACTATGGGATTCACTAAAAAGGTTCCCACAGAATGATGCAATGTGAATGTGGGTGGAGCTCAGAGGAGAAACAAAGGAGAGAGGACTCTCAAAGGCTTGTGATGTTGACACGTGGTGAAAGGGTGGGTCTCAAGAGAGAAGCAAGGGAAGAAAACTTTCAAAGGTATGCACTGATGACATGTGGTGTAGTGGATGAAGGTGCTTTAAAAAGGGGCCCTAGGAATATTCAAACATAGGAATGCAGGTTGGCACCGATGCAAAATCAAATCAACAATAACCACCCAAAGGGAGCTCTAAGGATTTGAATCCATAGCTTTTGGAAACCATTAGGGGCATTTCTCCTATGGAATGGGAACCCAAAATTTTTGGTTTGAAGACCAGGGCCGTATCCATTCGAAAATGGAGTTAGAGCTCGGAGAGTGTGGTTTGCAAAGGCAAGGCAGCGAGTTGGCCTCAGATGGAATCGATAAGGCACAAAAATTCTCTTGAACCTCATGCAAATTAATAATTTCTTTGAATGACAACTCCATGGAGATCCTAGTCTTAGACTCAAGTTGAAAAAGAAGTCGTGCTATCTGATGGGTGGCACCTTCAATGTCTGCTACTATGGGAGGCTAACTGAATGACTAGAACTTAGATAAATCTCACTACTTTTCCTCGATCTTTTCTGCAATGTGCTCTGCCATGGCCACTAAATCATTGGAGAGAAAGGGAGAAGGAAAGCCCATATGAGTCAATTTGGAGATTTGCATCCACATATTATTCATAGTTCAACTCAATATTATCAAGCAATTGCTAGACTAGAGGATGGCTAGATGACAATGGATGAATTCCCTTTCCCTTTTGGTAGTCGACCTCAAATCATTGATCCTTGCCTTTGCCAAGTCTACATTTGCCACAATGTATAATTTGTCCAACAACCTCTCAACCTCGGGCACCTTTTTGGTAATGAACTATCAAACCTACTCAATCATTCCACACACCTCCTCTCTTAAACTTATTACATCCACCATGAATTGGAGTGTTCATTGCATAGTCAAACAAAAATACTTGACCTTCTCCCAGTATGAGACACTTAACTGTTGAGCTACAAAAAGGTCATCCGATTGAGGAGCAAGGGGTTGGGAAGGAATTTTTAAAGGACTTATCTCCAAATCCTTAGATCCGATCTCTTCCATCAACTCATTAATTCTCCTGGTAGATGTAGTGAACTATTCTTTTACAGTTTCCAACTCTATATTTTTGCTTTCCAATAGCTCCTCAACCTGACCTCAAGTTGTAGATTCCTTTTCCAGAGAGAGCTCTATTTTGTAGATCTCCTTTTCAAATTGATCATGTCAGTCCTGGAGCTCCTTTTCCTTCTACTACATGTCCTGCTCTAATTGAGCTCACTAATCCTAAAGCTCTTCATTCTTTTATTGAATTTCTCTCTCTGCTTGAGTCAGTCAGTCTTGAAGCTCCTGGTTTTGTTGTTGTAGTCCAGTAACCATGTTGGGATCCTAGGACTAGAACCTTGCAAGTTCCTCCTAGAGTTTGGCCTTTTTTCGCATGCACTTGTTGAGACAAGTGTGCAATTTCATCATCCTTAGCCTTTTCCTTTTTCAATAGGATCTCCACCCTTTCCCTAATGTTCTTGAGCTCTTCTTCTCTCTTTTTTAGTTGGTTACTATGCTTAAGAAATTCTATAATCACCACCCACTGAGTCTCCTCCATTAGCTCATATTTATCTTGCAATTGGGATGCATTTAGATCGATCCTTACAACATGGATTGTATAATTCTCAAGTTGCATATGCCCTTGCATTTTGGTGATGTTAGGATTCATGGTAAAAAATGTTAACGACCCTTGAACTTCATTAAAAAGTGTTTACAAGCATGGCTTAGCAGGCTTCGTTGCATCTTTATCATTTCTCTTCTAGGCTCTTATAGCCCATATTGCCTTAGTCTAGATATTTTTCCAAATAAATAATCAATTGACTAGCACACGGTGCACCAAGAGGAAGAGGAAAAGGAAATGAGATCATTGGGGTCTTAGATGATGTCTTATTTGGTAGAGTGATTGTCAATGGGGAGAAAGGGGGAATGCTATGCTAGGGTCCAATTGGGGAAGTGGCAGAAGGACTCATAGGGATTGGTGATGGTAATGGAGACACAAAGGTTACCATCTATTGGGAAAGTTGAATCAAAGCCAATGTGATGGTAGCAAAAGGGTTAACAATGGTGGGTCTAGACTCGGATCCGATGAAACATGGAACAAACCATGGGGGAGGAAAAGTTGGTTGTCTGGTTGGAGAGAAGGGAGATTTAGGGAAAACTACCATGGGTGCGAAACTAGAAAATGATAGGATGACACTCAAATTAATTGGGGAAGTAGATGTAATAGGGTTAACCAAAGACTAAGAAGTGAGAAGAGAGGGAGAGAAAGATACCTAAGTTGTAGAGGACTCTGATCCTTGGCTCATTGCAAGTATTTGTGAGCTTTCTCCAAGAGTTGCATCGATGCGAGAATTCTTCTTGGGTGGAGAATTTTCCACCTCTATGACCTCCTAATATTATTGGGCTTCCCTAGGTCTCTTTGTAGCCCATGTATGTGGTAGTGAGGCCTTTCAATGAGATGTAGTCACTTGCGCACTTAGTAGAGCTTTACCAAGAAGTTTCGCTGCTTTTCCAGTTCTCTGTATTGGGGCCTTCTTTGTTTCTTTTCTTTTCATTATTGCAATCACTTCCTCTATGTCAACATCCTCATCTCCACCTGCATCAATATCATCATGTTCTCTATTCCATAGATCAAATCTTTCTTCCATGTCGGGTTCCTTGAACATGGCATCAAGGAATCTAGTCTCTTAATAATAAATCCAGAATTGGGTGATCTTTTCTTCCCTCCATTGGTATTTCTTGTCCAGTTGATTATGAAGGGTGTCCCAAATTTTACATGTGTCACTAGGCCTATGCAAAGGAAAACAAAAAGATAGCTATGGTGGCCTATTATCCACAGTGCGAACATAGGCTAGGTCCATAAAGAGATTTAAGTCCACCAACTTCGAACTTCGTTGAGATTGCCAGTAGGGCCAGGAGTTGTGAGTCACCTTAATGTTCAGGTTTGCTAAGTCATTATCAAGATTATAATCCCATTTTTCACAAATTAATACTAGCCTTAGATGAGCAAGCTTCGTAGCTAGCAGACCATACATCTACTTCTTTACCATTGTTACTGTACCAAAACTTAAGGGGCATTTGAAGAAACCTTTCTTATTCTTTCCCCCATAAAACTTGACATCTTTAATCACCAGTTGTTGACATACCTCAAGGGCCAACACCCTATTTTTGACATTGACCAAGAATTCAAATGGTTCCTCGGTAAAACCATATAACCTAACAAAAGAAAAATCCTCCCCAAGGAACCAGTCACAAAGAGGAAAAAAGTCTTGCATCCACCTTAATTTCTCGACAGAGAACTAATAAAAACCATCCTCATCCTCATTAAAATCTTGCAAAATTGGAGTTAGTAAAAAATTAGAAAATGCATAGTAATCATGAGTTACAAAAAGGAGAGGAATCCATGCAGAAACCAACTTACTTGCTCAACTTTCATCAAAGACAGACACACCCAAATGGTTTCTAAAGAAATCAAGGTTTTGGTGCACAAACATGTGAGCAAGGAAAGAAGAAAACCTAAACCTATGTTGTGTGTGATATTCCTTGAACTAGTTCAGCATCTCTTGAAAAATGATCTCTATGAATTCATACCAGAATAAAGAATGTTGTCTTCTTAAATGAAACCTCAAACCCATTTGAAACTCTTGAACATCCCTATCACTATCCCTATTGCAAACAAAATCCAACATAGAAAAGACATCCTGTAGGTCCGAGTTGAAAACATTGTGCCCAACTAGAAATTGTGGTGGGTGATTATCATCTTTGGCTCCTTTTGTTTCTTGATTATAAAAACTTAGAGCTTGTTTTATGTTGCTCTAGAGATTTTCTAAGCCTCTTTCAATGAATCTCTCTGGTGCACCTATCCCAATTCCTATAGGGATGCATAGATAATCCCTAATATCTTCAATTTTGATTACCACCCTTAGTTTTTGGCCTTCTATGGCTCCCGTATCTGGATTGAAATTTTGGGCACATTCATGAACCAATTCCTGGCAATGATGCACAAAGGGAACCATATACTATGGAAGAATGCAAAACCACAACTTTTGTGCCAAAGAATCTTGGTTACTAGTCTTTTTCATCCTCTCATAGGCTACTTCCCTAAGACTCTTAGGGTTGGTTTTGAGTTCAGAATCATGAATGTTGTCCTAATCTTCTACTATTTGGGCTTTGCTCCTATGTTTCATCTTCTCCATGGCCTGCATGTGAGGCCACTTTGGCTTTCCTAGCATCCTAGGTGAAGCATAAGAGATGTTATTGAAAAACTTTTCCATTGGTGCTAGTAAGATGGTGTCAAATAAGATTTCAACCACCTCTTCTTGTGCTTCCATATTTAGATTTTGGGCCATTTTAGAATTTTGTAGACTTTTTTGAACATTCAACCTCTCTACAATTCTCACCTAGGCTTCTTCATAGAAAACTATGCACTCAAAGCTCTTCACAATTTTGTTCTTTTGCATGCAACATTAGCCTTTTCTTGAACTGGAGTTGGAGATAATAGTTGTTTCAAGCAATAAATTGGGCACATACTACTAGCTCTTTCATGCATGCAAAATTAATTCCCACTCTTTTTGAAAAGACAACAATTCATAATGACAATTATTCATCATGTCTTATGGTGCCATCCCTTGGAAAATTGAGCCACAAATTGAAGGCGTATGAGAATTTTTGCATGCTTTTCAATTAATAACTTTAGAAGAATGATTAGGCAAGAGGAATTAATAATTACACCCAAAAAAAATTGAGTTCATCCTTGTAGACTGAAAATCATCCATAGCCTGACACTTAGAACTTGACCATGCAGACTATCACTTGCACCTGCCACCAGTTTTAGTCAATTAATTACCTCTTCTCAATTTTCACACAATTCATATGCACCATACACAACCTAGTGGGATTTTGAAGTTGCTCTTGGCAGGATTTTCGAATTTTCTCTTTTATCAGTATCATGCTTATCGAATGCATTGTACCCCAGCTACATCTATAAATAGACCTAAGGATAACAGTAGAATTTACATTTGGTAATTGGGATTATAGATATATGCAATGAATACTCCAATTAGGCTAACCAACAATAGGTCACAGGAAGCTTTCCTTGGGGAAATTTCTAGTAGGCATTTGAAATGCATGACCAAGGATAAGCATTCCTTGGCCATAATTGGAATGAAATGGGTATTGGGAAGGGACTACATAGAGTATTAGGACAAGTATCGTGTGAACATTGATATATGTTCTCATTTATTTTCATCTTTGCTTGATATTTAGGTATTGAAGGCAATGATACTAAGGATTACCATGGAAATATTCACAAAGAGCTACCTCAAAGGCCTTGGTGAAGTTGTGATGAATGCAGTATATGGCCTTGGAATTCCAACGGCAAGTGACCTCCGCCAACATATTGAAGAGGATGCAGTGATTCCCTAGGTACCATTTCTTAGCAGATTTTGCATTATTACTATTGGAGAACATTGCCAAAGGGTTTAGTGTGACTACCATTTCTTACTATGATACTACAATGTAGTGATTTTCTATGACGTGGAGTGGTATACTGACTTTAGAAAATTTCTTTTTCCTCCTCCACTTGCTATTGTTGTTTTCGATGCTCCTACTGCCCCTGCTATTGTTCCTATTCAACTTGCTGCTACTAATTGTGATGCTACCCCTTGTTGGAACTGTAAAAATCCAATGTTTTTACATATTTTTTCACCATAAATTTCTAGATTTGGTCCTAACATATGCATTTTAACCCCATTTTTACCATATTGTCCCATTGAATCCATTGGGTCATGCATATTTTACATTCTGGTTCATATCGGCATAGGTCTCCCCTTGTCTCCCCGACCCACTGTGTTTTTTTGCTAATATCTTTTGTTTCAGGTGTTTCAGTGTGACAACATTTGGGTCTCTCCGATCCGTTTTTCTACTAGCAAACGTCTATTGCCTATTGGCAAGACGTTTTTGTTGTTTTGGCGATTGTGGTGGCTTCTATCAGCATTTTTCTTGGCGGTCGGGCTAGCATCTTGTCGAATTCTGGATGTCTTAGTGACAGGTGCACTGTGGATCCCTTCGGTGTAGGTTAAAGGTTTCGGTGAGTGGTCTTAGTGAATACAATATGTCTCACCAACTTCACATGGTTTCTTTTTAGCAAAGGCTATGGGTTATCGACATCATGTCTCGGTGACCCTTGCTTTTCTTACCGACTTTTGCATTGTGCTCACTTCGGCCCAACATAAGGTTTCGGTGATATCTCATTGCGAATTCGGTTTGTCTCACCAACGGAGCTTGGAAGGTTTCTTTATTGTGGCTTTCGGCGAGAACGGATTTATGTCTCGGTGATGTACACAGGATGAAAGGAGTGTCGGTAGGAGTTAGCGATATCGGCACGAGGTCTCGATGAGTGACCTCCAGTCTCGCCTATGAAAAACATGTAGATCCTTGTCGGCATAGGTGTTGCCTTATATTGGTGATGTGGGGATAATTGAAGACCTTTGGTGAAGCATTGGATAATCTACAAGAGGTCTCTCTAATCAATGGAAGCTATAGCGATATACATGACGGGCTCGTCGGCGAGAGGAACTTTAAGTCATAGTGACATGCGAAAGGTAAAGGTGCTCTCAGGAAAACATAAAGGGATCTACAAGATGTCTCCACAACCTGGATGAGCTACAATGAATATGAGCAAGCCTAGAGGAGTTCATCGGTGAGAGATATCCATGTGTCTCAGTGACAGGAAAGTACATAAGGAAAAGTTTGTTTCAGCACAACATAATTCAAGTCTGTATGATGTCTCCCTGAGAGTGATAAGTCACAGTGATAACAGAATGTGCACGGGATGTCTAACGATTGAATTGCCTTTGGCAGGACAATATATTGTGTCTCGCCGACTATTCATAGATGATTAACAAAAATACAAAACATTGAGCCCGACATATATCTACTTGGGAGCTATTGCTTGCCAGCTCGATTGGAGCCCAATTTTTGTGCTAAGCCAACATGTTCTCTCATTTTAGCATTTTATCCAAATGCTTGTGTATAAATAAGCATTCTTGCAATTGTAATTAGGAGGAGCTATTGGTTATTTAATATACAGTAGGCAATTTTTGATGGATACAGAACTATAAATTCATCAGATCAGAGACTATGATGCATGTTTTCAAATCAGAGATATTTATGAAAGTCAATTGATGTTGTTGCACATTTTTGGTCTCAATTATGTGTTGAATTTGATGAAAGTATGGCTAAGCTATCTCCAAGATGGACTCTTTCTGGTTGTTTAAATTGATATGACTAGTTTGTATTCAATTTATCAGTGCACATTTGTTGTACTTGTGTGATTGATTGATTGGTTCTTTCAAGTAAAGACTAAATCCTTTTAGTTAATCACAGTAATCAGAGAGACTCAATTGGATTATTCAAGTAGAGCTTAGTAGTCACAGTTTTGCATGTTTATACAAGTTGTAAACATAATATATACCAGATAATTTGAGTTTTCTCTAGAAAGTGTTGCTCATTTGATTTCATTTGACTCCGCATACCCAATAAGGCACTGGTCTCTGCATTTTATCATTTTGAATTCATTCATTCTCTTTACATCTTTTAAAATTGAGCATTTTAGAATCTAGACTAGAGTATTGTTACCATTTTCAAGTTGAATTATAATTGTTCATTCCCATCTACCATTGTGAACAATTTGTTATAAGAAGATTGATTACAAGTTAAGTCTGCATTATTCAGAGAGGTACACCCACCCAACTTTTGCAGCACCTAAAGAGTAGAAGGTTGAATTCTTCCAACCTTGTCTGTTACCCTGAAGCGTATCAAGAGATTGGCAACCTCTTGAGGCATCTTGCCTACATTTTTGAGAGCTAAAAAATTGGCGACTCTGCTAGGGAACAATCAGAATCAGGGCCTTAATCATAAAGTTAGAAATCTAACATAGACTCTGCTAGGAACTAGAAATATTAAATATTTTTCTCATTTTTTGATAAAAGTGAGTGGCGACTCTGACATAATTTTTTGCAGCTATTCATCATGAATGAAACAAGATCTCAGTACAGGGGAGGTCATACTGGAGCTCCTGCTAGTGGCAGTAAGTGGACACATAAAGATGACAGAGCTAATCAGGGAAAAGAAAAAGGTGAGGACATATGCATAACAAACAAAGGTAAAGCACCAAGAGCACATTATGAAACATATAATGGCTATGATACATGGAGAGATGATTCAAGTGCAGAAATTTGTACCCCTGAAGATCAAAGAGATCCTTTCTCTTCTCTCAATCCTCAAGAGATGGCTAAGTTTGAAGCTTAGAAATGGGCTGAGGTTAGAGTTGAACAAGGGGCTGAACAGATTAGAATTCAACATGAATACAATCAGAGGATGGAAGGTAATCATGAAATTCCCAAAGGAAACCATGAGCTCTCAATTTCTGATGAAGCAAAAGCACTGTTGGAACTAAAAGAGAGGAGGATAAGGGAGCTAGAAGCTAAATTGCAAAAATCCCAAATTGTTGATCAGATAGTTGGTGGCTCAAAGTATGTCCCACCTCATAAGTAGGGTGATCATGGTGCAGGGCCCTCCAATCAGCAAAATTCTCCTCACCATCTGATAGGGAATCACTACAGGTAGCCAAATCAGCAGCCCCATATTCCCACACAACACACAAATGTGCATCCACCTCCTGGTCAGCATCACACTCCTTAGCATAATTCACAATACAATAATCCTATGCATCAGTATCAATATCCACCTATCCCTCCCCCTCACCAATATGCAACAAGGATCAGGCAGTTTGATTTGGTAGGGTTCCAACTATGCCCTTACCCTATGGATAGTAGTTGGAGAGGTTTAATTCCCAAGTTTATAGGGAGTAATGCAGTCACTACTAAAAAACATCTAAGGAATTTCAATATGTCCATTCAAGACATAGGTATGCCATATGAAGATTTGCACATGAGGTTGTTTATGATGTCACTTATTGAAGATGCCAGGGATTGTTTAACAACTTGCAAGCGTATTCAATTAATTCCCTCCAAGCATTTCAAGACAAATTCTTAGAGCAGTATGGGAATCAAAATGCTCCAGATGCAGCTCTTCATGAATTGGTGAGGATTCATAAAAATTAGAATGATTCAATTTATGATTTCAACCGAAAATTCAACAAGTTGCATACTAAAGTACCTCCTGGATCAAGGTTGTCATACTCTGCTGCATTGAGTATTTATTTGAGTGCAATTGATCCTAAGATAGGGTATGAATTGAGAAGTAGATCCCCAAGAGATTTAGCTGAAGCATAGAAAATTGCATTGACAATTGAAAATAATAGGAAGGTTGCTGGTATAACTAATAAAAGAGACAACCCGAGGCCTCCTCAGTAAAATAATTATCAGTATAGACAAGAGAATACATACAAAAATGAGAATAAAAATGAAAGGCCAAGGTTGCATGATATGCCTTACAATATAGACTGGAAAGATGGGAAACCTATGATAGCTAAGCCAAGAAGTAAAGAGACTCCTAATTCGTTGAGTAAAAAGGGAACTTACATGGTGAGTAATAATTAATTCTCCAGACTACTGTGTTGTAGCTCAAAAGATGCAAAAAGAGGGAATGTTGATGGAGAATAATGAAGAAGATCACAAAATTTACTTGACTTCAGATACTTTTTATCATGTTGAGGAAGGATATTCATCTTTAGAGGATGAAGGCTATGAGTATGACATTTCTAATTAGGAGTATAATGTCCATATGGCTAAACAGTAGATCTTTTATGATTCTGATGAAGACTACACAGAGCCACATCTTGTTGAAATGTCTATTCAGTGCAATGTAAGGAGACTCACTAAAGATGAAATGGAGAAAATAACTATTGCAGCAGTTGAGGATGCAAGGAGTAAATATTGGTTGAGAAACAGAAATGTGAATGAGCTAGATGGAGTTCCTAGGGGAATTTTTGTAAAAGATCAGAAGGAAATACAGGAAACTATTAAAAAGCTAGAGAACAAGCAGCATGATAAAATTGAAAAGAAGCCTGTCCAAGAGCAGAAAGTTGCAAAATTACACAAGGAAATGCAAAAGTTTGATCAGCTTAGTAAAAAAGAAAAAGAAGAAACCAAAGGTAAAACACCAGAATTGAAGAAGATGGTTAAGATGGAGAGCTCCTCTTTTGACTTCACACAGGCATTATCCCAGGTAAAAATATCTGTTCCATTACTTGAAACGATGAAAATAAAAGAATATAGAGATAGTGTTGTTCAAATGATAATGAATTCTGAAAAGAAACTAGTTATTCAAGCAGTCAATAAGCAGGAGAAAATAGATATACCAGATGTCTGCTTGAATGATGTATTAGCAAATTCCCCACAAGTGGATCCTTTCTTCACCACATTGCTTATAAATAATAAATTGCTGAGGAATTGCATGATAGATTTTGGTGCTGTTATAAATATTATGCCAGTAGGTGTAATGAAGCAGCTGGGCTTGTGTGTTGATACATATGAAGGGAAGTGCTATGCAATGGATAAAAGACCTGTACCTGTCGTAGGAATTATGAGAGGTGTTGAAGTCAAACTAGCCACTTATCCATAGGTGGCTTATAATATAGATATAACAGTGATTGGTACTCCTCAATTTGGGATGCTTCTGTCAAGACAGTGGACAACAGTTAGAGGAAATGTCCAGTTTGATTTATCTTATGCTACTATTTCAGTGAATGGACGGGATGTGAAATTGTATAGAAAACCAAAAATGCATCAGCTTGTTGACTGTGTACCTCAAGATCAAATTAATTTCTTTTGTGATGTTGATCTTGGAAGTTTTAAAATTGAACCAGCTCAACCAAAATTGACCAATAGTGATCTGATAGAAAAGCATGTGGCATAAAGCTACAATGAAGTTTGGAAAATGTATTTTGATGGAGCATGTAGCCAAGAAGGTAATGGCACTGGGATTGTATTTGTTTCCCCTGAAGGTACTACTTTTAAATATTCATTCATGTGAAAATTTGAATGTACAAACAATGTGGCAGAGTATGAAGCTTTATTGATAGGTTTGAACATAGTTGTGAAACACAAGATTAAGTTGCTAAGTATTCTTGGTGATCTGAGTTGGTTGCTTCACAAATTAAATCCAAGTATGCAACAAAACATAAAAGATTGAAGCAATATAGGAATGTTGTATGGGACACAATTGGATTGTTTGATGCCTTCTCAATTGAGTGGATTGACAGGTCAAAGAATATAATGGCTGATTTTTTAGCAAATGTGGTGCTCAAAAGAGATGATATTACATTGGTTGGGGTATCACAGATTGAGTTTAAAACAAGGCTTGTTGTTCCTGATAACATTTATAACTGGCGGGTTCTTAATGATGATGCTGACCTTGTGAAATTCCTCAAATGTATAGATCAGTATGAGACATAGGAAATTGATTTTAATGCTTTTGTTGAAGAAGTGGATGGGAAGCAAATAATGTTCGGAAAGGAAATATTTCAGCTCAAAACAAATAAACTTCCCAAGGGTCTAGTGGCATTGGAGAGGCTGTATGATGGAAATGATAGATCTCTAATGAAACAAATGCCAGTCAAAAGAGAAGATATTGAAGAAGTCAACTTGGGGACTGAGATAGCACCAAGAAAGGTATACATTGGAAGGAGGATCAGCCCTGCAATTAGAAGAATGTTGATAGAGTTGTTGAGAAAATACAAGCATTTTTTGCTTGGTCTTATGAGGATCTGAAAGCGTACAAGGAGGATTTGTTTCAACATGAAATACCACTAAAGCCAAATGTCAAGCCTTTCAGACAAAAGCAAAGACCTATAAATCCAACGCTAGAACCTAAAATGCAAGAGGAATTGATAAAGCTCAGGGATGGAGGAATTATCAAACCAATCAAACATTCAACATGGGTTTCAAATCTGGTTCGTCTAAGAAAGAAGAATGGTGATATCAGATTATGTGTGGACTTCAGGAATTTAAATATGGCATCTCTCAAAGATAATTATCCTTTACCCAATATGGAGGCTATATTGCATAAGGTGATAGGGTGTGAATTTCTATCCATGATGGATGGGTTTTCTGGATATAATCAGGTTAAAGTCAAGGAATCTGAGCAATACAAGACAACATTCACAACTCCTTGGGGAACATATTTATACATAAGAATGTCATTTGGTCACACTAATGCTAGAGTGACTTTCCAAAGAGCCATGGATGTAGCATTTGCTGATTTGATTAATAATATCATGGTAGTGTATCAAGATGACTTGAATGCTTATTCGAAGAAGGCTAAAGATCATGTGCAACATCTTGAAAAGGTATTTATTAAATCTCTTGAATATGGTATTAGTTTAAATCCAAAGAAGTGTCATTTTGTAGTCACAGAGGGTAAGCTCTTGGGGCATATTGTTTCAAAAGAGGGAATTAGAATAGATCCTGAGAGGGTGGAAGCTATTGATAAAACTCCTATTCCCAAAACTATCAAGGCAATACAATCTTTCTTTGGACAAATTAATTTTGTCAGAAGATTCATTTCTAACTTTGCTGAGATCATCAAGCCCATATCTAAAATGTTGAAGAAAGGACAAAAAATGGATTGGACTACTAAAGCCTTGGATGCTTTTATGTCTATCAAAAAGGCTATCAAAGAGGCTCCTATTCTTAAATCTCCAGACTTTGCAAAGCCCTTTCAAGTATTTTCATTTTCTTCAATGCACACTATTGCTATTGTTATGTTACAAAAGAATAAGGATGGTTATGAATAGCCTGTGTCTTTCTTTAGTAAGTCTTTACAAGGGTCTGAGCTGAAGTATGATATAATGGAAAAATAAGCATTTGCATTGGTAAATGTGACAAAGGCATTCAGGCCATATCTTGTTGGAGCAAAGGTGATTGCTTATGTCCCTCATGCTGCTGTTAAGGATATTTTGACACAATATGAAGTTACAGGGAAAAGATGCAGATGGATCAATAGGATTCAAGAATTTGACATGGAAATATAGATTACTAAGCTAGTAAGAGGCCAAGGCTTGGCTAGGCTAATGATAGAAACTAATATTGATGCAAATTAGATCTGCAATGTTGAGGAAGGGACTGCAATTGCAAGCATTGAGCACACTCCTTGGTATATTGATGTTATGCACTATCTTAAATACATGAAGTTCCCAGATGGATTGAGTGATAGCCAGAGGAGAAATTTGAAGTTGCAGGCATCCAAATATGTTTTATGGATGGCGATATGTTTTAGAAAAATATATATGGCATATTATTATTGTGCCTTGATGAGTCACAAGCCAAGCATGTTTTAAGAGAAATGCATGAAGGAGTTTGTGGAGGCCATTATTCAGCAAAAATGACTAGACACAAAATTCTCAGGGCTAGGTATTATTGGCCAAAGGTTTTTAATGATTCTTTTACACATGTGAGAAGATGTGAGGGCTGCCAAAAATTTTCTGGAAAGTTGAAGTACCAGGGTGCTCTGCCACTTCGACCCTTGTAGGCTGATGCCCCTTTCCATCAATGGTGAATTGATTTCATTGGAGAGATACAAGAGAAGTCAAGTGGAGGACATAGATGGATATTAGTTGCCATTGATTATTTTACAAAGTGGGTGGAGGCAATCCCAACTAAGCAGGCTACAAGTAAAGTTGTAACAAATTTCTTGATGGACAACATTATCACTAGATTTGGTACACCATTGAGGATAATCACAGATAATGGGATGTGCTTCAGGTCAGATGAATTTAAAAGCTTTTGTGATAAGTATGGCATTACTATTTCTTATGTAGCTCCTTATCATCCACAAGCCAATGCTCAAGCAGAGTCCAGCAATAAGAGTCTCTTGAAGATTATAAAGAGGATGTTGGGACATAATAAGAAGGCTTGGGATTCAAAGTTAAAACTAGCTATGTGGGCTGATAGGGTCACTGTGAAAAAGGCAATTGGAAAATCTCCATTTAAATTAGTGTATGGAGTACAAGCTAGGATGCCTCTGTAGAATTTTTTGTCAGTCTACAAGTTTGTCTTACTAGAAGATGTGGAAGTTCCTGAGCCCATGGAAGATAGAATGGAGCAACTTGCTAAACTGGATGAAGTAAGAAGAGAGGCCCAAAGTCAAAACATAAAGCTACAGGCACAGATGAAGTATCTATTTGACAAGAAGGAAAAGAATATAAAATTTGAAGAAAATGATTTGGTGTTGATGTGGAATGCAAGGTGTCAGGAGAAAGGAAAGCATGGTAAGTTTGAAGCTCTTTGGCTGGGGCCTTTTTTTGTTGTTGGAAAGAAGGGTGAAGACTCATATTATCTACAGAACATGGCTGGTGAAGATCAATAATTTCCTGTTCATGGGAAATTCTTGAAGCTTTTCTTCTCTTGAGCAACACAGAGGATTAAGGGTTGCCAATGCATGGACAACTCTTGTGTATCCTTTTTAAAATTCTTTTCCATGCATAGTAGTTTTGGTTTTTCATCCATCTCTATTTCACTTCCATTTTCCATTCACCTCCATCTTCCATTCACTTTGCATTCATTTCCATTACTATTCATTCCATTACTACTCATTGGTTCATCATTTTTGTCTGGTCTGCTAATCAGAGATTTTGGATCCTTGCAATGATCTGACTATCATTCATCCCCAGATGGAGCCACTATTGGAACTGTAAAAATTTGATGTTTTTATATATGTTTTCACTCATAAATTTCCAGATTTGGTCCTACCATATGCATTTTTCACCCATTTTTTCCATATTGTCCCATTGAATCCGTTGGGTCATGCATATTTTACATTTTGGTTCATATCGGCATAGGTCTCCCATTGTCTCCCCGACCCACTATGTTTTTCTACTAATATCTTATGTTTCAGGTGTTTCGGTGTGACAGAATTGTCGGCATAGGTGTTGCCTTGTCTCAGCGATGAGGGGATAATTGAAGACCTTCAGTGAAGCATTGGATAATCTACAAGAGGTCTCTCTGATCAATGGAAGCTACAGAGATATACATGACAGGCTCGTCAACAAGAGGAACTTTAAGTCATAGCGACACGCGAAAGGTAAAGGTGCTCTCAGGAAAACATAAAGGGATCTACAAGATGTCTCCACGACCCAGATGAGCTACAACGAATATGAATGAGGCTAGAGGAGTTCATCGATGAGAGATATCCGTGTGTCTCAGTGACAGGAAAGTACATAAGGAAAAGTTTGTTTCAGCGCAACGTAATTGAAGTCTGTATGACATCTCTTCAAGAGCAATAAGTCACAACTATAACATAATGCACACGGAATGTCTAACGATTGAATTTCCTTTGGTGGGATGATATATTGTGTCTCGCCAACTGTTCACAGGCGATTAGCAGAAATACAAAACATTGAGGCTGACATATATCTGCCTGGAAGCCATTGCTTGCCAGCTCGATTGGAGCCCAATTTTTGTGCTAAGCCAACATGTTCTCTCATTTTATCATTTTATCCAAATTCTTGTGTATAAATAAGCATTCTTGCGATTGTAATTAGGAGGAGCTATTAGTTATTTAATATACAGTAGGCAATTTTTGATGGATACAAAACTATAAATTCATTAGATCAGAGACTATGATGCATGTTTTCAAATTGGAGGTATTTATGAAAGTCAATTGATGTTGCTACACATTTTTGGTCTCAATTATCTATTGAATTTGATGAAATTATGGCTAAGCTATCTCCAAGATGGACTCTTTCTGGTTGTTTAAATTGATATGACTAGTTTGTATTCAATTTATTAGTGCACATTTGTTGTACTTGTGTGATTGATTGATTGGTTCTTTCAAGTAAAGACTAAATCCTTTTAGTTAATCACAGTAATCAGAGAGACTCAATTGGATTATTCAAGTAGAGCTTAGTAGTCACAGTTTTGCATGTTTATAAAAGTTGTAAACATAATATATGCTAGATAATTTGAGTTTTCTCCATAAAGTGTTGCTCATTTGATTTCATTTGACTCTGCATACCCAATAAGGAACTGGTCTCTGCATTTTATCATTTTGAATTCATTCATTCTCTTTACATATTTTAAAATTGAGCATTTTAGAATCTAGACCAAAGTATTGTTACCATTTTCAAGTTGAATTATAATTGTTCACTCCCATTTTCCATTGTGAACAAGTTGTTATAAGAAGATTGATTACAAGTTAAGTCTACATTATTTAGAGAGGTACAACCACCCAGGTTTTGCAGCACCTAAAGAGTAGAAGGTTGAATTTTCCAACCTTGTATGTTACCCTGAAGTGTATCAAGAAATTGGTAGCCTCTTGCGGCATCTTGCCTACGTTTTTGAGAGCTAACACCCCCGTTGAAGAATGAACTCTTTTATCCTCCGCCTTTTGTATTTATGTCAAAAATTTGCTAATATATATATACATATATATACATATATATGCATACATTTATACTCGAAAACCATGGCTCAAGAGCCATTTTGAATTGTAATATCGCAAAGTATATATTATTGTATAATGAATATACAACTCTTTTTATCAATTTTCTATCTCTTTTTCTTTCTCTATATCTTGCATCATTGGTTTCATTTAATAAAGACTTGGCCATACAAAACACACAAAAAATAGTTACATAATTACATATATACATTGGTAAAATGATTAATAAAGCTAATTGAACAATTTCATGTGAATTCCATTGACAGGAATTCCCAATGCTTCATTTTCCATATTTTCTAATTCAAATGTATTATGTTGCTTGCATTGAATAATTCAAAAAGGGACTTTCCATAGACTATAAAAAATTTCATGTTGGCCAGACTTTGCAACTCTTTCATTGAATTTCAGAATTAGTTCTCTACATTTAAGACCCTAGTCAGAGGTTTTCTTGTCAAACCACTTCTTAACCACTTGTTGACAGTTGCACATAGCCATCAAGGATTTTTCTCTTTCTCTTGTACCTCCAACTACTCAACCAATCAGACCTCCATGGCATCATTTTGTTAAACCTCCAGAGACTTAAGCAGCTGTAGTGTGGGATTTCCATAGAGACAGGAAATAGCGCTTCCTTCCCATATACCAACTCAAATGGAGAATTCTTTAAGACATTCTTGGGGGTTATTCGGTCCACCCAGAGTGTTGCTTTGAGGTTTTGATGCCACTCTCTTTGATGCTCTGACCCGATTCTTTTCATGAGTCAGAATAAATTTTTATTTTTCAACTCAGCCAAACCATATCCCTATGGGTAATAGTTTGAATATGTCTTTAAGAATATACCATGCTTAAATGCTAATTGATATACCTTCGAACCTAGGAAGGCTTTCGCATTGTCAGAGATGATGGCTTTGGTGATCCAAACCTTGTTACCAGTTCTTGGAGGAAATTCAAAATCTTTTCCTTAGTCGTATTCTTTAGGGGCATGGCCTCAGTCCATTTAGTAAAGTAATCCATGGCCATGAGAATCCAATTATGTCTAGTACTTGATGTGGGATTAATCATCCTGATGAAATACAATCCCAATTGCATGAAGGGTTCTTCAACCACTATCAGATTTAGAGGCATTGCTGAATTCTTCCTCCTTCCTATGAAGAATTGGAATTCTTTGTAGGATTTAACCAAAGAGTGTGATTCATTGGAAAGTGTAGGAAAAAAATACCCTGCACACATAATTTTAATCACATTGGTCTTTGGAGAGAAATTTCCACCTGGGGGAGTGCTGTGAAATATGTCTAGAACTTTCTTTGCCTACTCTTGGGAAATGCACTATAGAAGAACACTATTGAAGTTCCTTTCGAAAATGACCCCTTCAATGAGCACATATCCATTGTTCTACAACCTATAAAACCTATTCTTGTGAGAAGGGAGGTCTGCCAGATATTTCCCAATTTACATGAATCTCATTTTTTCTACTAACCATTAGCCTTTGGACTCGTATTCATTCAGTAGTGTAGACATTCGAATTTGACCACTCCTATATGGTCAAATTCATCCCCTTTATTCATCTATTTCATTCCCCCCATCAATATTAATTAAATGATTTATTTATTTAATATTCCATCTTTTCCTAAGGATCCTAAGGTATTTAATTTAATAATTAAATACTTTACCTTTTACCCCTTCCTCTCTAAAATTAATTAAATACATCAATTTATTTAATTTAGTCACTTTACCTTTTGAATTTAAATCAATTTTAAATTACCCCTTTTTTCTCTCCTTGTCCCATCCTCCATAATCTCCCTTTAATCTAGATTAGTTTAATTAATCCTTGATTAAGATGTGCACACTTTTAATTAGGATTAATGTCACATCCTCCATAACTTGTAACTTGCTCTTAACCCTTCATTAGCCTCCTTAATCACCTATTTGCACAACCTTAATCATATGATTAGGTCAACCTAATCCCCATGACATTTATGGCATACCTCCAAGTCAACCATCATAAATGCTTTCTCCATTTACCCAAGGCACCCTCTTCCCCATGTGAATTAAAAATTCACAATTATTCCTCCAAGGCTTTCCTCTTCCCCATGTGGATTATTGAGGAATTTTAAATTCCTCATGTGTCACATCTATCACATGGGGACAAGGACCTCCTTTATAAGGAGATCTTGTCCCAATCCCAAGGTACTTTCAAGTACCTCTACATCACATCACTCTTTGACACCTCATTGCCACATGGCAAGATGTGAGGGCTTGTGAGTTTTCAACTCACCATAGCCCTTCATCTTGTCCATGGTGTCTAAATCCTGACCCTCCATTTCTTAGAGGCCTTTTCCCTAAAATTAGAGGATTTTGACCTCATTTCATTCTTTCACACATTCACACAATCAAGCAATCAAGCTCTCAAGCTCTCATACCATCCTCCATTGCTATAAATTTTAAGCTCATTTTGCATCCATTTTTTGCATCCACACACATACCCTCTTGTATCATTAGAATCTCCATCATCTCACCATCCTTTTGCATCTAGTTTCATGTGATTTTCCATTTGAAGGAGCACAAAAATGATCAAATCAATAAGGCCAACCAACCAATCGACTTGGGCAAGGTAACTCATTTATTTTCATCTTTTCTTTGTTCAAGTTTAACTAGGCCAATCTTGGAGTGTTTTTTTTGTGCTTTTCTTCCTTTACATTTCATTTGTTTTGCATTATTTTAGGTTGGAAAACACACTACACACATTTATGGCACACCCGGTGGAACCCATGTCACGGGTCTTTTCTTTCACATTCTCTATTGTTTGAGTTTTGCAAGTTCAAGTTTACACAGAGGGGTGAATCTGCCCTGAACAGGTGAATTTTCACATCATAGGGGTGAATTTCCCCTTGAAAATAGGTGAATCTATACAAACAAGTGAACCTGCTTGTAACAGAGGTGAATCTACCTTTTGAAAATTCACCCATTTGACAAAGTTTGGGAAAGTTTTCTGCCTGATCAGGAAGCAAGCAAATTTGCACTTGCAAAGGGGTGAATTTGATTAGTAAATAGGTGAATCTAATCTATACAAGGGTGAACTTGCCTCCCAGAATAGGTGAATTTCCCTCAAAGAGAGGCGAGTTTGAGGTAAACGAGAGACTTAACTTTTAGTTTATAGTTTTTATTTGGTTCTGTTTCAGGCACTGACCCACTAACTCGTTCATTTGTGAGTGTGTCTGGATTTAACTAAGGTTTTTTGCACCTATTTTTTGTTCATTCAAGGTTGGTGGATCGAAACTACTAACGTTTTCTACAAAATGATCAATTCCAACTCTTTTAGTTTAGTTTTCTTGTTGTTTTTCATACTAGTTAGGCACACATAGACTTAATTAGAGGGTCAATAAACCGTGTTTGTCATGTTTGAGGGTGACTGTTGATGTATCCAATCCCCTTGCACCACTTGGTGATCCTAGGTGATGAGATATCACAGTTACTCTGGTCCATTTGCATATACCTAGGAAGTGCTAGTTCATCTAAGCCCTCCTCTTGCACTACGTACGAACCTAGGGACTAGCCAAAAATGTCTAGCATCTTCTTCTCTTAGCAGAACTTTCTTGGATAATTCATCACCCCAAGGGATGATCCCAACCAAATTTTATCGGTGGGGTACATAAAGGGGGGAGAGCCAAATTTGTACCCCTATCCAGTCTCATCATGTCTAGCAGAGTGTCGAAGCTAGGGTGATACCCAGATAAGATGTGAAGAGTTGGGAAAAGTTTCCAATACCTGGTTGGGGCTCCCGAATCACACCTATGACAAGATGGTGTTCATGGTTGTGCCCCACATACTGTGCATTTATTGAGGACTCCTTAGATAGCGTTATTTTTCCTAGATAGAGACCTATGTTTAGTCGTGGCTTGGTGTAGTTTAGGAGATGTGCACTATACCCCAAAGTTACTCACCACATAATCCTTTAGGTTGAGGTGGAAATCCTCATAGTGGACTACAATAGTCCTCAAGCGAGAGTGTGAAGGTGAGCTTGTGGTATTTTTTGATGACCCTGTGCCACTAGAATGCTAGCTATCTACCTTTGTGAGAAAGAGTGATCTAGTGAACCACCCTAGTATCATGGATTATTAACTTTAGATTGTCTGCTCAAGGTGGTGGGCCTACATCAATTTTGCAATCCCATATCTCTAATTTTAGGTTGTGTTGCTTAGTGTGTCTTCATTCTGTGATACTACTACTTTTATCTTTAGTTGAGTCAACCTTTCCTTTTTTTGTTGCTTGTTGTGATTTTGTCCTTTGCCACAGTTAGCTATTTCATATCTAGTCTAGTCCAAGTCAATTTTTTTGGGTGAATTTGTCTTTGATAGAGGTGAATTTTCCTGTAGGTCACTTTTTGGGCAACCCTATTTTTTCCTATTTTTTAGAACAAGCGAGTCCGTTTAGGCTTTTGGTGAATCTGTCTATTATTTCCTATCAAATTTTCCTATTTTATAGGAATAGGTGAATTTTCTTCTATTTGGGGTGAACATGTTATCCACAGGGGCGATCCTGTTTTTGACCTGAGTTATTTTGTCTGTTGTTTCCCATCAAAATTCACCCAAGGAATAGGTGAATTTTTTTCTATCTGTGGCAAACCTACCCTCCACAGGAGCAATCCCACTTTTGGCCCAAGTCGTTTCATAAGTCATTTTCTATTAAACTCGCCCATTTTCCCAAAATAGGAAAATTTTCCCTTGTCAGGGGCAAACCTGCTCTCAGTCTGGGCCAGTTTGTCATATGTTTGTCCATCAAATTCACTCATTTTCTAAATATAGGAAAATTAGCTACCATATTGGGAAAATTTGATCCCTAAACGGTCAATTTTTCCTCTCTGTCTAAGTCTCTATCTGTCTATTTTGAGTTTAGGTGAGTTCGTTTGTCAAACTAGCGATCTCATTTTTGGGAAAGTTCACTCCCTATTTGTACTATTCAAGAAATAGGAAAAAATTTCATCCTGTTAGGCAACTTTGCAAATCAAGTCCGCCTAAATATATCTAGTTTTGGGTGAATCTGCTAATTGTTTGGGTGAAATTGTCACTATTTTCGGCAAATCTGTCACTAGTTCAAGCAAATTTGTCACTATTGTGGGTGAATCTACTAGCTATTTAGGCGAATTTGTCACTATTGTGGGTGAATCTGTTAGCTATTTAGGAAAATTTGTCACTGTTTTGGAAAGATCTATGTCTAGTTCAGGCAAATTTATCACTATTTTGGGTGATTCTTCAACCTATTTAGGTGAAACTTCTAGCTATTTAGGCAAACCTAACTATCAAAATCACCTCTTTCCTACCCTGGTCAAATTTTGGGTGTATTTTCTCACCTAGATAGGAAAACTTGCTTAGCAGATTCACCTATTTCTCAAGTCATCCTTGATTTGGGTGAATTTTCTCCCCGAAACAAGCGAAGTTTCTTAACATAGAGGCAAATTTTCTCACTCAGTACAAGTGAATTTCAGTTATAAATAGGTGAAGTTGCTATACATAGAGGAATATCTATTTCCCATACAAATTCCAGAGAGTGAATCCTTGGGACCACTGAAAGCTTGTTTTCTAAGTCGTTTTCCACGATCAAAATTTTTTTATCACCTTCCATCCACCTATAATCCCCATTTTAGTCCATCTGCATTTTCCAATAGTCACCCATTCCTCATCTGAATCATACAAACACGTCTTGGAACATCTCTAGGTTTCATATCCATCATCATTTTCTCAATCACAATCCCCTAAACTTTGTTTTAAAATTTATTATCCAAATTGGCTTAGGTTTTTGAATCTGGTCGTCATCATCCACAACTGCTTGGGATTGTCATCCATCCTAATTCAATCTTTACCTTCAGCCCAATCAATTCACTTCCATATCAAGGTGGATTTGGTGTTGTAATCATCTATCTGTCCTCTAATCCGATCAAGCAGCACCTTAAGTCACCTAGGGTGATTTTTGAACTTGGTTCAGAATCCCTTCCATCATCTTATTTGATCCATTATCTAATCTTCTCCATCATTTCCTATCACCAATCGATCTAATCTAATCCAATCCAATCATATGCCCATCCAATCATCTAATCAAATGATCCCTCATCTAATCCAATCAATCCTTCAATCACCACCTAGATCATCCTTGCACTACATCCTAGAGTGTAACTTCACCCTAGCTCATGTAGTAGTTTTGCACTTTCATATTCATTCAAACCTGATCACAAGCGAAGAAACAAATGGTTGAAAAACAAGGTCAAGTTTCCCAAAAATGGTGCCTCATCGTAGTCCAATACTGATGTCCAAAACACTTCACCACCTGGTGAGGAGAACATGGTCAATCAACCCAAAGTCACAGTTGACAAGTACCTTAGCAATCTCGCCAATGTTTAGATGATGGATCACCTCCTCAACGAGCATGGGGACAAAATCCTTGCTGCATTACTCATAAAGGGAGTCAAACCACCACCTGACTTTTACATGTCATAGTATACCAACACCCTGTCTCTCCTAGCACCTCAAGAGCCCCAAAATTTAGAGAACATTTCAGGAAAATTCATATATTCCTAAGGGTCCACCCATAGAAAATTGGTATCAACCTAGGTTCAAAAATTCCATGATGTATCAAGTTGCAAGCTACCCTCACATTTTATCCTTGAGAGCACAACCTAATCCAAATGAACCCCTTGCTTATGGTATGCCACAAAATATTCTGCCACCACCACCTCCCATGCCTGTCCAGCAAGGTTTGATCCCTGTACCATCTGCATCACCACTTCCTCATAATCAGCTAGGTCAATTTCCCATCAACACTAGGGGAAGTCATTTCCTCACATTGATGCTACCTATAGGATCTACACCCACAGTTAATTTACCACCTCCACCTTTCACATCTCAACAGCCACCCCAAGGAAATTCTCCCTACATTCCAACAGCCTCCCATTAATCCCCAGAATTCTACTGCCTCACAAGGACCACCACAACACATTGCTATCCCCTCACAAGTGTCACCAAAGCATACCACTAACGCTACTATCTTGTCTCAACTGCCTCATCAAAAACCTTCATAACAAAACGCTCCAATTCTACAACAAAATGTTCTGGTCCCACAAAAACATACTGCGATTCCTATGCAACCTGCTCATCAAGTAACATAGGCTACATCACAACCTCAACAACTGCCCCATGGTCCTCAATGGTGATTCCTCAACAAAAACACATTCCATCTCACCCTCCTTATTAGTAACCACCACAGGAACAACATCCACCCTAGCATACTTCAATTCCCACACAAGTGCAATTCAATCCCCTCACACAATACCTTTATCATCTATTGATCACCTATGTTGTCTATGCTACCCCATCAAATCCAAACCCCAATCTAGTTCCTCAAAATCCTCCACAATCTCAACCACCATTTTACAACAACCCCCCGCAATCACACTCAAATCCCTACTACCAAACGTCTAATATGCAACCACCCCCATATACCACATAACAGCCAAACATTGCATATAACCACCAGTCCACTCTATACTACACCCAGCAGCAACCGCCCTATCAACAAGGTGCTCCATCCACATCTTATTATCAGCAACCAACATCATATCACCAAGGTGCTTATACATCGCCATACTACCAAGCTCCTCCGCAATACTAGCAGGGTGCCCCTTCCACCTCGTATTATCAGCAGTAGCCACCTTATCAACAAGTAGCCTCCACTTCCTACTATCAAAATCCATCATCATCCTCCTATCCACCTTATGCCAATCCACAACCACAATCTGCCTATACTAATCAATACCAAGAAATGCCTCCATATACACCTCCACCAACTTATGATCAAACCCCTTCCACCCCATCTTCATCATACCAACAATATCCTCCCTACAATCAATCCAATCCATCTAATATGAATCCCCCAACACCTATCAATAAAGAGCTGGAAGAAGTCAAAGCTACATTAAAAGACCTGCAAGCAGGCACTAGCAAACAATCCTTCAAGTTTTAGGATATTTTTCCCTATCCATTCGATCCCTCAATTTCATTGATTCCTTTCTTGAAGCATTTCGAGATTCCAAAATTTGATAAATACAAAGGAACAAAATACCCCAAGGCTCATCTTCAGGACTTTTATGCCCATTGTCAAGAAGTCTTACACAATGACAATTACCTCCGATGATTATTTCTAAGGAGTTTACAAGGGATAGATCTTGAGTGGTTTATGGTTCTCGATAAGGGATCCATCAAGTCTTTTGTAGATCTTTTAGAAAGGTTTGTCTCTCATTTCTCCTTTAATATGGAGAAAGATGTCGATACTTTGGATCTCCTAGAGTGAGGGAGAGACTTTTGCAAGCTACCTTCAAAGGTGGCGAGCTTTAGTTGGTTGGATGAAATCCCAGCTTAGAGAAAAAGACATGGTCACCCTTTTCATTGAAAACTCTCATACATATATGGCTCATAATTTTAGGCTTCACTATGTCATGACCTTTGCTGAGATACTAGAAAAGGGTCTCATTCTTGAGAGAGCACTTATTGCCAAAGGGTTAGTCAAAATTTTTAACTCTGATAAAGAAAACTCATATGTGGATAAACCTCGCTATTGAAACAAGAACAAGAACTTTTTCAATGAATGTGTCACTAACAACAAACATGTCCAAGTAGCTAATGCTTCCCAAAAGCCCTAGTATGCCCCTCCTTAAAAATTTATCCCTATTGCCATATCAGTACCACATGGGGCACCTCATCCTCCTCAAAAATCCAAGCAGAATAATCAAGGGAATCACAAATGTCAATTCACTCAACTAGGAGAGCCCCTAAGTTCAGTGTTCAATAGGCTCCTTCAGGCTAATTACCTGATCACTTATCCTGTGACCAAGCCTCTAGATGAGTCCAAGCCCAAACCAGCCTAGTATAAATAAAACAAGTATTGTCAGTTCCACAAAATCAAAGGGCATTCATTAAATAAGTGCCAAGGCTTAAAAACCTACACCCAGGGTCTTATAGATCGGGGTGATATCCATGTGGATGCCAACCAGGCTTGCTCATCTAATGCTCAGCTTTAGATATACCAAAATGCCTTCCCAAAGCATAATTAGGGAGCTAGCACATCAAATGAAAATACAGGATTGCATAGCAACAATAATCAGGGTAATAGTACAAATAACATTAGTTACAAGAATGGGCCATTTAATTATGATGGTATCATCATGCACATTGAACTAGTAGAACCACATGTGTCTATGATACACATAAAAGGAAAAGACCCACAGTGTGTTGTTACAACCCGCCACACTCGCATTACTATTCCTAGAGTCTCTACATCCACCCAACCACCTCCTATAAGTTACCAATATAACATCCTTGATCATCTAGGAAAAACCCCTACCCAAATATCCATTCTGGATTTGCTCAAGTCTTCTCCTATGTACCAAGAAATTTTAACCAAGGCCTTACAAGATACCCATGTCCCCAATGACATCAATCCTACTCAATTCTAAGCATTGGTAGGACATCTTTTAGCCACTTATCAACTAGGATTTAGTTATAATGACATGCCTTGTATTGATTCCAACCATAATCACCCTCTCCATATTGAAGTTCTCGTGGCCCACCACAAAGTAAAAAGGGTCTTGGTAGATAATAGCTCTACCTTGAATATTTGCATGTTAAAGTTCATAAAAAAGGTGGGATACACTCATGTTGACTTAAATAATTAGATCATCACTATCATGGCATATGATAATGTGCAACATGATTCTAAGGGAAAAATTTGTCTTCCAATTCAAGTTGGTCCCATTGTAAAATACACTAGCTATCATGTCCTTGATCTGGACCTCCCTTACAATCTCCTTCTTGGCTGTCTATGGACTCATGCCATGCAAGTCATTCCATCCACATACCACCAGTGTCTGAAACTCCCATTTAATGGGATGGAAGTTACAATACATGTGCACCCTCAACCATTTGAATATTGTCACACATTAGAAGCTTCGTTTCCCCATTCTCATTACTGCCCAGGAGTAGAAATGGGACCACCCCAGAAATCATCATCCCGTCCATCTTCTAACACACTACCCACCACTTCATCCACTCCATCATCCACATCTGAATCCACCATTACCAAAGTCCAAATCATTGACAAAGGGTGTGGTGAATATGAGATGCGTATAGCTTTAAACGTGGAAACTATGCCACCCTCACCACATACATATGGCCAACCTTCTCAGTCTACAACAGAGCAAGAAGAGAAGACGATCACCTTGAGCTCTAGGAATGTGGGATCCAACACTTTTTTCCCCTGGATTAAGACAAGATACATCGGAAGATGACATCAACCAATGGCTCCACCATGAGGAGCCTAAACCTAGCCCCTCTTAAGAATTATTTCCAAGAGACATACCCCTATTCTATAGAGTTAGTGAACAAATATAATTATCAAGGGGGAGGCCTCAGCATTGCACAGCAAGGAAGGAAATAACCTATTGAGGCTTCAATATGACCAAGATACTCAGGTCTAGGCCACGACACAAAATAAAAGGGTCCCATGCCATCTACTAGTTCTTCTAACAACATTAGCGTGGACAATGGTCTCCTCGAAGACATACCAAAACAAGAATCTATCATACATGTGTATGATGGTGTGGATCACGTAGACCTTTCCTCTATATTTGAATGTCTATCCATCTACTCCATTAGCCTATCCCTTCATCATCTTGAGCTTATTGACTAGGACCTACATGGTAGTGCACCTATTGAAAATTTTCCCTCATTTGATATGTATGTGCATCTTATGGGATTGGGGGAGGATGAATTCCCTAACCAAAAAAATAAGAAGAAACAAAATCAAAAAGGGTCACCTAGAGAAAACCTCCCTAAGGCACTTCTTGACTTAGAAAAAGTAAAAACAAAGGGTGTATCTAACAATGAAAACCTCAACGAGGCACTAGAAGATGGGGATGTTCATCTTCCCCTTGTGGGAACTCAACTATCTAAAAGATCATCTATTCTAATTGGGGAAACACAAGAAGCAAATTTGGGAACTGAGGAAGATCAAAAAATCACTTATGTAGCCAAGTCACTATTAGAAGAAGAATACTCGGCCATCGTCTATCTTCTCAAAGAAGACATCATCAATTTTGTATGGGCTTACCCAGATATGCCAGGTCTTGATCTATCTCTAGTGGTACATCACTTGGACGTACATCTAGATGCAAAACCCGTCAAGTAGAAACTCAGGAAAATGCATCCTCAAGAAAACTAGATTAGAATTGCACCTGAGGATCAACATAAAATAGCCTTCACCACACCTTGGGGCACATTCCATTATAATGTCATGCCCTTTGGCCTCAAGAATGTGTGGGAAACCTACCTATGTTCCATGACAATCATCTTCCATGACCTCATTCACAACATAATGGAAAATTATGTTGATGATTTGTTAGGGGAATCAAGAACAAGGGAAGAGCACCCGCTAATCCTCAAGAAGATTTTTGAGCGCCTAGAGCACTATATGCTACGCCTAAATCCAAAGAAGTGTGTCTTTGTGGTCACATCAGGAAACCTAATGGGTTTCATCATCTCCAGAAGAGGCATAGAGGTTGATCTAGAAAAATTCAAAGCAATCATTGACATGCCTCCACTGCACAATCTAAAATACTTAAGGAGCCTTCAGGGCAAGCTACATTCCATCCAATGATTTATTGCTCAATTAGCTGACAAATTCCAATCATTCACTCATCTCCTAAAGAAAGATACCGCCTTCAAGTGGGATCAATAGTGTCAGCTTAGTTTTGACAAAATTAAAGAGTATTTAGCTCATCTACCTGTCCTTACACCACCAATTCCAAGTAAACCACTACTGTTATATATTTCTACTACTACAGTTGCACTAGATGTACTATTGGCACAACATGATGAGTCATCAAAAGAACAAGAAATTTACTACATTAGTTGGACCTTGGTAGGATATGAGCTTAATTATTCTTTGATGGAAAAGGATTTCCTAGCCGTGGTCTTCAGCTTGCAAAAAATATGACACTATATGCTCAGTCACCCATTGAAGTTGATCTCCTCAAGTATCTATTATCCAAGATAACTTTGACTAGTCGCATGGCTAAGTGGTTCATTCTATTAAGTGAGTTCGATATAGATTATGTGGATTGAAAGTCTATTAAAGGGAAAGTGATAGCAGATCAGTTAGCAGACAATCCCCTAGTAGATGCCTATCCCTTAGTAACAAATTTTCTTGATGAAGAGTCCTTCACAGTGTTAGAAGTGGCCACATGGACACTCGACTTTGATGGGTCATACACACACAATAGAGTGGGGAAGGGAATCTTGTTTGTCACCCCCCAAGGTGATTATATCCCAAAGTCATTCAGGTTGGCTTTTCCATGCACAAACAACATAGCTAAATATGAAGCTCTTCTCACCGGCCTTAGAATTGAAATCCAATGGAACATCACTCATGTGAAAGTCTTTGGTGATTCCTAGTTGAACATCAAACAGGTTAATGATGAGTTTCTAAAAAGGGATGATAAGCTATTACCTTATAAGCACATGGTGGATGACATCAAAAAGTACTTCACCTCTATCCAGTTTGACCAGATCGCTAGAATGCAGAATAAAGAAGTTGATGCAATGGCTACAATTGGTTCCCTAATTGACATGCCAAAATATTGAACAAATTGCAAGTTCCTACTCGAACAACTCTTAATCCCATCTTATGACTATATACACCTAAAAATGGTCAATTCACAATAGTCTGGTAATTAATTAAATATTTTTAATATTTAATTAAATCCTTGAATTCAATCTACGTATAAATAAATCTAAATAATTTATTTATATTGTTCATTCTTTCATTTTGATTAAATAAATAAGTTTCTTTAATCACTTTTCTTATCTGTTTCTTAATTAATTAAATAAACATTATGATTTATTTATATTAATTATCATATAATCTTGGCTTGAATATTTTATTCAAATAAAGATTAAATATTCTTCTCTTCTAAAAAATCTTCTAAATTCCATTCACAATTAAATATTGCAAATATTTAATTAATTCTTCTAAAGTCTATTTACAATTAAATATTCCAAACATTTAATTGAGTCTTCTATAGTCCTAAAATTAAATATTTCAAACATATTTTAAATCCTCAAACCTACATAACACACATAAAATTAAATAAATTTATTTATTTAATTTGGATTATCTACAACAACCGTGAAATAACTTCAAAACAAAAAATTAACAAATTTCTCTATTTCTGAGCAAAGTTGTTCCCGTGGGTTGAAGAAAAACCTCAATTCTTCTCTCCAACCTCCCAACATCTTCCATCTTCCTCTCAACCTCTCCATCTCTCACCATTCAAAATTACTAGACAATCTCACAGCCATTGATCTTTGCCAGCCAGGCACTTGCTTGTAAAAATCTATAAAAGGGACTATGAGGTCTTTGAAAAAAGAAGAAGCTTTTGTATGGGAAAACTATAGTCAATCAGCCTTCCAGCATCCATAACCTCTACAATCATAGCATAGCATAGCTTAGCATATTAGCATTCCATATCATGGCCTATCATGCTCATATCATAGCTTCAATAGCATTCATAATCCACAACCCCTGTGCATATCCACAAACCAACATTTCACTTCACTAGCATATAGGATAGAGAAGTACTCTCTCTTTCCATACTCATTCTACAGGTTGCCATTCTAAGAAGCTTTGCTTACACAATCTGAGAGCAGTAGCTTCAAGCAAATCACTAGAGATAGAGGACAATGGAACGATTATGAAGAAGCTCTGTTTGATTTCTTTGATTTCATTCTATTTATCTTTCTTTAGTTTAATGTTGCATTGGTGTGTTTTTGTCATATCATTTTGATAATAACATTTCCCACACAAAGTTTTGGCGCCCACCGTGGGGCTCACTGCTCCAATTTTAACATATTTTTGTAATTTTTCTGATAGGTTACGGGTGGAAGAGCATATTAGCACATCAAGCATGCTTCAGTGCATATCATATTCAATTTAGAACTCTTTAACTCTGTTTTAGCGCTCTTTAATGATGTTGTAGCACCCTTTAATGATTTTGTAGCGCCCTTTAATGATTCCATAGCGCCCTTTGTAGTTTCCTTAGAGCATTTATGTTTTAACACTCTTGATGTTTGTTTTAGTGCATTTCTTTATCTTAGCATAGAATTTGTAAGTCTGCAACTGTAATTTGTGACTTAAGTAAAATTTGACTGGATCTGACGTGACCATGGCCAGTAAGAGCTTTAAAAAAATGAACCAATCCTAGGATAGTCACTTAATTGGAATGAATCAATCCTAGGATAGTCACTTAATTCAAAAATGAATCAATCCTAGGATAGTCACCTCATTTTCTATTTTGGACTAAAAAGAACTCCATGTCTTTGTGAAGCAATATCTTCACCTAGCATAGAAAACTATTTATTTGGGTTTAAAATTGAACTCTTGCTTGCTATGATTAAACGGTGATAGGCCTATGCTCTCCCCTTAATTGGGTGATCAAAAAGACAGACTCGTCTATTCTATTTCATGTAATTTTAAGCTTTGTTAAAACCTTTTAGAAGGCCTACCGTAGTGGGAAAAAGTACTCACCCTACGGGAACAACCTAAGTGGGAACAACAAAAGCCAAGTTTTCCAACTTACTTTAATCAAATGCGGATGGTTCATGAAAATCCCATTCAATGGTAGTGTGCAAGATAACCATCCCCAAAGCCTTTGTTCTAAAGGTAGGGAGGTCTCCTGAGGGAGTTTTTTATCGTTGCACCAAATGGAAACCCTTACTACAAACTTAGTGTAGTATCCAGCCAAACTTAGTTTTCGAACATCATAATAATCATAGTGTAGGGGAGGGAAGAATATACCCCCAAGATACTCACCATATAATTGCCAAGGACCACTTGCCTAGGGGATCTGATATCCACTTCCGTCACTCTGAGTACACACCTAGAAAAGACACAAAAATGAGCGCCCCTTCAGGGGTGACATGGCTATGTGAGTCGACGTAGTTCTAAGATGTGGGCTATAGATTATTATGGTGACCTACCTGAGTAATAAGAGTGAGTCTTCTTGAACTATCTGTCATGTGTAAAACCTATGAAAACAATTTTTGGAAAACATTTTGATCATACACTTAATGTTTAGTATAGGACTTATAAACAATTGTTTTCAAGGTGTTTGTTGTGTTTTTCAGTCACACTAATTTAGATAAAATATCATCCAAAACTCACAATTACATTGATTACTCTCATGTTAAGAGATTGGAAATCCAAAACCTTTGTTAAGAAATCCATTCTCAAACGAATCAAAAATCCAAAGAAACCACTTAGCTACAAGAAACTATTGAAGCAAAGACGATTCTTGTACCAAAGTCGAAAGGTTTTACTTGAACATAGAACCTTTATCCATCGATATCACAAATTTATTAGAGGTTTCACTGACGATTATGCTGTAGAACCATTATACTCAAAAGATTTCTTTCAAAGAAGAGCCCTTTCTCAAAGGAATAACCACAGTTAGCGTATTCATTCTTATTACATTCCCCAACCTGCAATTGAATATTCTACTCATCCGAATCAATTTTTGCAATAGAGAACTCAATCACATTAGGCATTTCTCACAAAATCCATCTTTTTACGAAGCTACGATCAAACTTCATAAAGTGGTAATTTCAATAACAATCTTGGCAATACCCAAACATCAAATCTACCAAGACCTCCATTCTTTTCAAATCGACGGAATTTTACCACTTTGGGTCAATCTCTTGAGTTTGCTCTCAAGGAGCTTCTCGATAATAAGGTTATCGCCTTACCACCACAAAGAGAATATGAGCCACGATTCAAACCACCATCATGGAATGACTCATATTATTGCAATTATCATCAATGTAAAGGGCATAGAACAAATAAGTGTCAAGCCTTGTGAAATCTAGTACAAGATTTAATTGACAATGGCACCATCACAATTGAAGGACATCATACCAATGACGATCATCGAGCATTCAAAGATCCTTTACCAAACTATCAAAAGGGGGAAACATCAGATACCAAAGCAAAAAGTATAAATAATATTGAAGACAACATAATCCGCCACATCTATGCAGATGATCAATGGGTTAATGTTATCAAAATCAAGGAAAAACAAGAATATCAATAGGTTAATGTGACTACGAGAGGACAAGCAAAAGTTGTCTTAAAACAAAGTTCATCTAAGGAAGCTATTCCTCCTCCAAGTCATTATAATCTAGTTGATCAACTAAGAAAAACATCAGCTCAAATCTCCATCCTTGAACTTCTCAAAATATCCCCCGTACACAAGAATATTTTAGAAGAAGCTATTGTAAACACAACTGTAGACAATGATCTGGATGTAAACAAATTTCAAGCCATGGTGGGACATTTTTCTTCCCCAACTTGTCTTTCATTCTCTGAAAAAGATGACACCTCCATGACACATCCGCATAATTCATCGCTTTATCTTGACGTCATGATCCATAAACACCGAATCAGATGTGTATTGATAGATGGAGGAGCTGGTTTAAACATTTGTACCTTAAAGCTAATACATGCCTTAGGAATATCAGAAAATTCCATTGATCCACGAAGGAAAATAACTATCAAGGCATATCATGATGAAGAAAGAGCTTCTAAAGGACTAATAATGCTACCTATCAGAGTGGGACATGTTGTCAAAAATACCTTTTTCCAGGTTCTAGATCGTGATCTTTCCTATAACATACTTTTGGGTCGTCCATGGATTTATGATTTGCAAGCGGTACCATCAATGTACCATCAATGCCTCAAGTTTTCGTATGATGGACAAGAAATAACTATACAAGCTGACTACAATAGCACCCAAACTTTTTCAAATCTCTGAGTAACTCAGATCACATTTGTCCCATATAATAGAGAGGCTTTCACCATCTCTACCTCTAAGTACAATGAACAAGCAAGGGAAATGATAAGTAATTTTTGCACAGAGCTGAAATTGAAAGATAATGGGGTGGGAGAATATTACTTATGTCTCTCTAATCTACCCATATCTCATAGATCCCATGGTCAACCATCAACATCCATACAGCAGGCTACAACAACTTTAACTTCAGCTTCAATTCCCATCACCAAGTTTAATGGAATATTTATTAAAGAAAATGAAATGGAAGATAGAGCTATCCTTGATTGGCTCTATAAGGATGAAGAAGAATCAGTACAAAGTGTCATGTTACCCACAAAACAATATGGAAAAGCATATGCAATCATGCAACAAATTGGTTATGAAGGAAATGGCCCTATAGGTAAAAGAAAAGAGGGTATTGTTGAACCTATCCAACTGAAAAAAATGCACCCAAAGGATAAAACTAGGATACGATATGATAAAAATACAAAGGAAGAGGTGGTACAAAGAGTGCCCAAGGAAAAATTAATTCAAACAATTCTACGAATTGAAGCAAATAATTCTGACACTGACTCCAATGAATACGAATGGGATGATGTCTCTGATGATACATTCTTAACAGAGAAAAGGGTGGATGTCATACAAAAATTCGCACCCACGTTCTTACAAGGGGAGGGCTCAAGGCCTCCACTTGATTATGTTTTACAAAGCGATCATGACTCAAGTGAAACTGATTCAATTCAAAGTGAGATAGATCATCTACAGGAGGAGACCATCCTAGATCTCTCCCATAATGACATTAATAATAACATCATGACCTTAAGGGCTAGTGACCTTAATCATTCTACTGATCCATTTCCTTTGGTCCTTCCTGAACTCATCGATTGGGAACAAATTGCTCCAATTGATATTCCAAATTTTCCAAATGACGAAACCATCATAAAACTTCTTTGCTCATCCCAACCAGAAACAAGTTCCACCAGGGAATCACAAGATCAAAGTTTTTGACAGGAAAGTGCCAAGTTTCTGAGCTATAAAATAAATAACATAAAAGAAAGATCTAATGGTGAAAACCTAACAAAGGCAGTATTAGATCATGAAAAGAGAAAAATAAAAAGCATACCCAATAGTGAAAACCTTTCAAAGGCACTAGAGGATGGGAAACTTGATGCTCTTCCAGAGCACTCTTAGGAAAGGTCTTCTATCCTAATAGAACCAATGGAGGCACTCAATATAGGCACTACAGAATAGCCCAAAGTCTTACAACTTGTAGCATCTCTAACAGAGGAGGAAATCCCAGGATTCACATAATTTCTTAAAAATAATCAAATTAGTTTTGCTTGGTCCTATGTGGATATGCCTAGATTGGATCCAGATCTCATAATGCATCATCTATCTATTATGCTAGGGGCAAAACTTGTGAAACAAAAACTCAGAAAAATGCATCCACATGTTGCATTATTAGTTAAAGAAGAGTTAAGGAAACTTTTTGATGTTGGATTCATTCAGTCTATTGACTATGCAGAATAGATCTCCAATATCATACTTGTTTCAAAGCAAGATGGAAGGATTAGTATTTGGAAAATCACAGAGCTTGAAGTTTTTGGTGATTCACAAATTGTTATAAATCAAATCAATGATGAATATCACACTAAGGATGAGAAGTTGATATCTTACAAAAAGATGGTGGATGATTTTAGGAAATACTTTCTTGATATCAAGTTCATACAAATTCCATGTATTGATAATAAAGCAACAGATGCTATGGATACAATTGCATCCTTACTCCAGTTGTCTAAAAATCAAAAGTGGTACGAATTCTTGGTGGAACAATTGTTTTCTCCCGCCTATGATAATCCTAAGACCCAGGTCATATGACATTTAACTGGTTTTGATTCACCATTATATGGAAAGATTTATACCTATCTGAAAAATAACATCTCATCTCCGGACTTATCTCGAAACCAAAAAAGTAATTTCATATGCCAATCATCCCGTTATACCTTGATCGCTGATATCCTTTACCGACATGGTCTTGATGGTACGCTCCTACTATGTCTTGAACGTGATGAATCTGAACAAGCCTTACAAGAGGTTCATGGTGGTATTTGTGGAACTCATTCAAGTGGTTTAACCTTAGCCAAGAAACTTGTTAGAATGGGATATTATTGGCCTACCATGGAGAGAGAATATTTTACTTTTGTCAAGAAGTGTTCTAAATTCCAGATTCATGGGAATCTTATTCATGTACCTACACAGGAACTGCAGCCTTTCACTCTGACATGGCCTTTTTCTCAGTGGGGACTAGATCTTATTGGAAAAATTCATCCTTCATCATCAAATGGGCATAAATTCATCATCATGGCTACAAAATATTTTACAAAATGGATCGAAGATGTTCCTTTGATGACCGTGACCAATAAACAAATCTCTTCATTTATCCTGAATTACATCATCTATCGATATGGAATTCCTAATTCTATCATCATTGATAATGGGAGGCCTTTCAAGAATCAGGATGTTGACAAACTTTGTGAAATATTTCACATCCAACACAAGTTATCTACACCTTACTATCCACAAGGAAATGGTCAAGCAAAAGCTTCAAACAATACAATCTTGAAGATCTTGAAGAAGACGGTAAATGATGTCGGTCGCGATTGGCATGTACAGTTGAATCCATCTTTGTGGGCACATAGAACCAGCATTCGCACACCAACAGGAGCTACCCCATATGCCTTGGTATATGGAGCAGAAGCGATCTTACCATTAGAGGTTGAAATACCTTTGCTTAGGGTCTCATTGAAAGGATTGATAAATGATGAAGACTACCAAGTATCTCATCTACAAGAGCTAGAACTGTTAGATGAAAGATGTCAACATGCAACTAATCATTTGAAGGGTTATCAACAAGTTATTTCCCATAGCTAAAATCATAGAGTTAAACCATGGATATTTCAAGTAGGTGATTTAGTCTTCAAATAAAATCCACGCAAACAGCAAGACATAAAAAAGAAAGGAAAATTTGAACCAAATTGGCTTGGTCCATTTGTCATCATTGCAGCATACAGTTCTAGAGCATATCAGTTATCTACGTCAGAAGGGGACCTATTTGAAGAACCGATCAATAGAATTCATTTGAAGAAGTTCTATGTCTGAATCATAAAAAATCATAAAAAGTTATGAAAAAATAAATAAAAACCAGAAAAACTTCTGAAAATATAAAAAAAGAAAAAAAGAAAAACAAAAAACAAAAAAAACAAAAAAAATAATAATAATAAAAAATAAAAAATTCACATGATCTAAAAAAAGTGCCATAAAAATAAGTGGTGAAAACCATGCAAACAGGCACTACTTGTGATCAAAATGGGCTCCTCTATCTATTAGCTTATGTCCTTCATTCGCTTTATGAAATCATCTATCTATATCTATCATTTGTACATATCTATCATATCCATTTCATGCAATGGGAATCCTTGTGTTTCATCATGGCTTGATGAAATTTGTACATATCCATAATATTCAGGTTGTGTTTACACTTGGGGTAGAAACGCAACATACATTGACACATAAAATCAACCACAACACCAAAATGATCACTCAATTCCAATGAAATCAAACAACATGGTCAAAACAAAGTTAATCAAAAAAACAAACATCAATCTTGATAACCAAGTTGGATGATCTTAATCTGAATAATGTTTGGAATACTTTAGGAAAAATTTGAATTGTTGGTTGATTTTCTATCATATCTCTAGAGCAATTCAATGATGTATTGAACTAGAAAAGCAAGGAAGGAGTATGATTTTTCTTTGCCTGTTGTTTGTGAGTTTATCATTAGTACTATGCAAATTCGTCGTGAGACATGCTCTACTAAGTATCATTGATGACATTTCAGAATTTGCATGGGAAATGGGTTAACTCTTGTCTGTTTATGCAAGCGATACTTAGGTCTTCTCTGTTTAATTATACCTAGATGCTTGTATTAACTTGCTATATCAAAAATAATGAAAGAAATACCCAGGTCATCACTGGTGCTAACATATACTTTGATGCTTGTATTAACTTTCAACATTTCAATGCTCTATGATGACACAAAAAGCACAAATAAGCTCTCAGAATGGCAATATTGTACAAATACCCTGCATGGTTAGTATAGATTACATTCATTTTTGAATCTACATTTTGCATTTATAGATTTTCCTAAAAACTGGCAAAGTATAAAAGTTTCATATCTTTCCAATAAATGACTAAGTATATTTGACATTCACAAAAACATCATCATATTCATTTTTCATAACATATCATTTCATCATATGTCACATAATAAATCATATCATAAGCATCATGCATAGATAAAATAGATACCCATCACATAATAAAGGTACACATACTCATCACACGAACAAATCATCACTGCATATCATATTATCTCAAAAATGAATGTAAAAATATACAAAGATGTCAGCTATGCATGACATAACATCATCCAAACTGGGATCATATTAGTGGGAATCGCTCTCATAACTGCAGGACACTCAATCTCTCCTATTGAATAGGAAGAATCATCAAGTCAAAGCAAAATCAATATCAAATCATCAAGACAAATCAATCAAATCTGAATATCAAATTTATCAAAATCCTATTTGTTTTTAACAACCTTAGAAGCAAACTTATCACCAACCTATTTGTTTTTCATCATCATGGAAAACAAATTTATCAAAATCTTGTTTGTTTTTAACAACTTTAGAAGCAAACTTATCAACCTATTTATTTTTCATCATCATGGAAAACAAATTTATCAAAACCCTGTTTGTTTTTAACAACTTTAGAAGCAAACTTATCACCAAACTATTTGTTTTTCATCATCATGAAAAGAAAATTTATCAAAATTCTTTTGTTTTTAACAACCTTAGAAGAAAAATTATCAACCTATTTGTTTTTCATCATCATGAAAACAAATTTATCAAAATCCTGTTTGTTTTTAACAACCTTAGAAGCAAACTTATCAAACAATTATTTGTTTATCATTAACTTGAAAGCAAATATATCAGCTATTAATTTTTTTCCAACAACTTTGGGAACAAATTTATCGGAAAAACATCATCAAATCAGGGCAACACAATATGCTCAAAAATTTCACTTTTTATTAGGTTAAAATGGGAAAATGACATGGAAAATGACATTTTTAACCTACTTAAAGGAAAAATTAGGGCATTTTATCACATTCTATCATTGCAAGGGAAATTTAGGTAATCAATTTTCCATTTCACATATTTCCACGTCAATTTCTTCACATCCTCATTTTCGAACGATGAATCGACATCTTAAAAAATCATAAAAATAGAAAAATTCGAACAAATCTAAAAATCAAAATCTTATCGATTCATCATCTGTGGGGGCATATACCTATCAAACATTCAGCAATCAACATCTAGGGAAATTTTCAAAATTCTTTGAAGCAATGTGTAAAACACATCACTTCAAAGAGGGGAAAAACGTATACACATAAAAATGGTCACATCACAATAGTCTGGTAATTAATTAAATATTTTTAATATTTAATTAAATCCTTGAATTCAATCTACGTATAAATAAATCTAAATAATTTTATTATATTGTTCATTCTTTCATTTCGATTAAATAAATAAGTTTATTTAATCACTTTCCTTATCTGTTTCTTAATTAATTAAATAAACATTATGATTTATTTATATTAATTATCATATAATCTTGGCTTGAATATTTTATTCAAATAAATTTTAAATATTCTTCTCTTCTAAAAAATCTTCTAAATTCCATTCACAATTAAATATTGCAAATATTTAATTAATTCTTCTAAAGTCTATTCGCAATTAAATATTCCAAACATTTAATTGAGTCTTCTATAGTCCTAAAATCAAATATTTCAAAAATATTTTAAATCCTCAAACCTACATAACACACATAAAATTAAATAAATTTATTTACTTAATTTGGATTATCTACAACAATCATGAAATAACTTCAAAACAAAAAATTAACAAATTTCTCTGTTTCTGAGCAAAGTTGTTCCTGTGGGTTGAAGACAAACCTCCATTCTTCTCTCCAACCTCCCAACATCTTCCATCTTCCTATCAACCTCTCCATCTCTCACCATTCAAAATTACCAGATAATCTCATAGCCATTGATCTTTGCTAGCCAGGCTCTTGCCTGTAAAAATCTATAAAAGGGATTGTCGAGTCTTTAAAAAAACAAGAAGCTTTTGTATGGGAAAACTATAGTCAATTAGCCTTCCAACATCCATAGCCTCTAGAATCATAACATAGCATAGCTTATCATATTAGCATTCCATATCATAGACTATCATGCTCATATCATAGCTTCAATAGCATTCATAATCCATAGCCCCCATGCATATCCACAAACCAACATTTCACTTCACCAGCATATAGGATAGAGAAGTACTCTCCCTTTGCATACTCGTTTTGTAGGTTGCCATTCTGAGAAGCTTTGCTTACACAATCTAAGAGCGGCAGCTTCAAGCAAATCACTGGAGATAGAGGACAATGGAATGATTATAAAGAAGCTCTGTTTGATTTTTTTGATTTCATTCTATTTAGCTTTCTTTAGTATACTGTTGCATTGGTGTGTTTTTTTCATATCATTTTGATACTAACATTTCCCACACACAGTTTTCGCACCCACCGTGGGGCTCACTACCCAATTTTAACATCTTTTCATAGATTTTTTTGATAGGTTACGGCTGGAAGAGTGTATTAGCGTATCAAACACACTTCAGTGCATATCATATTCAGTTTAGCGCTCTTTAACTCTTTTTTAGCACTCTTTAATGATGTTGTAGCACCCTTTAATGATTTTGTAGTGCCCTTTAATGATTCCATAGCGCCCTTTGCAGTTTCCTTAGAGCATTTCTGTTTTAGCGCTCTTGATGTCTGTTTTAGTGCATTTCTTTATCTTAGCATAGAATTTGTAAGTCTGCAACTGTAATATGAGACTTAAGTAAAATTTGACTAGATCTGATGCGACCGCGGCCAGTAAGAGCTTTTAAAAAATGAACCAATCCTAGGATAGTCACTTAATTGGAATGAATCAATCCTAGGATAGTCACTTAATTCAAAAATGAATCAATCCTAGGATAGTCACCTCATTTTCTATTTTGGACTAAAAAGAACTCCATGTCTTTCTGAAGCAATATCTTCACCTAGCATAGAAAACTTTTTATTTGGGCTTAAAATTGAACTCTTGCTTACTATGATTGAATGATGATAGGCCTATGCTCTCCCCTTAATTGGGTGATCAAAAAGCCAGACTCATCTATTTTATTTCATGCAATTTTAAGCTTTTGTTAAAACCTTTTAGAAGGCCTATGGTAGTGGGAAAAAGTACTTACCCTACGGGAACAACCTAAGTGGGAACAACTAAAGCCAAGTTTTCCAACTTACTTTAATCAAATGCAGATGGTTCATAAAAATCCCATTCAATGGTAGTGTGCAAGATAACCATCCTTAAAGCCTTTGTTCTAAAGGTTGGGAGGTATCCTGAGGGAGTTTATTATTTCTGCAGTGAACGGAAACCCTTACTACAAACTTAGTGTAGTATCCAGCCGAAGTCAGTTTCCAAACATCAAAATAATCACAATGCAGGGGAGGGAAGAATCTACCCCCAAGATACTCACCATATAACTACCAAGGACCGTTTACTCAGGGGATCCGGTATCCACTTCTGTCACTCTAAGTACGCGCATGGAAAAGACAAAAAAAAGGGTGCCCCTTCGGGGGTGACACGGCTGTGTGAGTCGACTCAGTTCTAAGATGTGGGCTATTGATTATTATGGTGACCTACCTGAGTACTAAGAGTGAGTCTTCTTGAACTATTTGTCATGTGTAAAACCTATGAAAATAATTTTTGAAAAACATTTTGATCATACACTTAATGTTTAGTATAAGACTTAAAATCAACTGTTTTCAAGGTGTTTGTTGTGTTTTTCAGTCACACTTATTTAGATAAAAGATCATCCAAAACTCACAATTACATTGATTACTCTCATGTTAAGAGATTGGAAATCCACAACCTTTGTTAAGAAATCCATTCTCAAATGAATCAAAAATCCAAAGAAACCACTTAGCTACAAGAAACTATTGAAGAAAAGACGATTCTTGTACCAAAGTCGAAAGGTTTTACTTGAACATAGAACCTTTATCTATCGATATCACAAATTTATTAGAGGTTTCACCGATGATTATGTTGTAGAACCGTTATACTCACAAGCTTTCTTTCAAAGAAGAGCCCTTTCTCAAAGGCACAACCACAGTCAGCATATTCGTTCTTATTATATTCCCCAACCTGCAATTGAATATTCTACTCATCCGAATCAATTTCTGTAATAGAGAACTCAATCACATTAGGCATTTCTCACAAAATCCATCTTTTTACGAAGCTATGATCAAACTTTATAAAGTGAAAAATCTTTTTTTCTTGATCTTTTGCTTAAATTCCCGCCAACAGGATTTTCATCCTTTCAATCAGGGAAAACATGAGCTAAAGACTAGAAATATTTTAAGTCATAGAATCTTCACTCTATCCTGACTTTCATAACCATCAAAAATTGCACTATTTCATTCTTTTGATCAAAAGTTAGTAGAATTTGGGGCAAGGCTTATGCCTGTTGTCACGAGATCTCAAAAGCACATAGAAAAAGATGAAGGAGAAAGTACCACAAACAAAATGGGTGATAATAGTGAGAAAGAAGAGAATCCATTTCATACTGAAGAGATAACAGAAGAAAAACTTCAAGAAGTAGAGAAGGATCCACAATTCCATACTTTTATGCAAAGGATTTTAGAACGAAACAAAGAAAGATATTTTCTTTCATAAGCTAATCAAGGAGCTAAGTTACCTTACGATTTTGATATAGAAGGGATTAAAGAGAATTCTAAAACTCGTCCTAATGATTTTAGTGCCCTTACTCAACAGATAAAATAATTATAAGGGAAAATAAAGGAAATACAAGGGGGTGCAACAAAGAAGTATGTTTTGGATGACATATCTACCTATCCATTTGATAGGAGTCTTCAAATGATTCCTTTTCCAAAACATTGCAAAAACCCTAAATTTGATATGTACAATGGGAAAGCTGACCCCATTGAACATGCGAGGGATTTCCGAAATATGAGTCTAGAATTCGCTTATGAAGATACCTACTTAATGCAATTGTTTCCACAAAGTCTAGGTGGACAATCCATGGACTGAATTTCAAAGATCACTCCCCCCATCAAAACCTTTGAGGAGTTAATAAATTAGTTTATATCACAATACGCCTACAACATCCAACACCAGATAACCATGCTTGATCTTTGTAAAGTGAAACAAAAAGTAGGGGAATCTTTCACTACGTTTTTGCAAAGATGGAGAAGATTGTTTGCACGATATTCCCATCCTATTCCTGAAAAAGAAAAGATGGATATATTCATCAATAGCCTAGATCAAGAATTAAGCTACAGACTTAATCTTCATTGTCCTTCTAACTTTGAAAAATTGATTGAAAATGCAATCACCATTAAAGGGGCCTTGGTCAAAAGAGGAGTAATAAAACTTGATAATCCAAGTTCATCCAACCATAACAACAATGATAAAACAAGGTTTTGGAATAGAAATAAAAATGTTGTAAATGATGGTATAGTGGATGAAAACAATCTATGAACAAGACCATCTATCTTCAACCTATCAAGTGCACCATGAAACAACCAACAAGGAAATACCAACCAACAAGGAAACAACAATCAACAAGGACAAAAATCTAATCAACAAAGCATGACCAATCAAAACAACAAGGATAATCCTGGTAATTTCAATAACAATCTTGGAAATACCCAAACATCGAATCTACCAAGACCTCCATTCTTTTCAAATCGATAAAATTTTACCACTTTGGGTCAATCTCTTGAGTCTGCTCTCAAGGAGCTTCTCGATAATAAGGTTATCACCTTACCACCACAAAGAGATTATGAGCCATGAGTCAAACCACCATCATGGAATGACTCGTATTATTATAATTATCATCAATTTAAAGGTCATAGAACAAATAACTGTCAAGCCTTGCGAAATCTAGTACAAGATTTTATTGACAATGACACCATCGAAATTGAAGGACATCACACCAATGATGATCATCAAGCATTCAAAGATCATTTACCAAACTATCAAAAGCGGGAAACATCAGATACCAAAGTGAAAAGTATAAATAATGTTGAAGACAACATAATCTACCACATCTATGCAAATGATCAATGGGTTAATGTTATCAAAATCAAGGAAAAACAAGAATATCAACAGGTTAATGTGACTACGAGAGGATAAGAAAAAGTTGTCTTAAAATGAAGTTCATCTAAGGAAGCTATTCCTCCTCCAAGTCATTATAATCTAGTTGATCAACTGAGAAAAACATCAACTCAAATCTCCATCCTTGATCTTCTCAAAATATCCCCCGTACACAAGAATATTTTAGAAGAAGCTCTTGTAAACACAATCGTAGACATTGATCTGGATGTAAACAAATTTCAAGCCATGGTGGGATATTTTTCTTCCCCAACTTGTCTTTCATTCTCTGGAAAAGATGACACCTCCATGACACATCTGCATAATTCATCGTTTTATCTTGAAGTCATGATCCATAAACATCGAATCAGACGTGTCTTGATAGATGGAGGAGCTAGTTTAAACATTTGTACCTTAAAGCTAATACATGCCTTAGGAATAACAGAAAATTCCATTCATCCATGAAGGAATATAACTATCAAGGAATATGATGATGAAGAAAGAGCTTCTAAAGGACTAATAATGCTACCTATCAGAGTGGGACCTATTCTGAAAAATACCTTTTTTTAGGTTCTAGATCGTGATCTTTCCTATAACATACTTTTGGGTCATCCATGGATTTATGATATGCAAGCGGTACCATCAACGTACCATCAATGCCTCAAGTTTCTGTATGATGGACAAGAAATAACTATACAAGCTAACTACAATAGCAGCCAAACTTGTTCAAATCTCTGAGTAACTCAGATCACATTTGTCCCACATAATAGAGAGGCTTTCACCATCTCCACCTCTAAGTACAATGAACAAGCAAGGGAAATGATAAGTAATTTTTGCATGGAGCTGAAATTGAAAGATAATGGGGTGGGAGAATATTCCTTATGTCTCTCTAATCTACCCATATCTCCGAGATCCCATGGTCAACCATCAACATCCATACAGCAGGCTACAACAACTTTAACTTCAGCTTCAGCTCCCATCACCAAGTTTAATGGAATATTTATTAAAGAAAATGAAATAGAAGATAGAGCTATCCTTTATTGGCTCCATAAGGATGAAGAAGAATCAGTACAAAGTGTCACGTTACCCACATAACAATATGGAAAAGGATATGCAATCATGCAACAAATGGGTTATGAAGGAAATGGCCTTAGAGGTAAAAGAAAAGAGGGTATTGTTGAACCTATCCAACTGAAAACAATGCACCCAAAGGATAAAACTGGGATAGGATATGATAAAGATACAAAGGAAGAGGTGGTACAAAGAGTGTCCAGGGAAAAATTAACTGAACAATTTTGTGAATTCAAGCAAATAATTCTGACATTGACTCCAATGCATATGAATGGGATGATGTCTCTGATGATACATTCTTAATAGAGAAAAGGGTGGATGTCATACACAAATTTGCACCCACTTTTTCTTAAGGGGAGGGCTCAAGGCCTCCACTTGATTATGTTTTACAAAGCGATCATGACTCAAGTAAAATTGATTCAATTCAAAGTGAGAGAAATCATGTACAAGAGGATACCATCCTAGATCTCTTCCATAACGACGTTAATAATAACATCATGACCTTAATGGCTGGTGACCTTAATCATCCTACCGATCCATTTCCTTTGGTCCTTCCTGAACTCATCGATTGGGAACAAATTGCTCCAAATTATATTCCAACTTTTCCAAATGATGAAACTATCATAAAATTTCTATGCTCATCCCAACCAGAAACAAGTTCCACCAGGGAATCTCAAGATCAGAGTTTTCAATAGGAAAGTGCCAAGTTTCTCAACTATAAAATAAATAACATAAAAGAAAGATTTAATGGTGAAAACCTAACAAAGGTAGTATTAGATCGTGAAAAGGGAAAAATAAAAAGCGTATCCAGTAGTGAAAACCTTTCAAAGGCACTAGAGGATGGGAAACTTGATGCTCTTCTAGAGCACTATTATTAAAGGTCTTCTATCCTAATAGAACCAACAGAGGCACTTAATATAGGCACTACATAATAGCCCAAAGTCTTACAACTTGCAGCATCTCTAGCAGAGGAGGAAATCTCGAGATTCACATAATTTCTTAAAAATAATCAAATTAGTTTTGCTTGGTCCTATGCGGATATGCCTAGATTGGATCCAGATCTCATAATGCATCATCTATCTATTATGCTGGGGGGAAAACCTGTGAAACAAAAACTCAGAAAAATGCATCCACATTGCATTATTAGTTAAAGAAGAGTTAAGGAAACTTTTGGATGTTGGATTCATTCTATCTATTGACTATGTAGAATGGATCTCCAATATCATACCTGTTTCAAAGCCGGATGGAAGGATTAGAATTTGGAAAATCACAGAGCTTCAAGTTTTTGGTGGTTCACAACTTGTTATAAATCAAATCAATGATGAATATCTTACTAAGGATGACAAGTTGATATCTTACAAAAAGATATTGGATGATTTTAAGAAATACTTTCTTGATATCAAGTTCATACAAATTCCACGTATTGATTATAAAGCAGCAGATGCTATGGCTACAATTACATACTTACTCCAGTTTTCTAAAAATCAAAAGCAATATGAATTCTTGGTGGAACAATTGTTTTCTCCCGCCTATGATAATCCTGAGACCCAAGTCATATGCCATTTAACCAGTTCTGATTCACCATTATATGGCAAGATTTATACCTATCTGAAAAGTAACATCTCATCTCTGGACTTATCTTGAAACCAAAAAAGGAATTTCATACACCAAACATCCCGTTATACCTTGATCGCCGATATCCTTTACGGGCGTGGTCTTGATGGTATGCTCCTTCGATGTCTTGAACATGATGAATCTAAAAAAGCCATACAAGAGGTTCATGGTGGTATTTGTGGAACTCATTCAAGTGGTTTAACCTTAGCCAAGAAACTTTTTCGAATGGGATATTATTGCCCTACCATGGAGAGAGAATCTTTTACTTTTTTCAAGAAGTGTTATAAATGCCAAATTCATGGGAATCTTATTCATGCACCTACACAGGAACTGCAGCCTTTCACTCTGACATGGCCTTTTTCTCAGTGGGGACTAGATCTTGTTGGAAAAATTCATCCTTCATCATCAAATGGGCATAAATTCATCATCATGGCTACAAAATATTTTACAAAATGGATCGAAGTTGTTCCTTTGATGACTGTGACTGGTAAAAAAATCTCTTCATTTATCCTGAACTACATCATTTGCCAATATGGAATTCCTAATTCTATCATCACTGATAATGGGAGGCCTTTCAAGAATCAGGATGTTGACAAACTTTGTGAAAGATTCCACATCCAACACAGGTTCCCTACAATTTACTATCCACAAGGAAATGGTCAAGCAGAAGCTTCAAACAAAACAATCTTGAAGATCTTGAAGAAGATGATAAATGATATCGGTCATGATTGGCATGTCCATTTAAATCTAGCTTTGTGGGCAAATAGAACCAGCATTCGCACACCAATCAAGGTTTGACAAAATGAACATACATTGACACATAAAATCAACCACAACACCAAAACGATCACTCAATTCCAATGAAATCAAACAACATGGTCAAAACAATGTTAATCAAAAACACAAACATCAATCTTGATAACCAAGTTATATGATCTTAATCTGAATAATGTTTGGAATACTTTAGGAAAAATTTGAATTGTTGGTTGATTTTCTATCATATCTTTGGAGCAATTCAATGATGTATTGAACTAGAAAAGCAAGGAAGGAGTATGAATATTCTTTGTATGTTGTTTGTGAGTGAATCATTACTACTATGCAAATTGGTCGCGAGACATTCTCTACTAAGTATCACTGATGACATTTCTGAATTTGCATGGGAAACGGGTTAACTCTTCTCTATTTATGCAAGCGATACTCAGGTCATCTCTTTTTAATTATACCTAGATGCTTGTATTAACTTACTATATCAAAAATCATGAAAGCAATACTCAAGTCATCAGTGGTGCTAACATACCCTTTGATGCTTGTATTAACTTTCAACATTTCAATGCTCTATGATGACATGAAAAGAATAAATAAGCTCTCAGAATGGCAATATTGTATAGATACCCTGCATGGTTAGTATAGATTACATTCATTTTAGAATCTGCATTTTGTATTTATAGATTTTCCCAAAAACTGGCAAAGTATAAAAGTTTCATATCTTTCCAATAAATGACTAAGTATATTTGACATTCACAAAAACATCATCATATTCATTTTTCATAACATATCATTTTATCATATGTCACATAATAAATCATATCATAAGCATCATGCATAGATAAAATAGATACCCATCACATAATAAAGGTACACATACTCATCGCACGAACAAATCATCACTGCATATCATATTATCTCAAAAATGAGTGTCAAAATATACAAAGATGTTAGCTATGCATGACATAACATCATCCAAAATGGGATCATATCAGTGGGAATCACTTCCGTAGCTGCAAGAGGCTCAATCTCTCCTATTGAATAGGAAGAATCATCAAGTCAAAGCAAAATCAATATCAAATGAACAAGACAAATCAATCAAATCTAAATATCAAATTTATCAAAATCCTATTTGTTTTTAACAACCTTAGAAGCAAACTTATCACCAACCTATTTGTTTTTCATCATCATTTAAAACAAATTTATCAAAATCCTGTTTGTTTTTAACAACTTTAGAAGCAAACTTATCAACCTATTTGTTTTTCATCATCATGGAAAACAAATTTATCAAAATCCTGTTTGTTTTTAACAACTTTAGAAGCAAACTTATCACCAAACTATTTGTTTTTCATCATCATGAAAAGCAAATTTATCAAAATTCTATTTGTTTTTAACAACCTTAGAAGAAAAATTATCAACCTATTTGTTTTTCATCATCATGAAAACAAATTTATCAAAATCCTGTCTGTTTTTAACAACCTTAGAAGCAAACTTATCAAACAATTATTTGTTTATCATTAACTTGAAAGAAAATTTATCAGCTATTTTTTTTTTTCCAACAACTTTAAGAACAAATTTATCAAACAAACATCATCAAATCAGGGCAACACAATACACTCAAAAATTTCACTTTTTACTAGGTTAAAATGGGAAAATGACATGGAAAATAACATTTTTAACCTATTTAAAGGAAAGATTGGGGCATTTTATCACATTCTATCATTGCAAGGGAAATTTAGGTCATCAATTTTCCATCTCACATATTTCCACATTAATTTCTTCACATCATCATTTTCGAACGATGAATCGACATCTTAAAAAATCATAAAAATCAAAAAATTCCAAAAAATCTAAAAATCAAAATCTTATCGATTCATCATCTACGGGGGCATATACCTATCAAACATTCGGCAATCAGCATCTAGGTAAAGTTTCAAAATTCTTTGAAGCAAAGCGTAAAACACATCACTTCAAATAGGGGAAAAATGTATACACCTAAAAATGGTCACATCACAATAGTCTGGTAATTAATTAAATATTTTTAATATTTAATTAAATCCTTGAATTCAATCTACGTATAAATAAATCTAAATAATTTATTTATATTGTTCATTCTTTCATTTCGATTAAATAAATAATTTTATTTAATCACTTTTTTTATTCGTTTCTTAATTAATTAAATAAACATTATGATTTATTTATATTAATTATCATATAATCTTGGCTTGAATATTTTATTCAAATAAAGATTAAATATTCTTTTCTTCTAAAAAATCTTCTAAATTCCATTCACAATTAAATATTGCAAATATTTAATTAATTCTTCTAAATTCTATTCACAATTAAATATTCCAAACATTTAATTGAGTCTTTATAGTCCTAAAATAAAATATTTCAAAAATATTTTAAATCCTCAAACCTACATAACACACATAAAATTAAATAAATTTATTTATTTAATTTGGATTATCTACAACAACCGTGAAATAACTTCAAAATAGAAAATTAACAAATTTCTCTGTTTCTGAGCAAAGTTTTTCCTGTGGGTTGAAGAAAAACCTCCATTCTTCTCTCCAACCTCCCAACATCTTCCATCTTCCTCTCAACCTCTCCATCTGTAACGCCCCGCCGTGTGAACCCCAAAGGACATTAACACAATAATTACAGCACAATTTTTTTTTTTTTGAATAAACATAACATACATGTAATACACATTAAGTCATAACATGAATTTCATTCGAGTAAACTCACTAACACAAACATCCTTTGGGGTACACGAAGAGTCATTACGCAACTTAGATCCATACAACATCAATAAAGAATAGAATCCAAAGATATAAAGTAAACAATAACAAATATAACACATACATGATGATCAATGACAAGAAACCATCTGAATACGCAAATACATCATATATGCATGATTAACATAACACATTAAATAATAACTGTCATAGCCTATTTCCATGACAAGTTTAACATTTCATTATAGTACAAAGTTTAAGAAGTACAATGATACAAAAGTGTTCCAAATATAAGTGGAACCATCACCAGATAGCATGGTACAAATGAATAAATGAATACAAAGTATCATAACTGGCTCCAAGACAGATACAACTCTGGAGTCACTGCAACAACACCAATCTGCTCCTCTCGATCCTCGACTGGGGACCCAATGGGGTGCTTAGCACGTTCCACCCGACCATGTGAGTCCAAAGACCCACCCCCCGTGCTAGGAGCTAACAAGAAAGAGACCTCAACCCAGAACATCCAAACATGGAACCACAAGACTCAACAACATACCAAGGTATCATAACACTCAGGAATTAAAATGACATAATCAACCACATCCAGGAGTCATAAATCTCATCACATAAATCAAAACAATAGCCAGTAAACAAGGAACCAAAGGAAGATCATAAAACACTTTCAAATCAAGTTGAATTAAAAACCATATCATAATTCAGAAACGCAATGATACAATACAATAACATCATATCACAGTACCATAAGAGTACAAGGTCAAAACCCAACATCCACAAGATTTATACAAGACCAAAGAATACACCAAAGATCAAATAGGGTAAAACCATAAATCAATTCAAAACAACTATGTTCCATCAATTCAAGACAAAGACCCACTTCCAGAGGATTTCCAAAGTAACAACATACGAAGGAGTGTTAGAGGAGAGTGTCATCGCATGGCTTAACATGGATTCTCCAGGCTACCTACTGCAAGGTACCGCCTCCATCTACTGACGGATTATCCAGGCAACCAAGCACTAGGAACCGCCTCCATCTATGGTTATCCAGGCTACCTATCTCAAGGAACCGCTCCATAGGGTTGCTCATGCGGAACCGTTAACCTTTCATGAAGACAAGGCAACGATCTTGCCAACCACGGCCTTCTCAATCCCCTTTAGTCTGTGGTAGCACTCAAAGGCGGATGAGGCATCAATTATCTTTTTAATGTGATTCTACCCACCCCCTAGTTAATTAATTAAATTATCACTTATTAAATTCACTCTAACGAGGGCTATCCTGGCGCCCCTTTGTGCGCCGACCACCCACTTAGAGCCACTCTCTCTCTCTAGACACTCAAAACATAAAACCAAAATCCAAGGGAAACCTCTATTTTCTCCTCTCGGAACACCCATAACTCAAAATCAACTCATGAAAAGTCACATCGAAATAATCCATATAACCAAAACATTCTAACAATATATCCATTCATTCAATAAGAAGTAACTTGAAACAATCAAAAAGGAACATTATTTTACAGATCAATCATTACCAACATTTAAGGACAGGACACCATAGCGAAGTGAAGATACAATCTACATTTTTAAGCCACAAGACACTTATTCCCAAGCATACTCTTCCAAACACAAATTAAAACAATCATGAACAATAATATGGGTTCTCATTTTACACACACATAATTCCATACAAGGAAACCATCAAACATATCAACCTTGAAGAACACTATTTCAAAACACTTACAATGAACAGGCCATCGAGACATCTCCATAAATACCCCATAACCAAACACTTATAATAATTCATATAACTACAACAACAATGCTCTAAATTTTAGCATCCACCAATACTCTCATAGTAAAATTCACAATTGATCTTAACATTGTTTAAATGCAAGGAGGTTATGACAATAGACTCGACAAGTTCCACAACCAACCCCTTAGACAAAACGATACTCTAGAACTGACACACCCACGACATCAACATATGCCGACAAATCATCTCATTATATATCTATCAAGGGAATTCCCGTGTATTAACTTAGAATAGTTTAATCTAACGTATTTAATCACATCTTACAATTATCAATTCTCCTCATTACTAAAATAAACCTATGCTAACCAAGAAATTTTCATATCTTCAATATATCCCTATCTACTTCATGAACTTTTAAATATAAAGCAATTACACTAATATTCACGTCACACAATTACATGAATGAATGTTTATACAAAAATGTTCATTTCACATAACGATTCCTAGGTCTTAAAATAATATGAAGGATTCCATTACCCATTTGCCAAGTTATCCATTAGCCAAACATAAAAGCATGCGAGGAGTAAGATATTAAGATAACATTTATTTAATTCTAAACTAACAAAAATATAAAATAATTAAAAGATATCACAAAATTAGTACTATAAAAAAAATTAAATTACCAAATAAGAGAACATATAAGAAAAGGTCAATATATACTCCATATTTTAAATTTTCCATATTAATTATTCTCAAATTTACTCTTCTACCTTATTATCACTTACTAAAATAACAAACTTAAGAGCTTCTCAAATAACTAACATAACTCTATGACTTAACCACATAACTTATTTAGTTAAGTTCGTTAAACAGTGTTTCAAGGATTTGTAAAGATACTTATTCTAAGTAATCAACTATCTTTAGAAATATTAAGAGTTTAACAAAGAAAGTAGAAACATGGAAACGAAACCTATATGAAATAACCTAACATTACATTCCTAGACTTTCTGATCAACTAAACATACTTAGACTCATGTAATTGAACTCATAAAGGAGGCTCACATAAATTTCCCAGACCATCCAAGAAAATCATTCCATCAACATGAAGTTTAAAGAGACTATAGAAGAATTACAAAATGATACTCATTTAATGCATAACTACTAGATTTATAAATACATATATTTACAAAGCTTGATTATGTAAAGTAATCTAATATTTATAATGTAAGGTCTTAATTTATTTTAAACTCTCCCCATAGGATCTTTTATTAAATGCAATTTATTCATTTTGAAGTTGCCCTCAATTCCTAAGACCTATCTTACAATAAACCATATATACATCTCTCCCTATAAATATAGCTTCACAATGTTGTTTACAAAGCAACAAAATAGATATATATATAAAAGTAACCATATCAATATCAACATATAAATATATATATAAAATTTCGTATACACCTAAGTGTATTTGCATCTGACTCATTAACTTGAATGGGAGCTTGTGAAAGAGTTTTCATCTCTTACTGAAGAATGTTAAATATATAAACATCTTTAAAAATCAATTTCTAACTAAGAGTCCAAATACTCCTCAAAGATCGAATACCATCCATAAACCATAATCAACAAATTAAATTCCTACTGCCCAAGAAAGGTGGCCAGGGGTGGTTCAAATGAAGTGGATATTGATGGGAGCTAGAGGAATAGGAAAGATACTCTATGGAGATGGAAAGAACGCCATAAAATGGTACATGCTTTATAAGGGAGAGACAGGTCACATACGCAAAACAGAAGGTCTATGCTGCACTGAAGGAATTGGCTTGGTGAAATTATCAGATTCAAGACTTTTACTTAATGCCCACGCTGCATCTAAATTCATCTCCAAGATTGAGATGATTGCAGATGTGACAGGGTAACAATGAACCAAAGAGATTATTTAAATTTCTACACCGTTGCAAGTCTAAAAGCTGCGGTTGAGACAGATTGCCAGCGGTTTCAGGGAGGTTATTTAAATCTGTACACTCTCCTACGTATAAATGCTGCAGCAGTGATAGGTTACCAACGGTATCAGGGGGGGATTAAAATAAATATAGATTACCAGACTATGCGAAGGAGCTCAACTAAACACTGTATCCAATAACAACAATTTCCCTCAGCTTCGACTGGATGGAGGTAATTGGCAAAGGCTTGCAACATTGCGCAGACCAAGAGAATTAAATAATCTGCTCATTGACGGCATCAGAGAAGGCACACGAACCAAGCTTCTTCCAAGTTTGAGATGGCTACAGTTGCAAAAAATGTGAGAAGCCAAGTTTCTTCAGTCTTATGAATAACATTTGGGATTCTGAGAATAAAATTCAGAGAGTTTATTTAAATCTATCCACCCTACCATGTTTAAGTGCTGCGACAGGTTGCCAAGAATATTAGGAAGTGAATATTGGAATTTGGAATACCGCCATCTACTTGCATTGCTGTCAAATCCAAAATGTTATTCACCAGTTTGAAAGGAAGGAGAAAGGTGACGTGCAAATACATGGCTTGAGAGGAGGCGAAACAATGAGCAACTTTTATGTTTTGAACTAGGCAAATTTCTGATTGGCAGTGAGTTTCCAGAGATGCGCTCAAGTTGATATTTGGAAACTAAGCTTCACCATGACCAATGGAAATTCTCTAATTTATGACAATATCTTATTTTCAAAAGCTGCAACTGTGATAGATTGCCAAGGAATCAAACCAGTTATTTAAGCTTTTAAACTTCCTATTATGTTCCAGTGCACGGTTGGAACAACAAGTACACAGGGAAAGGAGGCAACAAAGATTAGAAGTACGCTGGGCTGAGTTGGCTCTAGTTCCAAATGCCACCCTCTCATGAAATCTTATTCATGCATAAAGAAATCTAGCACGACCTTAACATAATAAAGGTGATAGAGATGTTGCTAACCACTGCCCAGGGCATTAGAAAAGAAAAGACCAAAGACAAGAGTTTTGTGTTACCATACATTAGGCTTAGAAAAGATTCCATATGTTGGGAGATCTAGCACAATAAGAGAAGCTCTATGGTTTTAAATTAACAAGGGTCATATCATGTCCGCTAATTCCTCTTTCTACAGAGTAAGAGCGAATTAAAGATCTACACCTATACCACACTGATAATAGGAGGAAGACAACTTTATAATGACAAGGTAGCCACGGTAACCCCCAACTTAGTTGGAAGAAAACACAACAGACCAAACATCGAGCTTGCACCAAGTCGGTGTGTACATAAAAAAAAAAACATGCAAGTATCAGTTTCTTTTAATAATATCCTTCATCATGCAATTACATATTTAGTCGATCACGCTTGTGAGGGCATTTGATTTAAATCAATAGAAATCTTGCATCTAAAATCTAAATCGATGGAGGACCAAGGCTTGCAGGGTATAATTTAAATTCTTGAATCACAATCTATGACCTATCAAAATCCAGTGCAGATGGGGGTGAACTTGTATAATATGTAAGATTCCATGAGCGTAGAATACACATACCTGAGAATAAAAATGTATTTGAGGAAATGTTAGGGCCGAATATGCAGCGACTCAAGTGTGCACATTGAGTCTAACTTCTCTCCTTTTATCCACTGTTTAACCAGGAGCCTCCATTCCACCGTCATTATTTACTGAGAGGGGTTTTTTTTTTAAGTGTGCCTCCCTCCTCCCGCCCCCGGTTTACAGTGACCCTCTATCAAAATAAAAAGATGCCTCTCCCATTCCTAACTGAATAACTGAATCTTGAAATTGAAATCATATATTTTTTTTTTGCATGTTTACTATTTATTTCACACAGAAATAATAATAAAAATATTATTTTTATTGCATATGAAGTATTTTATCCGCCGAAAATAATAATAAGGAAGTCATTTAATTTTGTTTATTGTACTATTTTCATTACTTCCACAATCATTTATTTATTTATTTATTTAATTATAATATTCAAGTTTGATTTAGTTAATTCGTTTTAATCATTAATAATATTTTATTTGTCAAAACACAGAAGTATTTCAAATCATGCCAATCAATTAAAACCGATTGGCAATAATATTTACCCTTTTACGCCATTGGGATAATTACCTTGGAGCAACAAGAAAATTATTAATTATTATCAAATATCGTTAAAAGAATGCTTTTCACAAAAACAATTAATTTATTTATTTATTAATAATTCTTTACTTAATATTTTATAAAACTAATTTATCTAATTATTCATTTTCTTTTAATTAACTACTATACCTTTTAACTTTATAATCCTATTTAAATGTCATAATTTGATCAAGAATATTTATCGACCAGAATAAATCAAATGCACTCAAAGTCCAACAATACCTGATCTCACAACGAGTTGAAATGCATTACAAAGACAACGCAAATGGAGGGCACTACACCATCTCTCACCATTCAAAATTACAAGACAATCTCACAGCCATTGATCTTTGCCAACCAGGCTCTTGCCTGTAAAAATCTATAAAAGGGGCTACCGGGTCTTTGAAAAAACAAGAAGTTTTTGTACGGGAAAACTATAGTCAATCAGCCTTCCAGCATCCATAGCCTCTAGAATCATATCATAGCATAGCTTAGCATATTAGCATTCCATATCATGCCCTATCATGCTCATATCACTGTTTCAATAGCATTCATAATCCACAGCCCCTGTGCATATCTACAAACCAACATTTCACTTCACTAACATATAGGATAGAGAAGTACTCTCCCTTTGCATACTCATTATGTAGGTTGCCATTTTGAGAAGCTTTGTTTACACAATCTAAGAGCAGTAGCTTCAAGAAAATCATTGGAGATAGAGGACAATGGAACAATTATGAAGAAGCTCTGTTTAATTTCTTTGATTTCATTCTATTTAGCTTTCTTTAGTTTAATGTTGCATTGGTGTGTTTTTGTCATATCATTTTGATACTAACATTTCCCACACGCAATGACATCCCTGAGAGTGAAATGGTGTGTGACATTGTAGGTCCTATGTCACCATGATATCATGACATTTACACCTACCTTCGTGACAGCACCTTACACCTCGATCTTACACATAACCAATGAAAATATTTCATCCAACGCACTTCCCACTAGACTATCGTAGGTGATACGCTTTATCATCGTGGGTATGATGGAACCCTTCTTAGGTGTCTAAATGAGACCGAAGCCCACATGGCATTAGCATAAGTAAATAGTGGTGTTTGTGGGGCCCATTCAAATGGCATGGCCTTAGCTAAAAGAATTCATAGAGCTAGTTTCTATTGGCCTTCATTGGAGCATGATTCTTGTGAATTCGTGAAGAAGTTCCTACCCTGCCAACAACAAGTGGATTTGATACATGCTCCTGCTTAGGATCTATAGCCTCTCATAGCACCATGGCCCTTCTCTTATTGGGGTGTTGACTTAATCAAGAAGATATACCCCCCATTTTCTAATGGCCGCACTTTCATAATCACCACCACCGACTACTTCACCAAGTGGGTGGAAGCAATGCCACTCTCTCAAATTATAGGTACTCATATTTCCAAATTCATCCTTTTCCATATTCTTTGTAGATATGGAATCCCATCCACCATCATCACTGATAACAGAAAGCCATTCAAAAACTAGGCCATGAAACACCTATGTGATACCTTTCACATTCAAGCTTATTGGTCCACGCCCTATTACCCTCAAGGTAATGGTCAAGTGGAGGCTACAAACAAAACTTTCATCAAGATCCTTAAAAGGGTGGTTAACAATACTAGTCGAGATTGACACCTTCATATCCATCTTGCCCTTTGGGCCTACTGCACTTCCATCTGCACCCCTACCGGTGCCACTTTGTATTCTCTTGTTTATGGTGGCAATTCCATCTTGCTGATTGAGGTCAATATTCCCTCACTGAGAATATATTTGAAGAATCTCATTAGTGAAAAAGATGCTCAGGTTGCAAGACTCGGTCAGTTGAAACTTCTTGATGAAAAACGGATCAAAGCATACAATTATCTACAAGCATATCAGAATCGTCTTAAGAGAAGCTATAACAAGAAGGTCCATCTTCACCAATTCAATGTTGGTGATTTAGTTCTTAAGGAGAATCAACGTACCTAGTAGGACCGAGACAAGAAAGTGAAATTTGAAGCAATTTGGTTGGGTCCCTATGTCATCACAGCAAAATATGGATCTGGGGAATATATACTTACAACACCTGAAGGAGAGCCCCTAGAGGAGCCCATTAATATCATGCACCTAAAAAGGTTTTACACCTAAATCAACTAGGTTATCCTATCCTGCAAAAATCCAAAAAAACAATACCAAGAAAGTAAAAAATTATCAAAACCACAAAAAATTCAAAAAATAGTAAAGAGAAATAATTCATCCTATGGTGAAAACCACCCTTGGTGGCACCTTGGATAGGTACATTTGGTGAAAACTTGGTAATAGGCACCATTCATACAAGTCTTAATCATTATCTACCTTGTGTCCTTGTTACTTTGTGCTTCCATCCATCCTATCCTCGCACCCAATCCTAATATCCTTTCAAACCAATTCTTTCATCCACATCCCTTTATCCCACCACTTGGTGCATTTTTGATTGAGCATTAGACAATCTTCACCCGCTATCCATGATTCTGAGCTATCATCCTAATCTAATATTATGTCATATTTCCTTGTTGTCGGTCAGTCTCTCACCTTCACCTAGGTTCCTCCATTGTGTTTTTCCTCATTAGGTCTCATCATGTCTTTCATTTATTGTTTATGACATGACAGGAAGTTATTAAAATTTAAGACATTAATCTGAATTATCATGGTCTACAAATTGATTTTGCATTTGCAGGAATTAAATAAACTCATGCCATGTTGGTCCTTTACATATGTCTAGGTTCTTCCATCATGTTAGTTTTCCCTTGGGTGTCATCCCGTCATGTATTTTTTAACAAATTTGATTGCTTATACCTTCATCTGGCTACGGTCTTTTTCTTCCCTAATGAATATCCTCATTAGTTTTGTAGTATCTGAGACAGTACGGTCTACAAACTGACTTGGATTAGCCCCCTTAGGCTTCTTTCCATCTCGTTGAGTCAGTCTTCAGTTCTTGTTTGTCCTATTTTTTCTTTTTTCATCAATCTTTTTTGAACTACGTTGCCCCTCTGCTTTCACATATGCAAGGTTGATCATTTGATCTACCCCCAGGGCTTTTGGTCCGTCCAGTTTTTTTTTTCATTGCTTGTCTCCATTGTTCTCTTTCTACTTTCATCCATGGTATTTTCTTGAACTACGAGGGCTCTACACTTTCATGTAGGCAAGGCTAATCTTTGATCAACCCTCGAGCCCCTAGGTCTTTAGGGTGTGTATGTTTTGTGCCTGCTCTCTTGTGTCTTGGGTAGTGTTGTCAAGTTATGTCCTTATCTAGCTAGTTCTTAACAAATGAGATCCACTAGTATCATTAGATTCAGTTAGTTTCGAGTGTCCTTTGTCATGTCAATATTTTCATTTAGTCTCCGTCTTTGGTCTTAAAAGGATACATCCTTTCTCATCAAACCACATCAATCACATCCACCTTTTGATCCTATGGAAAAGGGCATTTGAAATTGATTGCTTTCTTTTGATGCTTTTGGAATTTTGTTTACCATTTGAGCTTCCTATCATAACTTGTCAAGGACACCATGATCCATCATATTATGGTGTGTTTTGACTTGTTAACATAGGGGCATATCTTTCTCTTCTCTTTGTTGATGTCTGTTGGGTTGTCCCGCATAGTACCCACCAAGATCCTTGCAGTCTTGTGTTACACTAGGGCATCCTTTGTGCTTGTGGTTATGCCAATGCCTGGCCTGATCAAAGTCATCATGACTTTGGGGTGTTGGGATATCCTTCTTGTTTGATGTGCTTGTTTTATGCATTTGACACTAATCGTCCTTGGTTACACATACCCTAGTGTCTTGTGTCTTATGCTATAGCAAAAAAAAATGCTCAAAAATGGAAAATAGCATTAGGATTGTATTGCATTACATTTATCCCTAACCTATGACCTATGATTTTGGGTTATGAAAACACTTTCCTTCCATCCCCTCTTCTTCTCAAGATACCTATGGTTCTTTATAGGCAATTTCACACCCAATCTCCTTAATTTTATAATGATTACAAGGAAAGTACTTGCTAATAAGCTAAAGCAAGTATGATATGCAAATAAGGTCAGCCTATCATCCACTTCCATCACTATGCAAGCCCTTATTTACACCCATGTCCATGCTACATTTCATTTAGCTATTAGTGTTTGTAAGGAATTTAATTGCATCCCATCCCACATTCTAGGTTCCTAGTGTTGCATTTCATCCCATGTACATTGGTGTATCATATTCATTTTAAGTTGTTTAGATTAATCTTAATTGGTTATTCTAAGAATCTAACAATTATTTTCTTATCAATTAATTGCATTAATATTTTCATATTAGTCCATCTCATTAATATATCACATACATCACCACTTGCATCACAAATTGTTAGGTTTATATCCATAACATATAATATCAAAAATCATCCATCACATCCTGCATCATAAACCTTAGGCATCATGCATATCATTTATGTCATCCACATACACATAAATATAAATCATCATCAACATATACATATATTACATCATAACCATGGTCATCCACAATAAAATCACATACATAAACATGTGCATAAATAAATCATCCATCACATAAACATAACATAATATGAATAAGGGCTATGGCACATCATATAAATATTGAAATATAATGTCCAGCACATGGTCCATAATGAAGTCCATCATATCATCAAAATGCATGTACATCATATACACTCATGATCATCGAATAAAGTACAAGAACAAGGCTCTGAACCAAATGTGATCTCTGCCACTTTGTACTGCACATCTTCCCTGCACTTGTCAAAAACTTGTATCTTGTCATCTGTCCTTTTTCCTCTCTACACTAAGCTACTCGCATCTGACCTCTGTGGTGAGTCTGGCACTCCCCCATGTGTGGAGGTGTCTCTCGATAGCTGCTATATCCCCGTATGTGCATCCCTAGTGACCATGATGGCACTGGTATCTATGGCACCACTCAGATGTAGGGAGGTACACATCGTTCTTGATCTAGAACCACCATGAAGTAGGCCACCATCTAATAACTCGCCTCCCACATGTACTCATCTCTCTCGAGCCCTTGTATCATGCCCACATCTCGCTCCATCCTATACCTATCCTATAACCCAGTCATCTATCTCCTCTCCTACTCCAAGGCATCCTATGCCAGCATTAGCTGGTCAATCTATGCTTGCATCTATGTCACCAACCCTACATCCACTATTGTGTTCTCCCACCTTGTAGATCCTTTACCTGTGCCTTTGTTGCATCCCTCTCTCATTCCAATGTCTCCATCTTCCATGCTATCATGTCCATCTCACCCTACAGATTTTGTACCTATGGCTCTATTGCATCCCTTTTGCACTGTAATGTTTTGCATCTATCTTGCTATCGCATCCCTATCACCTTGACAAGTCTATACCCATGCCTCTGCTACATCTCTCTCACCTTGCAAAGTCTATATCTACACTATCATAGCCTCCTCTCTCTCCACCACCAATCCTACATCCCCAAATGTTTTCTCTACCACCTCTACTCTGTCATGGGGCTCATCCTGCTCCCGCCTCAGCTTAGTCCTCTCCCTCAGCAACTCTGTCACTTGTCTCCTCAGATCCTCTGTATCTCTCTTTGCCTCCTCTAGGACCTGTATAGATACTTGGTTTTCCAACTCTCCATGGTCTCTTTGTCCCCCTACCAATAGTATGGTGACCTCATCCTACAATTTTTCCCTCTCTACCACCAACTCGCTCCTCTCCCACTACAACTCTCCTAGCTATCTCCTCAAGTCCTCCCTCTCCCTATCAGCATTCTCTACCTATATAGTGGCATGATCTGCTAACTCCCCATAGTGTCTTTGTCCCTTTGCCTCTATTCTGGCCACCTCTACCTCCAATCGAGTCACCTCTATTTGTACCTAGCCCACCTCAGCTCGGAACCCATCCCTCTCTGTCTCCACCTCAAACACGTGTTTCCCAACCTCATATGCCAGGGTCCTGTAATGCCTCTCGCCCTCTATAGGCACCCTTTCCACCTAAGCCAACAACTTGCCCCTCTCTTCCTCTAGCTCCCTAAGTCTTTTCTCTACAATCCACAGCCTCCCTAGTGCCCCTCTCAATAGCACAACTGGGTCCTCCAGTGGTGGTGGTACATATGGCACTATGGCCAGTGGATCCACATCTAGGGAATCTACCTCCTATCATTCCTCCCTCTCCTCTACCTCAGCCTCTTGTACTCACCTCTATCGTCCTCTCTCCTCCTAACTCTCCACTATCCTCCCAACCTCCTCTCATCCTTTGAACCATAGCCCAATTCCCCTCTAATATGGTGCACTATCGTAATCCATCATGGCTGGCGACATGCCCACCATGCGAAATATCTCATTGTTACCCCTACATCTACCTCTCCCCCTCTCCTACCTGGATAAGGTTCCTATTGTATATCCACCACTACTATCTAGTAAAACCTACTGGGATCAAATCACCCCATAACCACTCTTGATAGATCCGTTTGAACCTTTGAGGTCCTGGGGGAATGTCCCGTTGAACCCCGAACTGTCTCATCACTCTATCCACCCTGTGGAGCTCCACAATGTCTGGGTCTCTCCTGATCAAATACGATACTATGAAGAAGTATACTCTATTCCTCACCTCATCCTCCCCCACCTAGAAAATTTCCCTATCATGTATGGCCTACATACTATCTAGTCCTCTTGTAAATCATCCAATCTCCTCCTCCATGCCTCTAGATCACTGGTGCCCTGATAATGAAACCACCAGCCATACTAGGTTCCATACTAGTATGCCACTAGTAGTGTATCATCCAGCTCCCCTCCTCTCAAAACTCTTGGTCTAGCCACGTTGGTGTTCTCCCAGACCCATATCTGTAACAATGTCACATGTGTCACGTTGAGTGCTTGTTGGTAACACACCACATGCATGTCTCTATATAGTTGTGCTAGTACGCATGTGCCGCATGCAAACTCCCCCTCCCTCTACTCCACAATATGTCTAACACCTCAATAATCTTGAGGCTGCAAAACCTCTCACTCCTATCTGACATCAGTATCCCGCTAATCAGCCCACAAAGATATAAGGGTAATGGTGCCACTCCTAGTCCTATGCACCCATCCAAATCCGGCTCCACTCCCTAGATCGGTAGGTCTACTCGCTTGAAAAGGACCTGTAAGGTCCAATCCCACTCCTCTCCCTCTATCCTCGTCCAACTAACTAGGTGACCAACTATAGCCGTAAAATCCTCCATACGTCCTCTAGTGTGATTGTCATCTCCCTCGTCAGGAGATGGAAAGTGGACATCTCTAAACTCCACCACTTTATCAGTGTCATCAATAGTGTTCAATGCACTCTGACGGTGGGACAACCTAGCATATGTAGTAAGCCTACTCGTTCTAGAGCTGCATGATCCTTGTCATTCATGGCTATAATCATCACCTCCAAAACTATCGAATGTCTCTCCCGTGTCCGCAAGGTGTCAAAACATTGCACCCACATCAAATAGCATGTAAGTCATTTTCCTCTCGTTTCATCACTTCAATTTTCCTATTTCCTTTTCTTCCCCCACCCTAGGCTGTCTTCTCAAATTTTCTACCCATTTTTTCATTGTGGGTGAATTTTCCCAAATTGGGCAAATTTGTCCCTTTCCTGTTCAAGCGAATTCACCCAAATTGGGTGAATTAGCCCAACTCCTTTTCATTTTCACCTTTTCGGGTGAATTTGCCCAATTTGTGAAAATTTTCTTGGGTTCCACTACTTGGGCAGATCCGCTCATTTTACGGGTGAATCCACTTGGGTCCACTTGTTTGGCAGATCCACTCATTTTACGGTTGAATCTGCTCGGGCCCACTTGTTCGGCGGATCTGCCCACTCCGTGGACGAATTCAACTCAGACTCACCTCTTGGGTGGATCCGCCCACTTTGTGAGTGAATCCACCTAGGTCTACCTATTAGGCGAATCCACCTGCTTCATGGGAAAATCCACCCTGGACCCGCCTATTGGGCGGATCCGCCCACTATGCAGGCGTATCTGCCTGGGTCCATCTATCGGGTGAATCCGCCTGCTTCGCAAGTAAATCCACTCTAGACCCACCTATTGGGTGGATTTGCCCACTTTGCGAGCATATCTACCTAGGTCTAGTTGTCAAGCAGATCTGCCCACTTCGTGAGCAAATCTGCCCTAGACCCACCTCTTAGGTGGATCCACCCACTTTGTAGGTGTATCTACCCGGGTTCGCCCGTACTCAACCCTTTGAGTGAATTCACCCATAACTAACACTATAACCCCCCTTCCTAGGGTGAATCCACTCCTTCATGCAACTTCACCCTTTTTGGGTGCTTTTCCCTCTTTTTGACCAAATTTTCCCCCAAAACAAGCAAATTTTCCCCCTCATGTCTGGCGCTCTAACAAGAAATTTGGGAAAAATCACATTTTCCTGACAACCCATTTTTCTAATCTACTCACTTCCCAAAACCCAGATGTTGAAATGCTTTAAAAAAAAAAATAGCTAAAATCACAAAGAAGGGTTTTGGAGCTAACCTAAGAAGGCACCACACACTCATGGTAGAACTATCGCACCTCGACGCCTCGGTGGATGATCTCGTCCTCCACGAACCTCTCGTCTCCATTGTCATACCCATCAGCCATCCCCGTCACCTTCTTCCTCTTCTCTATCTCATTCAACTGCCAAGTGTGCAAATGAGGAATAGTAATTCTAAAATTACTATATATTACCCTTTCCCTCCTTTTTAACCTTTTTAAAGTTTTGGGTATTTTTTCCCACTATTTAACTTACTTTTTAACTGACTAATCCCCTATCTTCCATGGGCTGCCATTTTCACACCATGTGTCTACTTTCCCTTGTTCAAAAGATAGTCTTCATGGATTTTTGAGCTCTATCGCGTGGTACCCTCCATTTCCTCATATCGAGAAGTCATTTGGGGCCTCTTTTTCTTCCCCAATCACCCTCTCAAATGGGCATACCCTATCATTCACCTTCGTTCCTCTGTCATGGCCACCTTCTTGCAAGATCGAGGCATCTCCCTTCATTTCCCATCATTTGGATAGCTTATGTAACTTCTCTCATGCTAGGGCATCATCTTTTAGTCATTTTCTCTATCGAGTCATTTGCATTTTATTTTTCTTTCAAACACTATTATTCTAACAATATTTTGAAGAGGGGAAAAATGTAGACATCCGAATTTCACCACTCCTGTATGGTCAAATTCATCCCCTTTATTCATCTATTGCATTCCCCCTCCCCATCGATATTAATTAAATGATTTATTTAATTAATATTCCCTCTTTTCCTAAGGATCCTAAGGTATTTAATTTAATAATTAAATACTTTACCTTTTACCCCTTCCTCTCTAAAATTAAATAAATACACTAATTTATATAATTTAGCCACTTTACGTTTTGAATTTAAATCAATTTTAAATTACCCCATTTTTCTCTCCTTGTCTCATCCTCCATAATCTCCATTTTATCTGGATTAGTTTAATTAATCCTTGATTAGGATGTGCACACCTTTAATCAGGATTAATGTCACATCCTCCATAACTTGCAACATGCTCTTAACCCTTCATTAGCCTCCTTAATCACTTGTTTGCACAACCTTAATCATATGATTAGGTCAACCTAATCCCCATGTCATTTATGGCATACCTCCAAGTCAACCATCATAAATACTTTCTCCATTTAGCCAAGGCACCCTCTTCCCCATGTGAATAAAAAATTCACATTTATTCACCCAAGGCTTTCCTCTTCCCCATGTGGATTATTGAGGAATTTTAAATTCCTCATGTGTCACATCTATCACATGGGACAAGGACCTCCTTTATGAGGAGGTTTTGTCCCAATCCCAAGGTCCTTTCAAGTACCTCTACTTCACATCACCCTTTGACACCTCATTGCCACATGGGAGGATGTGAGGGCTTGTGAGTTTTCAACTCACCATAGCCCTTCATCTTGTCCATGGTGTCTAAATCCTAACCCTCCATTTCTTAGAGGCTTTTCCCCTAAAATTAGAGGACTTTGACCTCATTTCATGCATTCACACATTCACACAATCAAGCAATCAAGCTCTCAATCTCTCATACCATCCTCCATTGCTGCAACTTTTAAGCTCATTTTGCATATGTTTTGTGCATCCACGCACATACCCACTTGCATCATTAGAATTTCCATCATCTCACCATCCTTTTGCATCTAATTTCATGTTATTTTCCATTCGAAGGAGCATACAAATGATCAAATCAATAGGGCCAACCAACCAATCAACTTGTGCAAGGTAAGTCATTTGTTTTCATCTTTTCTTTGTTCAAGTTTAACTAGGCCAAGCTTGAGGTGTTGTTTTGTGCTTTTCTTCCTTTTCATTTCATTCATTTTTCATTATTATAGGTTAGAAAACATGTTGCATAGAAAAAGAACTAGCTCATTTTTCATTATTATAGGTTAGAAAACATGTTGCATAGAAAAAGAACTAGCTCTAGTTGTTCTTCCTTAGCTGCCACTTCTTCGTCATGTGGCAAATACTCACACAATCTTCTTCCCCACATGGTCTTCATGGGTTTTACCTCAATGTCATATTCGAGGATCTTAGTAATCCAGTTGGCCCTTTTTTCTATGATTTCTCCCTCCATAATGTACTTGTGTGCACTAGAATGTGTGACATATACAACCACCTTATTGCAAGATATGAGATGTTGGAACTTTTTGAGCCCCTTAACAATGGTGAATGCTTACCTTTTAATGAAGTTATAGTTCGTATCAAAATCCTTTAAGGTTCAAGAGTGGAATGCTATCAAATGTTATCTCTTTCCTTCATCATCCTTCTAGGTTAAAATAGTAGCAATGCTAGATTTTCTACTGAACACATACATTATGAAGTCGTTTGATTGGTCTAGGTTTACCAGAATAGGAGCTAAAGAAATAGCATCCTTAACCTTCTCAAAGGATTCTCTTGCCTCTTTTGTCCATTTGAACAATTGATCCTTCTTGAGCATCAGGGTGATAGGTCCAATTAAACCTATAAAATCTTAGATGAATTTGCTTACAAATTTACCTTTCCCAGGAAGGACTGAACTCCCTTTTTTTTAGTAGTAGGGGAAGTTCTCTGATTTCCTTCACCCACTCTAGATCTATTGTAATTCCATATTTAGACACTACATGTCCCAATATTTTTCCTTGCAGCACTCTAAAAACACATTTTTTGGGTTGAGGGATATCCTGAACTCCTAGCATTTTTTAAAAACCATTTCTAGATGATCAAAATAATCATCTTTTGACTTAGAGATACCATTAGATCATCCAAGAAGATCAAGATGATTGTATTGATCAATTCTCTAAAGGTAGTACACATTGCTAGCTGGAAGGTAGCTCCCGGATTTGAGAGGCCGAAGGGAATTTTTTCACAAACAAACATTCCCCACTTGGTAGTGAATTTTTTTTGTGCCAGTCCTCCTTTTTCACCCAAATTTGGTTGTAACCAAAGAAGCCATCCAACAGAAAACATTTCTAAGCTAGCCACTGTTTGCAAGATTGAATCCATAGAAGGCAAGGGGTAGTGGTCCTTCAGGGATTCTCTATTCAGATCTCATAAATCAACACATAGGCAGATGTCTTCATTCTTCTTTTGGACATGAATCAGGTTGGATACCCATGTGTTGTGCTTGATTGAGAAGACAATCTGGGAGTGAATTAGCTTTGTCAACTCTTGTGCCATTAATGCCTCAATCTTTGGGTTTACTAGCCTTTTCTTTTGGTGGAAAGGTTTTTCTCCTTCCATCAATTCTATGGTATGCTAGATGACTTCAGGATCATATCCATTGAGGTCATCATATAACCAAGCTACTACTCCATATTTTTCACAAAAATGTATGAGCCTTTCTTTATCATGTTGCAATACACCTTTCCCAACCTTAATTTTCCTTTCATATCTAACTTGAAGATCTACATAATCACCCTTGTCCACTACAAACTTCCTCTTGTCATTCCTTGCATCCTCACAATCGAATAGAATTTCAATAGTGACCAGTCCTTTTGGAAGCTTGTTGGATATTAGCTAGATAATTTTCCCTTCATAAGCTTCTACAATTTTGGTTGGAGCTAATTAGCGAACTCTCTAAAGCGTTGGATGAATGAGCTGATTTGTTCATTACTTTTGAACACTTGCCAACTTTGGTCATTATCTAGGACAGTAGGTTAGACAATCACTCGCATAGAGTGTACTTTATCAATTAGGTCAAAAATAGGGTCAAATTGAGATCCTATCGCCACCATGCAATCTGCGGCTACATTCTGCTCTCTAGGGACCATTTGGATATTGAAGGCTTCAAAGATTTCAATTGGGTCCTGGACTCTATGTCTATAAGATCTCATGTAGACATTCTTTGATGTGTAGACACCTTGGACTTGATTGACTCTAGCTCAAAGTCTCTAGACACCATTACTTTTTTAACGCCCATCCGCTCTGCAAGACTTAAACCTTGCATGAGGACTTCATATTTAGTTTAATTGTTTGAACAATAAAAATGAAAGTGAAAAGATCTGAGTGTATTTTCATTAGATGGGGATGTCTAACATATCTTGACTCTTGCACCAACTTTACATCTTGCTCCATCAAAATGCAGCTTCCATAGCTCTGAGGCGTGATCACCCTCGGGTCCCTTCATCACCTTCAAAATCACTTGATCTTCTTCATAGATGACATAAGTTCCCAATCCAGTGGCATGATAATTACCAAAAGGATCATTCTCTATAAATTCACTCAAGAGGACCTCCTCTTGATCGTTATGGTCTCTAATCAACTTCTCATCCTCAAGTAACTCAGTACAATACATTTCATCCTTGGTGATAGAGATATGAGTAGCCTCAAAGTTGATCATGGCTTCATCTGCTACATGTTTTAAATGCAAAGGTTTGGACACTATCTTCATTTTACCTCCATTCCTGGTCCTAAGAATCAAGTGTGACCAATCTAAGGAAAGATATCTAACTATCTTGGAAGTGAACTCTTAGGATAAGCAAAGACCGAACATGGGAGGAACATAAATGATCACGGTATCTTGTGAAATAATGATACTAGGGCAAGAGAATAGAGTCAAGGGGAGGTTCTTGATGACACCTACAGTTTCAACCTTATTCCCATCAAATTGTATAACCCCTTTGTTTAACGTTTCATAACTAATTCCTAACGCTTCATATATTTGCTTGGGCATGACTATGGTGCTAGCACCAGATTCAATCATAGAATTAAGCAACAATTTCATACCCACAATAAGATTCAAGAAGAAGGGTTTTGGTTTAGGCTTACCTTTACTTTTGGTAGAGGCTTCCTCTCCATTGTTTGTGATGACTTTGGCCTGGGATGGGGATTTGATGACCTTCCCCTTGGATGGTTTCTTTGTTCGATTTGTGCTTGCATCCTCTAGTAGGGCCTTCTGCAACAACGGCTTCTACTCTGGAATAGCTAAGATATCCCAAAGAGATACATTAGCAGAGGATTTCTTCAATCATTCCACCACATTGAATGGTGATGAATTCAAATATTTTTGTTCCTTACACCTTGTTATGACAATCTAATTGCATGGATGAGATTTCTTATTGATGGGATTTTTTGCACTTCTCAACATAGGTAATGCATAAGTGCATCACCTCTCTTGAAAGGAAATCTCCTACAAACAAGTTGTAGAAAAATACCCCAAGGTCTCTTAGATGTTCGGTCATGACTTGCTTGGAATAGTTCAATTGGTTCATGTGATTTGTTGGTAATCACAAGGTAGCCTTATGTATGTCAATTTGGAGGGGAATTAGTTCCTTCAATGGAGTTCTTGAGGTGTTGGAGCTGATGTGCAATTGTTACAATTTCAAAACAACAATCTAAAACTCCACTTTCATCATTAGATTTGGATTCACAATGATTCTTGAACTTTTCCTAAATCACTATTTCAAAGAAAGGTTAAAATGGAAGGGGAAGGGGAAGTTCCTAGACCTGAAACTACCAATGAATAGTCATAATGGAGGATGCTACAGTGGAAAGCCTTCCTAAAACTAATTCCCACTTAACCAAATCAGCTGAATGTATCATGAAACTAGTGCAATCTTCTAAGGTTTGCAGATTTTCAACCATTCATTCACCATAAAGCATGAATAAAAGATTAAGTTTGAGTGCAGCAATGAATTCATGTTTAGACTAGCTTTACACTACTATTTATCATCAATAAACAACAAAAAGCATGAACAAGGAAGGGCATCAACACAGTAGAATTCTTTAGCATCAATGAACAACATTTACTAATCTACTAAAGCATGCTAAACTCATAGAAAAACAAAGTAAATCTACTCAAATATATTAACTATGAGGAGAAGAATCATGAAACATGAATGAAATTCAAGAATCTACCCAAAAGAAATGAATTTCTATTACAATTTCAATAGCATGTCTGTACAACAACTCAACTCTCTCTTGAAAATGAGAGGAGACCCCCTATTTATAAATTTTAAAAATCAAAATGAATGGCCAAGATTTAATTTCATTGTGTGGCCAAGATTCACTACAAATTAGGGTTTCACCTACCCATCAATATTTTACAATTTAAAATTACATTCTTGTCCTCTATCTTATTTTTTCCTCTAGTGCTTGGTTTTGGAGCACTTTTGTCTTCTAGTTGATTTCCTTTTGTTGTAGCTACACAATGAGGAATGTGTCGTCAATAACTAGCTTTCCTTCATTCTTTTTCACCATGTAATATCCCACGAATTTTTTGATCAACGCCTGAAGTTCATTCCATTCCATTATGTTAGATTGGAGCACTTGGAAGTTCAACTTTCTAGATCTACTAGTAATTAGCTCCCAATCCTTGTTACCCTTTGGCATATTCTTGATGACCTAATCTGATTAAGCAAAGGCTTGAGCAGAAAAATCCATAAAATATGGCGTTAGTGTATCAGTGGCCCCGCTCTCCATCTTCTTATGAAAATATGGCCTTATCTTCTCAGGATCTAGCTCGACGGTGGGCATGTCATAGTCTGTCATGAGCTTCAAATATTCCTAATAGGCTGATCAATGTTCTTTGACCCAATCCAAGTCGAGCTCCACTTCATGGAGCACTCGCTCCAAGACTTCTCTTTTATGATCAAGGCCTAGTTTTCACGTTTCAACAAGCCAATGGTCATCCTTTGCCAGGGCTAGCTCCTTTTCCCAAGTTTTCTTGGGCATCTTGGGGATAGCCTTGAGTTTAGGGTACGTGATTTTGTATAGTTCTAGGAAGTTAGTATAGAATTTCTCTATGCCTTCAAGTTGTTTTTGTACCTCCCTAAACTTATTGGTTGTTCTAGTGGCGTGGCCAATCCCCATATCTCCATTGTAAATTACCCATTGCAACCAGTCTTCAATGGCCTTAGTCAAATTCATTCTCCTCTCCAGTTTGCTAATGTGATCATTGGAAAGCAATAGAGGAGTGGCCAACGACATTGTGGGTAGTTCTTCAGTAGAATACCATTGTTGTATATAGGCTGTGAGATCCACCACTTATGCGTTTAATTCCTCCTTGGAGGATTGGTCTTTGTTCATCTGGAGCACGATGGTGGTGATGGATCCCTAGAGATGGTCTATCTTTTGTTCCCTTGTGGCTGTCCCTAGGTCAATAGTAGAGATACTATAGCTAACTCCCTCTCCTTTATCCAACACAGGAGTAGAAATTTGGATTGTCCTTGATCTCGACGAATCCATCATGATAAGGGATCGAACACTTTGTTATGAAATCACTTGCACAATAGAAGAATATGATATGAAATATGCTACAAATACTTGATAATAACTGAGAATAACAAGCCACTTCGAGGGGGAAAACCTCCAAATATCTCTAATGAGAACACACTTCACAACTTGATGATGAAAATGAGACTCACAACCTCCTATATATACCTATTTATGCCAAGGATTTCACCTAGGCCGACTTAGACACACCTATATAAGACTTAGGCCGACCTAAACAACTAAATAATAATATACTAATGATAATATGACTTAATAGAGAGTTAAGATAGCCACAAGCCAACTATTCATAACCCGATGTACAATAATATTAAGGGTGTAGCATGCCCCCCTTCTTCAAAGAAGCATTGTCCTCAATGCTAATCAAGTTTGGAAACTTTTGAATGAACTCCTCGTCTTCCCATGTGGCATCTTCAACTGGTAAATTCTTCCATTGGATGAGATACTCAGTGATAGTTCTATTCCTCAACTTCTTTGTGCATGTTTGACGAATGCACTCTAGTTCCAAAATGATTCTCCCTTCTTCATCCAACTCGGGAAGTGTTGTTTGAGTGGGAATATTATGCCCAATTACCTTCTTCAAACAGGAAACATGAAAAACTAGATGTATCCTTGTTGTTGGTGGCAACTCAAGCTTGTAAGCAACACTACCGATCTTCTGCATGATTTGGTATGGACCATAATACTTTGGAGACAACTTATTATTCTTTCTTTGCTGCTTTACTGAGATTTTCTTATAAGGCTGCAATCGCAAGAAGACCCAATCCCCAACTTCAAAACTTCTTTCACTACGATGTTGGTCTGCCTGTTGTTTCATTCGATTTTGTGCCATGGCTAAATTCTCCTTGAGTCCTGAAAGTACTTGTTGTTGATGAAGCAAGTGGTCTTCTACTGCCTAAACTCTTGGGGACACCTTAATTGATGATGTGATGGAAGGAGGATGATATCCATAAAGTGCCAAAAATGGAGACATTTTTGATGAGCTATGAAAGAAGTGTTATACCACCATTCTGCAAGTGGTAGCCAATCACCTTTGGGACTGTTTCTCTGAAGTGAAACAACGTAGATATCCTTCCAAACACTTAACAACCTCTGTTTTCCCATCCGATTGAGGGTGTTATGAAGAGCTAAGAGCCAATTGAGTACCCAAACATGAGAATAAATCTTTCCAAAAGTGACTAGTGAAGATAGGATCACGATCACTAACAATAACTTTAGGTGTACCATGTAGCTTTTGGATATTCTCCAAAAAAACTTTAGCCACTGTACTTGCTATAAAAGGATGTGCTAATGCAATGAAATGTGCATATTTAGTGAGCCGATCAACTACCACCATGATGACATTATGACCTTTAGATTTGGGAAGCCCTGTGATGAAGTCCATGGATATCTCTTCCCAACGCTGGCTAGGAATAGATAAGGGTTGCAAGAGACCTGGTATCTTAATTATCTCCCCTTTATGCCTTTGACACACCAAACATTCAGCCACAAATTTTTGAACATCACCCTTTAGCCCTTCCCAAAAGAAATCTTGCTTGACTCAATGATATGTCTTCAAAAATCCTGAATGACCACCCACTGGAGACTCATGCAACTCTATGAGAATCTTGATTTTAAGGTTGGAATTATTAGGGACTGCAGTGCTGCCCAAGATATACCTTCCAATAAAACTTATCTGAACTACTAGGATCCCACTTTTTTTTAATTGCTTTCAGTGGAGATTACTTGTAGCAACATCGACTTTTTCCACTCTGCTTTGGCTTCCTCCACCCGGTTTAGCTGTAATATTGAAGGGCACACAATGCATGGGCTTCCTCTTTCTCATCCTTCGCCAGCGGTGCATCTGCGATAATATTTCTTTCCCGCTTTTCTTATATACAATCTCAAAGTCATATCTAACATCTTAGTGACCCATTTTTGTTGCTCTTGAAGATGAGTGCGTTGTTCCAAAAATATTTGAGGCTATCATGATGCGTCTTAACCTTGGAAATGTCTACCCAATAGATAGGAGCGCCATTGTTTCACTGCATGGGTATTGCTAGCATTTCCTTCTCACTTAAATAGGTTTTAGTGGATTCTTGCCTTTTAATTGGCGACTCTCAGAAACAGTGGGCCATTCTTGCATGAAACCTTTGCTCCTATCCATTTCTAGAAGCATCACATTCCTGATGAATTCCTTGGTGAGAGTCAAGGTCAAATCTTTGAGTTGTACACATAGCCTCCTTGATCTCTCAAATCTTTGTATTGAGGACTTGTTCCAATAGAAAAGAATCCTTCTTCAATAGAGTGGTGAGAGGTGCTACTATACTACCATAATTCTTCACAAATCTTCTATAGTACCCTATCAATCCCAAGAATCCTCTCAGTTTCTTAATGGTTTTTGGAATAGGCCATTCCATGATAGCCTTAATTTTGTTAGGGTCCACCTTTACTCCATGTGAAACTATGTGTCCCAAATACTCCACCTCTATAAGACCAAAAGCACACTTGGATGGCTTAGCATAGAGTTTATGATCTTCAAGTATTTTTAATGCTTGAACCACATGTTGCAAATGTTCTTCCCAAGTCTTGCTATAAATCAATATATCATCAAAGAATACTAACACAAACCTCCTCAAGAACTTCTTAAAATGGAATTCATCAAACTTTGGAATGTAGATGGTGCATTGGTAAGACCAAATGGCATCACCAAAAATTCATAATGACCCTCATGAGTCTGAAATTTATCTTACAAATATCTTCCTCCTTAATCCGAATTTGGTGATAACCAGATCTAAGATCTAACTTGGTAAAAAACATAGCTCCATTTAATTCATCTAGCAAATCATCAATGACTGGAATTGGAAACTTATCTTTAATAGTGTACATGTTGAGCACTCAATAATCTGGACACATGTGCCAAGTATCATCCTTCTTACATACCATCACCACCGGCGAGGAGTAAGCACTTTGGCTATGCCTGATGATTCCTGCCTCTAGCATCTCTTCAACAATTTTTTTTCTATCTCACTCTTTTGTATGTGGATACACGTAGGGCGATGTTGATTGGTTGGATCCCCGGGACTAACTTGATGGCATGATCATGATCCCTCTTAGGCTGAAGTCCTTTAGGCATATCTCCAAGAACAACTAAGTGACGATCAATTATAGCTTGTAAATTTGGATGAGTAGGAGTAATAGATTAGGGAACCTAATGAACATAGTTAGACCCACAAATCATCCTCCTTTCTTAAGCAACTTTTGCATTTGATGAGAGCTTTACCATTTGGTGGAGATTTTTCCTTCAACCCCCTTAGCTCTACTAGCCTTCCTTCTGATTGAAATCTCATGAATAGTTCTTGGAATTTCATCTCAATTGTTCCTAATGTAGTAAGCCATTGTACTCCCAAAACAATATCTGCTGCACCCATGGATATCGCATGCATTGGGGTATCAAGTTGATAATCTCCCATGGATAATTTAATGCTATGACACTTCCCTGAACAACTAACTGTACCACCATCTGCAATCAAAACTTGAAACTCTGGAGCTAGATATATGAAACAATTTAGACGAGTAGCTAACTTTTTGTTGATGAAATTATGAGTACTACATGAGTCGATCAACATTGTTACCTTCTGCTTCTTTAGGAACCCCACCACCTTGAGAGTTTGTGGAGCACTAAAACTTGAGAGTGTATGACAAGAAATGATTGGTTGAGAATCATGTGATTCCTCATTTGACTCCCTTTCATCTTCTAGTATGGGTTCTTCCTCTTCCTCATTGGGACCTTCAATATAAAATAATTTATTTTCACTACATTTATGTCCTGCGACTGTATTTTCTATCTGAATTGAAACACAAGCCTTTTTGCTCTTTTTCTCCTCAATTTTTTGTGGAGTCCACTTAGTAGGTTGCGTTGAATATCCTTTCTCTCTTGTCACATTAGCCTCTTGCTTCTTAGGAATCAAGTACTTCTCCTCTACCCTACGTGCCAAGATAAAAGATTCATTTATGGAACTAGGGCTAAACATGCATACCTCATGTTGAATGTGATCCTTGAGATACACCAAAGAACAAGTCATTCAATTTTTCCTCTGTAATTGTATCCACCCTTAAGGATAGATTTTGGAATTGCTGAATATAATCCTTAACTGATCCTGTTTGTTGAAGTTTAGCTAGCTGGCTGAAGAAGTTGTCTGTGACACTATTGCTATATTGTGCTTGGAGTTCCTCTATAAAAATTGACCATGAGATGGTGAGACCCTTTTTTCTTCTATGAGTGCAAAGCCAATGATACCAAATGAATTGATCTGGTTCCAAATATAAGGAAGCCATCGTGACCTCTTGTCCATTTGGGATTTGGTGTACTTGAAAAATTCTCCATTTGGTTTATCCATGTTAGAGGATCCTTACCATCGAACTTGCACATATCCACCTTTGGAAATAAATTCCTAGATCCCATAGGAGTACTAAAGCTTGTGTCAGTAGTAGCTGACCTAGAATTTTCACCTTGGCCACTGCTTGGAGTTCCCTCTCGCAAAAATTCCACCATGAGACGGGTGTTTCACTTTTCATGAGGCAAAGCCAATCATACCAAATGAATTGATCTAGTTCTAGATATAAGGAAGCTATCGTGACCTTTTGTCCATTTGGGATTTGGTGTACTTCAAAAAAATTCTCCATTTGATTTATCCATGTTAGAGGATCCTTACCATCGAACTTGCGCATATCCACCTTTGGAAATAAATTCCTAGATCCCATAGGAGTACTAAAGCTCAAATTTTTACTTTAATCTCCTTTAGTATGTCTTCAAAAACCCAATAAAAATTAGACTCCAATTCAACAATATGTGCGAGATATGTAGATTCCAAAAAAATAGTGAAGAAACCCTAATTCTGCAATAATTTTCCTAATTCTACTCCAATTCTTCTGAAATCTGGACTGTAGCTTCTTCAATATTTTCTTCAAAAACCCTTTAAAAATCATAAAAAAATTCACCAAAATCTAAGAGATATTCTCTTTCCAAAATCGCCTCCAAAATTGAGAAAAACCTTGCCTCTATGGTGCCAAGATCATGCTCTGATACCACTTGTTATGAAATAACTTGCACAATAGAAGAATATGATATGAAATATGCTGAAAATACTTGATAATAACTGAGAATAACAAGCCACTTTGAGGGGGAAAACCTCCAAATATCTCTAATGAGAACACACTTCACAACTTGATGATGAAAATGAGACTCACAACCTCCTATATATACCTATTTATGCCAAGGATATCACCTATGCCGACTTAGACACACCTATATAAGACTTAGGCCAACCTAAACAAGTAAATAATAATATACTAATGATAATATGACTTAATAGAGAGTTAAGATAGCCACAAGCCGACTATTCATAGCCCGGTGTACAATAATATTAAGGGCGTAGCAGGGTAGTTCTTCAGTAGAATACCATTGTTGTATATAGGCTGTGAGATCCACCACTTATGCATTTAATTCCTCCTTGGAGGATTGGTCTTTGTTCAACTGGAGCACGATGGTGGTGATGGATCCCTAGAGATGGTCTATCTTTTGTTCCCTTGTGGCTGTCCCTAGGTCAATAGTAGAGATACTGTAGCTAACTCCCTCTCCTTTATCCAACACAGGAGTAGAAATTTGGATTGTCCTTGATCTTGAAAAATCCATCATGATAAGGGATCGAACACTTTGCTTCTTCTCCTTCTTCATTCCCATTTGAGCTCGTGCTAGGATGGATTCTAACCTTTCTTTGGGATCCATAAGGGTGGAGACCTTATTTTGCAATTTTTTTCCAACCATTCGGGCATCTGAGATCCCTCCTTTGGTGATTCATGATCACCTTCTTCTTCTCAACCATAATATATCTCCCTTTCTTCATGGCCTAGAGCCTCCTACTCTGTTTTATCTTCTTCTTTTTCATTTGAGTCGCAGATGAGTATAGTCTTTTCTTCTTGCGACTCGGTAGTAGCTATGTTTCCTTTAGGGCTATCTTCCTGTTTAGATTCCTTTTCTTCTTCTTCCTGCCCAAGCTCTATATGACATTTTTCTTCAGGGCTTCTTTTCATTTATGCCTCTTCTTCAAGCTTATCTTCTTCTTTTCTCTCTTTCTTTTCTTCTTCTTCCCTTGTGGGAGGCATCTCTTCATCATGGCTAGGGGTTTTGTCTTGTCCCTTGGTTAGAGGCTCCATATATACCTCAGTTTCTTCATCGGTCTCCTTCTTTTCCTCAGAAGACTGTCTTTCAACATCCTCTTTGGCATTCTTCAATTTCTGGGACAACCCTTCCTCGAGCTCTTGGTCGGAAGTCTCCACTATGTATTTTTCACCTAGATATTCAATATATTCCTCTGAGGAGTGTACCTTTTCCTCTTCATAGGCTACCTCATCAATGAGCAAGTGTTGATGCTATGGATGCTCATGGTAGCCATCCTCATATTCTTCATCTATTTCTCTAGTTGCCTTCCTCTCTTGTCTTTCTAGCTCTTCATAAATTTGCATTGTCACCTCCATCTTGGGTGATTCTGTTGGAGGAGGGAAAAGGAGACAAACAACGACCTGAGCTAGGGAAACCTGTACTATAGGGTTCATTAGCACTCCAGAGAGCTCCATAGGTATGTTTTGCATGTGCTAGGAAAAATATTTTGGAAGAGTGAGGGTGGGCATTGTTGTTGCAGAGGCTAGAGGGATACCAGTTGATGGAGACATGGAGGAGGATGAGAGTGGAGAAGTGGTGGCAGAGGAGGAATCTCTCACCATAATAGGTGTAGTAGGTGAGGTGGAGGCAAGGTGAACTAAGATGTCCACCACAAGTAGAGAAGAAGTAAGCAATGCTTGAGATGTTAGTGGAGGACTGATAGCAGTGGTAGTGGTGGTGGCAACAAGAGTAGAGGCGGTAGGTGGAGACTTCAGTTGTTCAACCTCTTCTTCCTCTCCTTCATGGAGTGGATCCTCTTAAATTGTGGGCATCTCAGAGAAGTCACCCGACTTCTTTGCTTTCTTGGATGTTTCTCCCTTTGAGGCCTTCCTTGAGTATACTTTATGCTTTGGTTGGTGCTCTGATACTTCCTTTCTTTTCTTTGACCTGGTGGTGGGAGGAGATTTTGGAGTCTCGCCAACTAGGGCAATAGCCATCCCACTATCAATTTCACTTTTGAGCTTGTCTTCGAACTCACCATAGGTCAAGGTTACTCCCTGGAGCTTTAGCTAGGAAATTTTCCCATCAATCCATTTCCTGGTCCTTTTCTCTATGTTCTTTGTTATAATTTCAAGGTCATTTACCTCTTTCTCATCCCAATCAATTAGGGGCAATGGTAGGTTGGAAATGGCATCAAATCTTGGATGTATGATGGTGTTCTCATCCTCCACAATTTGATCTGGCACTAGAAACAATTTGACTATTTTGAGAAAGTAGGTAGTCATGTGCAGTAGTGTCTCATGCGTACCTCCTTTTCATCCTTGAAGTTAGCCCAAAAGTTGTCAATGTTGTGCTAGTGGGCATATTATTTCCTGACCATCTTCTTCAATTTTCCATATGGATCCATCCTTGGTCGAGGAGTGTGGAGCTCCAAGTTATATTCTATGATATCCTTCTCAGAATACTCCACACATTGGGATTTGGGGATGGCATATATACCCTTACCAAAAGTAACGGGTAGGGAATTCTCGACCTTTTCTTGTCACTTAGAAGAGTATGTGCATGATGTAACTACCTAGAGACTTCTAGCAACATCAACCGGTCATTTGGATACTGGGGTAGCTTAAATGGCCTCTCAAAGAAGCCCTCAATTTGGATGTAGGTGAATTTGGGAAATTGGATAAACAAGAATCTAAATTGGTGGATGAATGCATAGGCACTATGTGTGACTCTCTTTTCAAAGTCTCCTTCAAGAATTCTGATAATGTGCCCAATAAAGGCATCATTTACTCGGTAATAGTCCTTATTAAAGTTTCGGTATTGGACCTATGGATTCCTATCATATACCTTTAGCTCTCTCCCTGAATTTGGGCTTTGTGCCACAAATAGACCTTTGTATGGAACAGGATTAGCTAGAAGGTAGACCAAATAAGAGGTCATGCAAAACTGGGAGGCCTTTCCGACTGCTACAAACTGCTCATGCAAGAAGTTGTTGATCATTCCTACCTAGTTGAACTTGATTTTCCCCTGATTATTTATTTTCTAAAATAGAACATCCAATCTTGGAAGTATGTCATAGTTGGGATGCCCATGACCCTACTTAGCAAGGTTACCAAATCATGGTAGTCCTCATGGAAATCACTCCTGAATAGTTCTTAGGGAACATTTTTTGCACTACCCCTCTTCTCTTTTAACTAGTATTGATTAATCAACTTTTTAAATTTAAGAGTGTCATCCTTCCATGTTCTTTCTGCATATTCTTTGGTGGTTTCATCCATGGGGTCAGAGGTGGGGATGTGGAACGTTCTTCCTATGGACTTGGCTGATAGCTTAGCCAACACATTGTTGTCATGATCAATGATTCTTCTCGTATTTTCTTGATAGGCCTCTTTATAGACCATTACCAACTCTAGAGCCACAAGAGCAAGTGAGAAACTAGTTGCCTTACCCAATCCACTTTTCCTAATAATCCTCGCATTTTCCATAGTGGGATTGGAAATGACCCTTTGTCTAAATTCTTCAATGTCAATCTGTCCCAAGTTGGTATTTGTAATAGACTCCCACATAGATGTGACCTTGGATGTGACCTCCACCCCATGGAACTAGAATTTCATCTAGTCCTTATCTTCTTTCCCTCTTATAACTTTAGTAAATTTCTTACCCTTTTCTTTCTTTGCATATGTCCCTGATAGTCCCACAATTGATTCCATAAATCCTGCAAGCAAAGGCATAGTAAGCATGTTCATATATAAAATAAAGGGGGCGTTAGCAAAATTCTGCAAAATCAATGTTACATCGAGTAAATTATCATTTAAAGATCATAACATTCCTCTTAGATCATCATTTTCCTTTTTTTTGGGGAAGATATTGCAATGTGGGCCCAGGGGTATGAGTTTCACTGGGCTAGTAGACATTTTGAAGGAAGTTGCACGTAAACAGTGAAGAGGGCACAACGACCTGCATGCGGCTGCACACATTAGTATTTCCGCATTATGATGGGAACCACCAAGGTGTTAAGTCATTTGTACATGTGGGTTTGATCGTTCATGAAGTCCTTGAAATGCTAGATCAATAATTTTGGCATGTGGCTCTAGAGGTTGTGAGTGCAGAGGATGTCTCGGCCGTTTAGGAGCTCTGTCATTTGAAACGGCGCTCACAAGGTAGAATCCCACATATGGTATCCTGCAATATGAGACTTGCAGACAGGAAGGGTGACATTAGCTTGGCTTTGAAGTTTAAGCCACTCAATATGATGTGGGCGGAGACACGCGGGAGGATGTTGGATGGTGGCTTCTTGGAGATGGTAGAGACGAGATGGCGGCCCACAGGTGGCGGTCCGCACCATCAAGCCTACACAAGGTATCGGTGTGAGCTATCCTTTTGTAGTTGGTCGAACGATGGTAGGGAGGTCAAGTTCTGCACAGTGGAAGGAAAGCTCACCTTGGTAGTTTAGAAATGGAAAGAACAAGACGGCGGTGCATAGGTAGCCACCCGCATTAGATTGCCCAGAATTTTTTCTTAGTGATTTTGATGAATACTAGAGAAAATTTGGCATCAGGACCCGCAAGGTGAACGGATGAGAAGTTGTTGGAAAAATGAGGACATAAAACTAAGAGGGGGCATGAATCAATTGTCACAGAAATTTAAACTTTTCAAACTTAACTTAGTCTTAGATCTGATGAATAAGCAATTAACCATAAACAATTAACACATCAGAGAGATAGAGAAAACCAAGATTTTTTATGTGGAAACCCTGTTAGGGGAAAAACCATATTATAATGAGAAATAATGGGAATGCACATGCATTCAAGCACACTGCCTAGAGCTCACTGCTAAAATACAAAAGAGGACTCACTATCAAAAGAAAAGTTTGGATTAAAACCATCCAAATTATGAACTAAGAAAATAGCTTCTACACAAGCCTGATTACAATTCCAGTTAAGCATAGAAAAACTTTCTTCACTCTTCGCTCAAACTTCTTCACACTTTGCTCAGTCTTTTTCACACTTTGCTCTGTAATCAAATGATATTCACACATACGCACATAGGAGCACACCAAGCACACATTATACCAATGAAACAATCGCTCTTATATATCCACAACATATGATTACATCAACAACTTAGTCAGATAGAAAAATAAAAACATATTTACAATGTCGGCCCAAATTTACAATTAAATTTTCAATATGAATCCACCAAGGTCGGACACAACATAGTAGAGACCTAAATTAACAACTGCAACATGAAAAGACTTCAATTAATTTCACCTCGAAGATCCACCACACGTTACACCCATCATGTCAGCCAAGAACATGAGAAACCAAACATAAACAGAAAAAAATCTTTGACCACAAGCACACCAATCAATCTGGACATACCACAAAGATAGAGAACAATCTAGAAACATCCAAGAACACCAAGAAACAACAAAGAAACATCCGCAGCAACTAGAATTACCAAAATCACACAAACTTCACTTACAAACACTGACAAAGACCACAAAAATACTGTCAGACCACAACACAATCAAATCTTCATGCAGACCTCTGAAACTTCCGGTAGATGATCTAGATATCCTTTAGTCCACAATAGCTGATCTTCAACTTATAGAACAAGATGCCTTCATGACCTACACAGTTCCATTGGGAACCTAGAACACTTTCTTTTAAAATTTTCTCAATATCCTTGACATATACAACCTTCAATACATCAAATGCTAATAGTGTTGACATCAATGACAACCACATATTAGCAACACATCCACAGCATCTAGTAGAAGCCACGACCATTGATCACAATAAAATGAGATGTGCGGCCTATGAATGGAAGTCCACAAACGGCTCACACTTAAGCATTTTAGTTAGGAAGGTTGAATGGAAATTGGCAATGTGGGACTTGCCTAGTGGGAGGAACCAAGGGCTTCGTCATTTGCGGATAGTTGTGTAAATAGCGGTGAGGCGTCAATGGAAACCCACATCAAATGGTCCATAGGAAGAGTTAAGCGATGAGTTTAGATGGTGGACAAAGACCCCGTGGAGCCTGCAAGTTAGGAGGCTGCAATGAGGCAGCTGTAGAAAATGATGAGATAAAGGGGGCCACCCACATGTAGAAACCCGCATTCACAGACCCGCGGGGCTATGAGGATCCCTATTTAGCTTGTGATTTTTGTGAAGTTCAAGGGGCATGGCAAGGAGGGAGTTTCCACCTTGCATGAGTAGGGCCAAGGAAGGAAAAGGCCGCAATTTGAAGTTCATTGTTGGGTAAGCCAAGATAACGGCGGTGGAGGCCTTGTGAGCCGCAAGGGCTTGATTGGCCTGGTTCAAGACTGGCAGTCGCGGGGGTAAGTTCTGCATGGATCTAACGAATGAAATTTCTAAGGATTTTCAAACTCTATCATATCGGTTTTATGCGAAATGAAGCCTTCTAAATAGTTTTAGGTTTTTTCCTCTTCAAAATTTTGATAACTTTGTAAAAATCAATGAAAAACCATGAAATGGGTGGTGGCAGAAAACCTACCTAGCAGATCCACAAGAACATGTGAAGAGATTGAGGATTGCGACAGTTGAATGACATTGGGATCTCGTAGGTGCAGAGGCGGCAGGAGTATGAGGAGCTCTGACATGTTTCAAAAGGAATGTTAGTGAAAATGACCCATCAGAACTTGCTATTTTTAGATTTTTAGCTATTTAATGTCCATAATGAATGCCAATACAATGGCAGGTGGAGTTGGTGGATGTGTATTTTGATATGGCCAGTGGCGAGAATGGTAGAGTTCGCAAGACGAGCGACACTCAGGAATTTGTTGTCTACCAGGTCAGCAAAAGAAACAATAACGGAGGCCACAGATCTCGTAGCATGGGAGGATGTTATAGCTCGGGTGCCACAAGGATCATCGAAAGATAAATGGAATTTCGATAAGGGTGGCCCACTTGGACAGACCCACAATGAGCAAAAGATGGCAATTTTGAGGTTTTAAGGAAAATTGCCAAAGGAACTCTGCAAAGGCTAAAGATTTGAAAATTTCAAAGGTGATGAAACTTGGTCAACTCAAGATGATAGCTCTAGGACTCCTTGACCACTTAGGACTCAAAATAGGGGGCACACAATACAAAGCAAAGACAAAAGCAACCCAAAAAAGTGAAAAGAGAAGGTCCCCTTTCCAAACAGGGCGTGTGTGTTATAGGCACAACAAATGGTGACTCTACTAGAAGAATGCTCCTAAGCATTCTAAGGATAAAGACTCGTTCAGAAATTAGAATCTCTGGTTTCATAGACTAGGGGCTGGTTTCCATAAATGAACTATGTGACTCGAAGGAGAACGAGATTGTTAACTAAGTCCAATCACAAAATATCTCAGAAGTGTGTGTGTATGGTGAATTCATTCCTTTTCTTTAGAAACTATTGCAAATAAGGCCAAGAAAGTTACATAAATTGTCCAACCCCAAAAGTAACTTGGACATTGCCCCACTACCAGTCAAGTGTCCATAACCTCGATGGAGTTGTCATTGTGACTCCACGAACATTTCTCTACTACCAACTAGACACCCATATCCCCGGTAGAGTTATCCACACACCCACATAGTTGCCTCATTTTTACTTGCTTTATTTCTCTCTTTTTTTTAGATATTTTCTTTTAATATTCTTTCTTTTGCTCAACTATGTAAGCATCAAAGCTTACTATGGGTTTGGAATTGCAGTGGTCACTGGAGAAAACTCAAGATTTTTCACTTGTCTACCCCTCACAATAGCCACTGTACAATTACTTAGAAACAATTAATGTGTGCCTTGTGCATGATCTAAGATGAGTGTGAAATGATTCAACTAAGGGTCATGGTCTAGGTCAATTCAGAGTTCAAATAAGGAGACCACCCAACAACAGCAATCAGAGACCAATAGTTGGGAGTGAATATTTATCCATATAACATGAAGAGCAAGCAACAAAGTGAACCATTCATCAAACCGAACATGGCCACCGCATAAAAAATGAAGGGACACCCTTAGCAAAATAAGAAGGTTGAGAGATGAGCAAAACAGAAGCAAAGCAAAACAATGAAATAACAAAACTAGGAAACCTAAACTAACCTATGTACAAATATTTACAGATACTTAGCTCAATAGAGCTCAAGCAAGGAAATAATACTTAAGGTGTTGCTCATTGATGGGCAATGGGACATCTTCACTAGTTAGTGTCTTGAGGCAGAAAGCGTTATCTCAAAGGATTTTAGAAATCTAAAAGGGGCCAAGCCATAGCTTATCAAATTTGTCATGTCCCCCTTTCTTTTCATGGGCCTTGTCCCAACATAGGACCAGATCAGCAATTCTAAAGGCCTTAACTTTGGCTCATCGATCAAACCATCTCTTGACCATGCCCTGATGTTTGGAAAAAAATTTAATGGCTCGATTACAAACTTCTTCTAGATGGAGTAGTTCAGCTAAACGGGCTTCCTGACGATCCCCTTCTTCATAGAAAGTATTGATAAATTGGAGGATAGGGATCTTAAGATGGATAGGAGACACAGGCTCTAAGCCATAAATGATATGAAATAGGGAATCACCAAAGGAAGCCTTGTGGCGTGTACGATTTTCCCAAAGGGAGCTAGGTGTGCGAGTCCATAGGGTTTCTATCTAGCAACTTCTTGATTATAGTGATTAGGTTCTTCTTTGTGGATTCAACTAGACCATTGCCTTGGGGATAGTAATTGGATGAGAATTCAAGGGAAATTCCATAATCAAAGGCCCAACTAATGAATTTGAGTGAGGAGAAGGCAGGGCCGTTATCACAAAAAAGAGCATAAAGGCAACCAAAATGATTCAAAATGAAATTTTTGAGAAAATTAGTAACAACCTATGTGGTTCATTGCCTACATGAAATTGATTTTTTCCATCTAGTACAATATTCAGAGGCGATTAGAATGTATGCGACCTATGGAGGATGGTGGGATTACTGAACCGATGAAGTCGATACCCCACTATGTGAATGGTCTTACCTCTAGGACTGGTTGCATTGGAACATCGTTACGCTCTCTTGTTGTGTCGATCTGGCACATGTGGCAAGTTCGAACATGACTGTATGCATCCTTGAATCACAACATCTATTATTTGTTTTCTATTTCAGAAAGCAAATTTATCAGAAGTCCTATTAATCATCTACTATTTTTTTCTATCACAGAAAGAAAATTTATCAAAAGACCTATCAATGATCTACTATTTGTTTTCTATCGCAGAAAGAAAATTTATCAGAAGCCCTATCAATCATCTACTATTTGTTTTCCATCACAGAAAGAAAATTTATCAGAAGTCCTATCAATCATCTACTATTTGTTTTCTATCGTAGAAAGAAAATTTATCATAATTCATATCAATCATCTACTCTTTGTTTTCTAAAGAAAGTTATCAAGAAAAATGCAATCAATCATTCTACTCTTTGGAAACAAAGTTATCAGCTATCTACTCTTTGTTTTCTATTTTCGGAAGCAAAGTTATCAATTCATCATTTATCATATTATCTATCATTTCTATCCATATTGATAATATGATAAGACAATTTATCTATCTATTGACCAAAGAAGCAATATACATCATCATCATTTTATCATTTCCATCAAAAGGGGCGTCATTTTCAACTGGGGCATCTTTTAATCAATTATCGGGAGCTAAATCACTGCATCCCTCTCATCATCCGAATTTCATCATCAACTCAACATTTTTCTCATCATCCGTAATTTACCTCCCAAGGGGGCATCATCAATATCAGCCACATATCATATTCAAATCAAAAGGAATAACAGGCATGTTAATCAGGGGCATATTAGTTAAAAAAAATTGATCAGGGGCAAAATCAAACACAACAAATTTCAAAAGCAGGAATATATTATTTGAAGCAATGTGTTTCACACATCACTTCAAAGAGGGGAAAAATGTATATGCATAAAATTGGTCATTTCTAATCCTGGCATTTAATTAAATATTTATTATTTAATTAATCATCTAAAGTCCTCTACATATGATTAAATTTAATTAATTTAATTATATTGTTCATTCACTTTATTCTTCCACCGTAATTAAATAAATTTACTTTATTTAATTATTTTATGTCTACTTGATTAATTAAATAAATATTTTTTATTTATTTTAATTAATTATCACCTTTTTGAATTTAATTAAGTATTTTGATTTAATTAAATTTAAATATTTCTTCTAATTAATTAAATATTTTACTTAATTAATTTCATCCACATGTCATTTCTTAACAATTTAATTAAATATATTTCATATCTTTTCAAATCATAATTAAAGATTTTATTTAGTTATGAAATCCTCCATTATTCTCCAAATCTTAATTGAATATCTTATTTGATTAAGAAAAATCTTCCATGTCACCCATAAATAAATAATTGAATTTATAATTCATTATTTATCTTCAAAATCTTTCCAAAATCTCACAGAAAGATGATTTTTACAATTCATCTTTATCATCTCATCTTATCTCTTCTACGAAAAAGGAAACAAATCATGCTTTATGTTTTCTTCTATTTTTCTCTATAGTCTCATCCATCTTTGATCATCCGATCCACCAGGAATTTTCACAGTCGTTGATCACATCAGCCAATCAGAATCTTTTGAAAACTCTATAAATATCCCTGTGAATCCAAGCATTGGTTACCTACAACTTACAACACACGCACACATTAGAACTTAATTGTATTCTAGCATTCTAGCATTGTCTTTATCATCTAATCTCGTAATCTTTCATTTTAGCAATCATGTTTAGCATCAACATATTCATATCTTAGCATCGCATTGCATGCATTCATATTAAATCTTGTTCTCTAGGAAGACTATTTGTTGAGTCTAGCACACAATCTGAGAGCAAGTTGGAATCGACAAAAAAACTGGAGATAGAGGACAATGGAACATCTTTGAAGCATAAACAGAGTTTTCATTTCTTTTCTTTATTTTATGTTTTGATTTAAAGTTTCATTGGTGTGTTTGATTTGTTGTTTTAAATCTACATTTATTTATTGTGCACTCTAAAAATTGATCACATTTTTGGCGCCCACCATAGAGCCCTTGCCCCATTTTTAACATCCACTTGCAGGGTTTCTAACAAGCTTTTGCATTCTAGAATTCAGCTTTCTGACAAAAATTAGTGTTTTAGCATATACGTGGGTTTCTGTAGTGCATCCAGGATTTCTTTCAGTGCTTTTGCAGGTCTTTTGGCGCATTCAGGAACTATTTCAGTGCATATAAGGAATAGAAAGGCGCATATAGGGAACAGAATAGTGCATCCTTTGGCTTACTTTATTTAAATTGTAAAAAAATTGTATTCTTAGATTAGTGCATTTAGGATTTATGTTAGCGCATTTAAGGATTTCTGTAGCACTTTTACTATCTATTTTAGCACATTTTCTCTTTGTTTTAGCGCATATGAAGGATCTTTTAGCGCTTATAGGTTGTAACTAAACAAAGTTTTGAGTCTGACGCCTTCCGTAGACAAAGCTTTTTCTTGTTAAAAAGAAGCAACCCTAGGATAGTCACATCTGGTTAAAAAGAAGCAACCCTAGGGTAGACATGGATTAAAATGAAGCAATCTAGAATAGTCACCACACAATGATTTTTGTAGTTAAAATAAATCCCATGCTTGTTGTGAAGTAACATCTTCACATAGATTAAATCATTGTCATTTCGGCTCTAAAAAGAACACTGTCTACTTTGTCTGTGGCAATAGGTCTATGCTCTCCCCTTAACTGGTTAATCAAAATACCAGACTTGCCTTTTCAATTTCTGCAATTTTAATGCTTTATTACATCCTTTAGAGGGCCTACTCTTGTGGGAAAAAGTACTCACCCAAGAGTAATGACCCAAGTGGGTTCAAGCCAAAGCCAGGCTATTCTACCCCACTATAAAATTTAAAGCAAATTTGGGGAAACCCACTTTTTCTGGTAGTGTGCAAGATAACCATCCCCAAAGCCTTTGTTCTAAAGGTTGAGAGGTCTTCCAAGGGAGTTTATTATTTCTGAACCAAACGGAAACCCTTACTAAGAACCTAGTGTAGTATCCAACCGTGTCAGTTTCTGAACATCCTAATAATCACAGTGCAAGGGGAGGGAAGAATCTGCCCCCAAGACACTCACCATATAACTGCCAAGGATCGTTTGCTCAGGGGATCTGGTATACACTTTCATCACCCTAATTACATGCTTGGAAAAGACAAAAACACCAACGCCCCTTCAGGGGTGACATGGCTGTGTGAGTTGACACAGTTCTAAGATGTGGGTTGTTGATTATTATTATTATGACCTACTTGAGCACTAAGAGTGAGTATGCCTGAATTGTCTATTATGTGCAAAAACCTATGAAAACATTTCTTGAAAACATTTTTGAACATACACTCGATGTTTAGGGCTTAAAGGAACAATTGTTTTCATAGTTTTTGCTATGTTTTCCTCACATTAAATCAAATTAAGATCATCCAAGAAAGCACTAAGAATTTGATTGAATCAACCTTTCTACCAAAATTTGAGTTTCTACCATCATTGGACTAGCTACATCCCTGATATCTTCTATGCTTAGAGATTGGAAATCCACCACATTTGTTAGGAATTCAATTGCCAATAGGATCAAGAAACCTAAGAAACATTTAGGTTACAAAAATACTTTGCAACAAAGAAAATTCCTTTACAAGAGTCGAAATGTCTTGCTCCTTCATAGGTACCAAGATTTTGTTAGGGGATTTACTAACGAGTACGTTGTAGAGCCTTTGTATTCCCAAGCCTATTTCCAAAGAAGAGTTCTATCTCAATGACACAATCATAATCAGCCTCTTGAGTTGGATTTCATATTGCAACCCTCAATTGAATATCACACTCATCCCTACCAAATCATTCCCTGATCTTGAAAATAAACTAGGCTATTTGATACACTTATCATTTTTTGAGACTAGGATCAAATCTCAAAAAGTGCATCTTTTCAAGCAAGCTTCTGATTATTGATTCAACTTCCCCAATGGGATTTTGATACCCTTTCATCTTGGAAGCCACAATCAAGAGTTAGAAATGTCATTTAATCAATATCATAGGATTTTCATCTTATCAGATCAAGACATCATCATTTGTGCACTTCTCAAAATTGTGATCTAAGTTTAGAAGAACATTTCAAAAGCATATGCCTATTGTCACAAGGTCCCAAAAAAACACAAAGAAGATGATAGAAGAGATCCACTTTACAACATGGGTGATAGGGAAGAAAATCCTTTTCATAGGTTTCATACTGGGAATAGTTCAAATGATGAAATAACCAATAAAATGATTCAAGAAGTTGAACAAGATCCATAGTTTCACATAATTTTGGACAAGGTCTGAGAGTGAGATAAAGAAGGCTACTTTCTTTTATTGGCAAACCAAGGTGCCAAATTTCCCTCTGACTACGATATGAAGAAAATTAAGGAAGATCTTGAAAAATACTGAAACTCCATTAAATGATCTTAGTACTCTTACCCAACAAATAAGAGTAGTCCAAAGGAAAATCAAAGAAATACAAGGGGGAAAAACGAAGAAGTCCTTTGATAGAAATATGAATGTAACCTCTTCTCCTCCAAAAACAACATCATCCAAATTCAATGTTTTTGAATTTTTGCAAAGGTTAAATGACAAGCCCAAATCTAAGCCATCAAATAAAGTTGACCCATCCTATCATGTCATCCATTTATCTTCATCCCCCATAATTCAAAATGAACCTCAAGATTCTTTCACCCAAGATAATGATTCCATTCAATCACCTTCTTCTATCATATCCTCTACATCCAATGATTCATTTCAATATACACATCTCAATCAAAACATTCTACAAACCCTTCCTATCTTTCATCAAGATCCCATCTCTCAAGAACCCTATGATGATCCCCTCCTTTCAATATTCACCCATGATAATCCTCTTCCATTTCAAGAAAAAAATGTTCTTCCAAGTTCTTCGTCCACTTCATTCAATGAATCCATACTCTCTTATGATTGATGACCCCTTCAGGCTCAACTTCATCAATGATCTAAGTTGCAAGCACATTTGAACTAGTGATGAAATCCAAGATGTTCTTGTCATCGTTGAACACTTGGAAATTGGTGACATTGTCTAGCATAGATGAGGTTGGAGTAAGCTCAACAATGAACCTCTTGAGGCTAGACAGTGACGAGGTTTGAAGGGTGTTGGCTACTTGAGCCAAGGCATCAATAGTGTGGTTCTGGGAGTGAGGGATTAGTTGAGTATTAAATGCATCTAAGTTCTCTAATAGGTCTCAAACTCTATGCCTATATTTTGTTAACCTTTTGTCATGACAAGAATACAATTTCCTAACTTGCTTTACTACTAGCTCTGAGTCACCAAAGACTTACAACATTTTAACCTTCTTCCTTAGGGCCATCAAAAGACCATGAACAAGTGCTTTATACTGTATGATGTTATTTGTGCAATAGAATTAGAGTCTATGAATAGTGAAGTAGGTCTTACTTGTGGGGTTGATGAGTTCAAACCCAACTCCCACTCCTTTCTTGGACTTGGATCTGTCAAATCATAGTGTCCAAATCTTGGAAGGATCTTTAGCTCCAGGGCTAATCAAACAATCATCTTTCCTTAGTTGCACACATGTATTTGCAATTTCTAGCAAAGGCACATGTTCATCATTGCTATAGGTAGGCTGACCTATTGGAAGCTCCCCTTTGGGCATGACATGTCCTTTACTATGCTCTACTGCTATTTGACACAAGCAACATTTGAATTCTGAGTGGGAAACATTGTGAACTTTGCACCAAGTGGGTAGCAAGAGTTCTTGGAAATCCATTCTTGCCCCTAGGCTAAGTAGATCATGCACACATTTTTTCATGAAATCTTGAAATCCATCCAATAGTCCCAAATTACTGTCATCATAGGATTCATCGTCATATGATTCTACCAATATTTCTATGCTCTAAGGTGCATAGGCTAAATTGGTAGGAGGGTTGCACAACACAAGGAAAACCTCTTCAGCCACCTCTTCTTGAAACTTTGATTTGTTCTTGGTAGACAATGGGTAGTAATTTCCTAACTTCATCTCAGAGAACAACACCTCATTGGTGTTGTTGTACTCTCTAATCATAAACTTCATGCATGGCTCTTGGTCAATACAAATTTGGTTTGGTAGTCCCTTCCATGGTAGCCACACATGGGAGAAATCATTTGCAACATACCCATTCAACACCCTGGTGAAGTCTCTTCCCAGTATTATGCCATATGTTTCTAGGATATCCACTACTTGAATGTCAATAACCTACTGCACTCTTGGGTCTGCAGCAATCTGCATGGAAATTTGATTGATTTCTCTAACTATGTTTACCTTAGTTTTGTCCAGTTGGGTCACCTTTCTTCTAGAAGGAGTAGGGACTATTCCCAATGCCTTACATATAGCGAGAGGCATAACATTGGCTGATGCTCCTAAATCTAGTAAGCAATTATGTAAGTTCTTCCCAAATATTCTAATAGTAGTGAGGAAGGGTGGTGTTTCTAACTCTCCTTGGAACAAATCCATAGGTGTGTCAGCCTGGGCTACTTGGATTTTATCCTTTTCATTGGTCTTTTCTTTGTCTTGTACTTGGCTTTGTTATTTAGTGGGTTGCTTTCATGTTTGTTGGTTTGAAGGGGCATCCTTTTTCCTACCTACGATTTCCTGGATTATAGGCTCATGTTGTGATTCATCAAAGGAGACTCTTTTAGCAGAAAATTATTGTGTTGACTTAGAATAGGCGATCACTTTGATCATTATAAAGAAGGCATTCCTAACTGCAAGTACTTTAAGAAATTCGAAGGTAGACAGACTTATCTTAACCTTCTTGAATTCTTCAGCTACATATTTTCCCATTTGCTCAATTTTAGCCTCAAAGTCTTTGCCCTAGGAAGGGCCAACTTACTGGTTTTGCATTTGATTTGGTTGTTTGTTCTTGTTAAAGTATTGGGTGGGCACATGGGGGTAACCTGGGTTATTGTTGGCATTTGGATCAGGTGGGGTGTTGAAGTTGTTAGGGAAAGTGGAGGTTGTAAAAGATCCTCCTATTTTCCTACTTCTCAAGTTATAAGGGGTCGCCCTATGATGAAACATTTGAACTTCATCCTCACATGACTCTTCTTCATCTACTGGACCATTGTCTACTGAAGTAAAGAACTAGGATATAGTTTCCTCATTACGTACCTATTTTGTGTCTCCATTCTTTGGGGAAGCAGTCTCGTTTTCAAGTGCATTGCTCTCACTTCAAAGGAATGGAGCTTGATTTACCATAAGCACAAAAGAGTCATATGGTTTAGATGGGACTATGTCTCATCAACCAATGCTATCAACAGTGTTCTAGACCTTGACTTGAAAGATCTTTGTGGCTATCTAGAACTCGGGACAATCCAACTCTAAGTGCCTATTTTTTTATGGATCTGGCACCAACTGGACAAAGCTACCTTGGATAAGTACACTCCACTGGTCATTTTATCTGTATTAGCTAGCTAGTCAAGAGGGGTGGAAATGCCTCCTTTATTGGGCCTTGTGTTCCATGTCTGATTCTTCCTCTATGAAGTTCTTCTTTCAAAATTATGGTTGGAATTCTATCCTCTTTCGTAATTTTTCCCGGATGAGGGACCTGCTTCACGATTATCCCTGTTGTCTCATTTGAAGTTGGCCGAAATGCTACATTCAGAAGATTGCAATTGATTATTTTGATTCCTCAAGTGTGTCATTTCCATGGAAATTTTATTGATCATATATGTTAGTTCATCTAACCAATCCTTCTTTGTATTACTTGGTTGTGGTGCTTGGTTCTGGAGGAAAACTAGTTGCACCATTGGTTGGTTTTGTTGTGCTTGTGGGAATTCATGCCCTTGTAGGTATGCAGGTACTTGAGATTGCTTAGGATAGGCCTATTGTTGTTGTGGCTGCAAGTAGTGAGGTATTGGGGGTGCCTGATTCATTGGCAACCCTAGATGAGGAACTATGGGAAGCTGCAAAACTTGATTCATGAGAGGAAACTGATGTGATAAAGCTTGGGTAAGCCCTTGAACCTACATGGGATGAGCAGCATGTCCCAAGGAAGGCAAGGGATCAGAAATTATTTTCCCCAAGTCAATGTTGGCTATGACTACCTCAGCATAAACATCTACCAATCTGGTGGGTGTTGGGCATATCCTTTTCACTAATGTGGCAATGAGGTTGTCTAAGGAAGCATAATAGACTAGCAAGGCTGCAACATCATTAAGCACATATGGAGCTTGTAACCTCATGTATGCATGATTAAATCAATCATTAAATGAGTCGATTGGTTCATTAACCTCCCTGCGAATGGACATAAATTGTTGATATAACTTTGAGCGACTTATCAAAATTTTGTACATCCACAAGAATGCATTATTCAAGAGGTCCCAAGTAGTGATGGATCCCGTTGGCAAGTTAATGTACAAATAAAAGGCCTCTTCCCCCAAGGAATAAGGAAGAGTTAGCAAGCCACATCCTCATGATTGATTTGCATCTTTCAATGTTGTTTGGAATATTTTGATGTGTTCTACTATCCTCTGTGGGTCATGTGGATGAAACTTCATGCAAAATACTTTCGGATTCTTTGGCATGTCATGATAATTATTGAAGGATAGTGGAGAAGTATTATTACCTAGCCAAGCCATGAGGGAAGGCAGAGGTTGTATTTACTATTGGATAGGGACTTGGGGTAGCTCAAGGGTAGTAGTAGTTGGGACTGTGCCTTGGACTTGAAGGGTAGGGGTAGGGTCAATGCCCTAGTTGTGGGAAGTGAATGACTAGAAGGTGGTTTGGGATGGCTGAGTACAAAAATTGGATGTGGAAAAGGAAGGATGAGTGTGGTGCAAAGGAATGAATGGAGGAGGTGAGGATGGAAGTGAAGTGGATAGAGTGGATGAAGAGGATGAAGTGGCTTCCCCTTTCTTGGCTCTCCTAGCCTTGGTAGGGGGTTGTAGTTCTTGGAATTCCCCCTTGTTCAGTCTGGATCTTAAAAGTCTATGAAATATTTTAGGGGAGAATTAACCAATTCAATCCAGCTTAACTCAAAGGGCGCCCTCATTCTAGCGCCAGTTCTTTTCATGGGTGTTTTTTCACTTCTCAACACAGGTAATGCATAAGTGCATCACCTCTCTTGAAAGGCAATCTCCTACAAACAAGTTGTAGAAAACTACCCCAAGGTCTCTCGAGTGTGAGGTCATAACTTTCTTGGAATAGTTCAATTGGTTCATGTGATTTTTTGGTAATCACAGGGAAGCCTTATGTATGTCAAGTTGGAGAGGAATTAGTTTCTTGAATAGAGTTCTAGAGGTGTTGGAGCTGATGTGCATTTGCTGCAAGTTCAAAACAGCAATCTAAAACTCCACTTTTATCATCAGATTTGGTTTTACAATCATGCCTAAACTTTGCCTAAATCACTATTTCAAAGAAAGGTCAAAAGGGAAGGGGAAGAGGGAAGTTCCTAGACCTAAAACTACCAATGAACAGTGATAATGGAGGATGCTACAGTGGAAAGCCTTCCTGAAACTAAGTCTCACTTAACCAAATCAGCTGACAGTATCATGAAACTAGTACAATCTTCTAAGTTCTGCATATTTTCAACCATTCATTCACCATAAAGCATGAATAGAAGATGAAGTTTGACTGCAACAATCAATTCATGTTCAGACTAGCTTTACACTACTATTTATCATCAATAAACAACAAAAAGCATAAACAAGGAAGGTCGTCAACACAACACAATTCTTCAACATCAATGAACAATAATTAATAATCTACTAAAGCATGCTAAACACATAGAACAACAAAGTAAATCTACTCAAATCTATTAACTATGAGGAGAAGAATCATGAAACATGAATGAAATTCAAGAATCCACCCAAAAGCAATGAATTTCTATTAGAATTTCAGTAGCATGTCTTTACAAAAACTCAACTCTCTCTTGAAAATAAGAGGAGACCTCCTATTTATAGTTTTCAAAAAGAAAAATGAATGGCCAAGATTCACTACAAATTAAGGTTTCACCTACCCCTCAAAATTTTACAATTTAAAATTACATTATTTTCTTCTAGCTTATTTTCTCCTCTAGTGCTTGGTGCTATAACACTTTTCTCTTCTAGCTGATTGCCTTTTGCTATAGCTACAGAGTGAGGAACTCATCATCAAGAATTGGCTTTCCTTCATTCTTTTTCACCATGGCATATCCGACGAATTTTTTGATCAACGCCTAAAGTTTATTCCATTTCATTATGTCACATTGGAGCACTTGGAAGTTCAACTTTTAGGATTTGCTGGTAATCAACTCCCAATCCTTGTTACTCTTTGTCATATTCTCAATGACTTGCTCTAATTGAGCAAAGGCTCGAGTAGAAAAATCCATAAAATTTGGTGTTAGTGTATCAGTGGCCCCACTCTCCGACTTCTTATGAAAATATGGCCTTATATTCTCGGGGTCTAGCTCAACAGTAAGCATGTCATAGTCCATCATAAGCTTCAAATATTCCTCATAGGCTGCCTAGTGTTCTTTAACCCAATCTAGGTTGAGCTCCACTTCATGGAGCACCTACTTCAAGACTTCTCTTCTATGATCAAGGCCTAGTTTCCACATGTCAACAAGCTACTAGTCATCTTTTTCTAAGGCCAACTCCTTTTCCAAAATTTTCTCGAGCATCTTGAGGATAGCCTCAAGTTTAGGGTACATGATTTTGTATAGTTTTGGGAAGTTAGTACAAAATTTCTCTGTGCCTTCAAGTTGTTTTTGTACCTCCCTAAACTTATTGGCTATTCTGGTGGTGTCACCAATGCCCATATCTTTGTTGTAAATTACCCACTAGAACAAGTCTTTGGTGGCCTTAGTCAAATTCTTTCTCCTCTCCAATTGTTGATGTGATCCTTAGAAAGCAACAAAGAAGTGATTGACGATGTTGTGGGTAGTTCTTCAGCAAAAGACCATTGTTGTATATAGGTCATGATATCCGCCACATGTGCCTTTAATTCCTCCTTGGAGGATTTGTCCTTGTTCATCTAGTGCACGATGGTGACGATGGACCCTTGGAGATTGTCTATCTTTTGTTCCCTTGTGGCTATCTCCAGGTCAATGGTAGAGATATTGTAACTAACTCCCTCTCCTTTATCCATCATAAGAGTAACAATTTGGACTATCCTTGATCCTAATGCATCCATTGTGATATGGGATTGGACCCTTTGCTTCTTCTCCTTCTTCACTCCTATCTGAGCTCATGCTCAGATGGATTCTAGCCTTTCTTTGGGATCCATAAGGGCGGGGGTCTTCTATTGTAGTTTTTTTTCCAGCCATTTGTGTATCTGAGATCCCTCCTTCAATGATTCATGATCACCTTCTTCTTCTCGACCATGTTGGATCTCCCTTTCTTCATGGCCTAGAGCCTCCTTCTCTATTTTATCTTCTTCTTCATTTGAGTCATAGATGAATATAGCCTTTTTCTCCTTGCAACTCGGTAGTAGCTATGTTTTCTTTGGGGCTATCTTCTCCTTTAGATGCCTTTTCTTCTTCTTCAGCGCTTCTTTTCATTTCAACCTCTTCTTCAGGATTATCTTCTTCTTTCCTCTCCTCTTTCTTTTCTTCTTCTTCCCTTGTGGGAGGCATCTCTTCATCGTTTCCAAGTCTTTTTCCTTGTCCCTTAGTTGGAGGCTCTGTCGATACCTCCATTTCTTCATCAATCTCCTTCCTTTCCTCAAAAGATTGTCTTTCAACTTCCTCTCTGACATCCTTTAGTTTACGGGCCAACTCTTCCTCGAGCTCTTAGTTGAAACTCTTCACTATGTAATCTTCACCTGGATCTTCAATATCTTCCTCTGAGGATTGTGCCTTTTCCTATTTATATGCTACCTCGTCAATGACCAAGTGTTGATGCTCTGGATGCTCATGGTAGTCATCCTCAGATTCTTCCTCCATTTCTTTAGTTGCCTCCCTCTCTTGTCTTTCTAGCTCTTCATAAATTTGAATTGTCACCTCCATCTTGGGTGGTTCTTCCCAAGGAGGGATAGGGAGACCAATAATGACCTAAGCTAGGGTAGCCTTTACTGCAAGGTTCATTAGCACTCTAGAGAGCTCCATAGGTATTTTTTGCATGTGTCAGGAAAAAACTTCTAGAAGAGTGGGGGTGGGAATTTTTATTGCAGAGGCTAGAGGGATAGCAATTGATGGAGACATGGAGGATGGGAGTGGAGAAATGGTGGCAGAGGAGGAATCTCTCACCATAATAGGTGTAGTAGGTGAGGTGGAGGCTAGGTGAACTAAGATGTCCACCACGGGTGGAGAGGAAGAAAGAAATGCTTGAGATGTTGGTGGAGAAGTGATAGCAATGGTAGTGGTGGTGGCAACAAGAGTAGAGATGATAGGTGGAGACATCAGTTGCTCAGCCTCTTCTTCCTCTCCTTCATGGAGTGGATCCTTTTGAATTGTGGGCATCGTAGAGAAGTCACCTAAATTCTTTACTTTCTTGCATGTTTCTCCCTCTGAGGCCTTCCTTGAGTATACTTTTTGCTTCGATTGGCACTATGATACTTCTTTTCTTTTCTTTGACCTAGTGGTGGGAGGAGATTTTGGAGTCTCCCCAACTGGGGCAACAGTGGTCCCAAGCTAGTTTTTCTCTTAAGCTTATCTTTGAGCTCACCATAGGTTAGGGTTACTCCTTGGAGCTTTAGTTGGGAAATTTTCCCATCAATCCATTACCTGATCCTATGCTCTATTGGCATTGTTAGAATGTCAAGGTCATTGACCTCTTCCTCATCCCAATAAATTATGAGCAATGGCAGGTTGGAAACGACATCAAATCTTGGATCTATGATGGTTTTCTCATCCTCCATAATTTGATCCAGCACTGGAAACAATTTGACTATTTTGATGAAGTAGGAAGTCATGCGCATGTAGTGTCTCATGTGTACCTCCTTGTCATCCTTGCAATTAGTCCAAAATTCTTCAATGTTGTGCAAATGGGTATACTATTTTTTGACCATCTTCAATTTTCCATATGGATCCATCCTTGGTCAAGGAGTGTGGAGCTCCAAGTTATATTCTATGATCTCCTTCTCAGAATACTCCGCACATTGGGATGCAGGGATGGCATACATACCCTAGCTAAAAGTAACGGGTAGGGAATGTCCGACCTATGTTTGTCACTTAGAAGAGTATGTGCATGTTGTAACTACCTAGAGGATTCTAGCAATATCAACTAGTCATTTGGATACCGAGGTAGCTTATATGGCCTCTTAGAGAAGCGCTCGGTTCAGATGTAGGTAAATTTATAAACAAGAATTTGAATTGGTGGATGAAAGTATGGGCACTATGTGTGACTCTCCTTTCGAAGTCTTCTCAGAGAAGTCTAATAATATGCCCAATAAAGGAATCATTTACCTAGCAGTAGCCCTTCTTAATGTTCCAGTATTGGAGTTGGGGATGCCTATCATATACCTTTAGCTCTCTCCCCCAAGTCGGGCTCTATGCCACAAATAGACCTCTGTATGGAATGGGGTCATATAGAAGGTAGACCAAATAAGAGGTCATGTAAAACTAGGAGGTCTTTCTTACTACTACAAACTACTTATGCAACCAGTTGCTAATCATTCCTACCTAGTTGAACTTGATTTTTCCCCTAATGATTTCTTCTATAAAATAGATCTAATCTTGGAAGTATGTTGCAGTCAGGATTCCCATCACCCTACTTAGCAATGTTACTAAATTGTGGTACTCCTCATGGAAATCATTCCTAAATAGTTCTTGGGGAACTTTTTTTGTGTTGCCCCTCTTCTCTTCTAACCAATATTGATTAATCAAATTTTCACATTTAAGAGGGTCGGCCTTCCATGTGCTTTCTACACATTCTTTGGCGGTTTCCTCCATGGGGTCAAAGGTGGGGATGTGAACGTTCTTCCTATGGACTTGGTCGATAGGTCAGCCAACACTTTGTCGTCACAATCAATGATTCTTCTGGTATTTTCTTCATAGGCCTCTCATCGGGCCATTACCAGCTCTGGAACCACAAGAGCAAGAGGGAAACAGACTTCCTTAGCCAATCCACTTTTCCTAATTCTCCTTGCATTTTCCATAGTGGAATTGGCAATGACCCTTTGTCTGAATTTTGCAATGTCAATCTATCCCAAGTTGGTATCTATAACAGAGTCCCACATAGAAGTGACCTTGGAGGTGACCACAAAATAGAATTGGAATTTCATCTAGTTCTTATCTTCTTTCCCTCTCAAAACTTTAGTATATTTCTTCCCCTTTTCTTTCTCTGCGAACGTCCCGGATGGTCCCGCAGCTAATTCCATAAATCCTGCAAACAAAGGCATAGTAAGCATGTTCATACATAAAATAAAGGAAGTGTTAGAAAAATCCTACAAAATCAATGTTACATCAAGTAATTTATCATTTAAAGATCATAACATTCCTCTTAGATCATCATTTTCCTTTCCTTCAGGGAAGATATGGCAATGCGGGCCCAGGGGTGTGAGTTTCCCTAGGTTGGCAGCTATTTTGAAGGAAGTTGCAGGCAAACAGAAAAGAGGGCATGGTAGCCCACATGTGGCCACATGCATTAGTATTTCCACATTATGATGGGACCCACCAAGGTGTTAAGTCATTTGGACACATGGGTTTGATCATTCGTGAGGTCCTTGAAATGCTAGATCAATTATTTTGGCATGCAGGTCTAGAGGTTGTGGGTGCAGGGGATGTCTCAACCATTTATGATCTTTGCCATTTGAAACGGTCCTGGAAAGGAAAAATCCCGCATATGGCATCCCACAATGTGAGACCCATAGACAAGAAGGGTGGTGTTGACTTGGATTTAAATTTTAAGCCACTCAATATGATGCAGGTAGGACCCACAAGAGGACATTGGATAGTAGTCACTTGGAGACAATGCAGACGGGACAATAGCCTGCAGGCAGTGGTCCACACGGTCGAGCCCACAAGGTATCAACATGAGCTATCCATTTGTATTTGGTCAGACGGCGACAGGGAGGTCAGGTTCTACACAGTGAAAGGTAGGGTTGGCTTGGAAGTTTGGAAATGGCGAGAACAGGACATCGACCCATAGGCGGCCACCCGCATTAGAATGCCAACAATTTTTTCTTAATGATTTTAATGAATACTCAAGAAAAGTTGGCGTTGGGTCAAGCAAGGCAGACAGAAAGGAAACCATGGTTGTTGATCATAGGGAAATGAGATGTGTGGCCCATGGATAGAATTCTGCGAAGGGCTCTCACTTAAGCATTTTTCTCAAAAAGGTTGAACAAAAACTAGTTGTGTGGGACCCACCCAATGGGAGGAACCAAGGGCTTCACCACTTGGGGATAGTTGTGTAAATAGTGGTGACATGTCGGTGGAAACCAGCATCAAATGGTCTACAAGAAGAGTTAAGTGATGAGTTTAGATGGTGGATGAAGACCCCACAGAGTCCGCAAACTGGGGGGCTGGGTGAGATAGTCATTGAAAACAGGGAGATAAGGGGTGCCACCCACATGTAGAAAACCACATTTTCAGACCCGCGGGGTTATGAGGATCCCTATTTAGCTTGTGATTTTTGTGAATTTCAAGGGGGACAGCAAGGAGGAGGCATCCACCCACATGAGTGGGCCCAAGGAAGGAAAAGGCCACAGTTTGAAGTTCATTGTTGGGTAAGCCTAGAAAACGGCGATGGAGGCCTTGTGGGCCACAAGGGCTTGATTACCCTGGTTCAAGAATGGCAAACATGGGGGTAAGTTCTACATGGATCTAATGGATGGACTTTCTAAGGATTTTCAAACTCTATAATATGGGTTTTATGTGGAATGAAGCATTCTAACTAGTTTTAGGGCTTTTCCTCTTCAAAATTTTGATAACTTTGTAAAAATCAAGGAAAAACCATACAATAGGTGGTGGAAGAAAACCTACCTAGAAAACTTGCAAGAACACATAAAGAGACTGAGGATTGCAATGGTTGAACAACAACGGGATCTCATGGGCGCGGAGGCGGCGGAAGCAGGAGGAGCTCTGACATGTTTCAGAAGGAATGTCAATGAAAATGACCCATCAGAACATGCTATTTATAGAATTTTAGCTATTAACTACCTATAATAAATTCTAGTATGGTGGTAAGAGGAGTTGGTTGATGAGGATTTTGAAATGGCCAGTGATGGGAATAGCAGAGCCTGCAGGGTGGGTAGTACTCAGGTGTTTGTTATCTGGTGGGTCAGTGAAAGAAACAAAAATGGAGGTCACGGATCTCATAGTGCAAGTGGACATGAAAACTTGGCCACTATAGGGAATGGTGAAAGATAAACGAAATTCTTCTAAGGGTGGCCCGCATGGGTGGACCCGCAATCAGCGAAAGATGACAGTTTTAAGGTTTCAAGGAAAACTGCCAAAGGAACTTCGTGAAGGCTAAAGATTTGAAAATTTCCAAGGAAGTGAAACTTGGTCAACTCAAGATGATAGCTCTAGGACTCCTTGACCACTTAGGACTCAAAATAGGGGGCATGAAAAATGAGGTGAAGGAAAAAGTGACCCGAAAAAGCAAAAAGAGAGGGTCCATGTTCTGAACGGGGCGTGTGTTCTATAGGCACAACATTTATGTGCAATTGTAGAGGTACTAGGAGCTTAGTCGTGAACACTTTTAGGCTATGAAGCAACCGGTTCACTCATGAATCTCCTCTTTGAGTGATTGTTATAATCTAATTGCACTTTTGGAGTGGTTGCATCGTTTGCAAACACTACCTCTTCTTCTTCCATCCATGAGAAGAGCGTGTGATTGAGAGCTATATTTGTTTCTTGCTCCAGGGACATCTCTTGCATTTATGTGGTGAGTACCACTTTTTCCATTTGTGGAGAGATATATACATAACCTCTTAAATATGATGCAACACCTTGACTGCGTTGTTTGGACACTCTTTGTTGTAAATTACCACGCAGACAATTTTGGGGCATATGTGCTTCATTGAAGGGGAAGCACCAAGATTGATGTCATCAGCGAGATTATTTTACCCAACCACCAGTTCTCTCTTCAAACTTGGGTGTATATTTTTTAATGGAGTAGGCACCAACATTATCTAATTATTTGTTTGATTTTGTGGATTCATGCGCGCATCTCCTTGCAACTGGTTTTGTTGGTAGGAAGATCTTCCGCCTTGATAATTTTGGTAAGCTAGCTTTAGAGGCATTAACTATTGCCACTTGATGTTATTTATTTCATTTGAGAAGTTGCAAACTCCTTGATATCATTCAATTCATCCTTTGAGGAGTTAGATGTAGAAGCAACATTCTACAACGTGCTCAGATATGTATACATAGACTAGGGAGGAGCAGACACACTGGTAGAAGCTATCTCCTAGGTGAGGATTGACAATTCTACAAATATAGGCATAGTGAGCTGAGGGCGTAACTTTCCAACATCGATCAAATTATTCTCTGCCTTAACAATAATGTTATATGCATCTGGCAAGGTGTTCCCACCAAGGGACTGGATCATCACCAAAATGTTTGTGTTGAGAGACTTCAAATAGAACATGAATTCCAAATCGGCAGGAAAATGGATAGCATGCCGGATCCTTTTCCAATTCATGTGAAACTAGGCATTAAAGTCAATCATGGCCTCTAGAGAAGCTCATTTTATGGTCACAAACTATTGGGATAGCGAAGACCAATCTCCATTGTTTGAAAACCACTTGTAAAAAGGATCTTTGAGTTGATCCCAGGTACCAATAGTATAGGCTCCCAAAGTGCAGTACCAATCTAGTGCCTTTCCTTTGAAAGAGGCTACAAGAAATCTCAATGCTACATTTTGATCGGCTACACCATGCACCAAACACACATCCTCCACATCTTATAGATGATCGAATGGTGTTTTTGAGCCTTCCCTTATGAATTTTGTTACAACTTTTAAAGTAGAGGTTGGGATAGGAGCCCAAACGACTGGTGCTATGAGAGGGATTCTGATATCCCATGCTACATAATTTAATAAAGTGGGACTGGTGGAGGGATCAGAACATTTACTAGATGGGTTCTTTCTTATACTATTACCAGCAATGGCACTAGCAGGCCAGGGTTGTTCACCATTTGGGATCCAGTAATAGGTATATGGCTCATACACCTACTTTTTATTTAGATACATTCAAACAAGTCCCATCGAGCATGCCATAAAAAGAACTATTGATGCCTAAAATAGCTAGGTAAACAACCTTATGGGAAACTCGGTTAATGGGGGACCAATTGCTCTAAACTGAGTAGCCTCTAGGTTTTAAAGAAGTCAGCTCTTCTATGTATTTGTGGGGTTGGAAATGGAAAAGGAAGCAGATATATAAAATAAATTATAATCTAAGGCAATGTGCTAAGATGTAAGTATATAGGCATGGTAAATATTCCTTTTGGATGAGATTTAAGGGCTTGTTCAACAATCTACATGTTTTAAAATAACAGAAAGAATAGATGAAAAACCCAATAAGTTCATCAAATAACATAACATAACTTCCATATGAATTCACTAAACAAGAAGAGTTCAATACATGATCTAAATCAGCAAATTTATATTGAAACTATAGAAGTCTTGCAGATAAACTATTTAGTACAATAAACAACACAGTATAATGTCTTATCCACTAACTAAGAAACAGAGAGGTTGAATAAATTGGCACAATCTATGAGTCTTAATACAATAATAAAAAATAATACAATGTTGGTGTGAATAAATGTCTTTTACCTAGCTAATTCATTCACTAGGTAATTAGGGGACATATTCACATGTTAAGTTTACTTAGGATATAATATTCTTTCTAGAAGTCTTAGTTGGCTTTTCTAGAACTTATCTTATCTAGCTATATTGCATGATTCCTAGGAAGTTAGTTGTCTCATGTCATAGGATTAAGACACTTTTCATGATCTTGTCTAATCCTATATCTCTACCTTGCCTTTATAAGCAAGGAATCTCATGTACATTTGCATTGCATCAATTCAAATTTATTCAATCTTGCATTGTGAAGCAAGCTTTCTTGCCATTCTCTCTTGTGGAATGGTTTTGGTCTAGCAACTATTCCTGGGGGTGTTGGGGAGTCACCATTTACTCCCACATGGTATTAGATCTCCAAGTGTTGCAGATTCCTTCCCAGATCTGAGGGTTTTATGTTGGCTTGAAGATTTTTGTTGGGTGCAGATTGGGGTTTCAAGAACCTCACAGTTGAGATCAAAAGGCTCCACAGACGAATTTTGATTGTAAATTCATCAATTTTGGATAAAGTTGTTTTTGGAGGAAAATTTTTTTTGCTAGAACAACCTTCCAAGTGGTACGTTTTTTCCAATTTCGCAAAACATTATTTTAAAAATATTTTCTGCAGTATCTTATTGAAAATTTGGGGCAAATTTTTAATTTTATCAGGAAAATATTTCTATAGTTTGGGCAAAAATAATTCATTGTATGTGGGTAGAATATTCAGCAGATTTCCTGCATCAGATGTCATAGATCTGTGTTGGATGGTACCAAGCTAGTCAACTTCATATCACAGTCATATTGTCACTGTAAAATATTTAATCGACATAATTTTGGTGGTTGTACTTTGTTGAAAAGAGTCCAGCCCATTGGTCAAGCCCTCAATCGCCATTCAAAACTTTCTTCATCGGCCAATTCCACAAGCTATCCTCTCATCATCGGCATACATCACTATCTTATCACTGGCTTAGGATTTTGTACCCGGCATCATATTTTGGCGTACATTAATTTAGTCAATCTCGGGCATTCAATATTCTGCATGGTATCGATGTCCTAGCTGTCTAGTATTTGTTTGTCGATTATTGCTTGGTCGCAAGCCGAAATACCTAGTCAACATCACCCTATGTCCACAGCATTATTATTGGTCTATGTTGGCAGTTTACTTCTTGTTGGCAGGTATGGTCTTTTATTTTGTATACATTAAACCTTTTCTTTATATTTTTCAAAGCCGACTTTATTGCATTTATATTGCAATATTTTCAAAACCTTTATTATAAGGCCGACAATGATTCTATCTAGCGGGTATTTTATTTTTTGCATCTGTATTGTCGATGGTCATATGAATGACCAAGTGCCAGTGCTTAGGTGCCTCATTTTTGCACCAATTTAGCCTTCATTGGTATGTGTTTTTCCCCCAAATGCCTTTTTATAGGTCTTTTTTTCATTTTCTCATAACTTTTGCAAACGGAGATCATTTTTCAGAAACGAAATATCGTCAGAAAGCTAGAAGTCTGAATTTTTCAGTGGTGTAGGTGTTTTGTAGAAATTTTGTAGTTTTGTGCCATTTTTTCCAGGTTGAAGCCAGATCTTTATTTTTTTTCTCCAAGCTCATATATTTTTGCTTCGGACTCCATTTTTCTCCAAATTTGTAGCATCAGGAAGGTATTCAGGAGCACTTTAGTTGTATTCATGCACTTTTTGTAGATTTTTTTCTAGATTTTCATAATTTTAGTTTGAAGCTCATTTGGTAGTTTAGGATACTTTGTTGTAAATTTTCAAAAAAGTGTAAATTTGTTTAGGACAAAGGGGTTGATTTCTTGTATTGTGAGGGAAAAATGTTATTCCTCTATTGTAATATCTGATTGTATCATGGATTTTCCAAAATTTGTATCTCTAACTCCATATAACTATCATGAGTGGAGATCACAAATGGAGTTGTTATTATTAAAATTGGCATTGCAAAGGATCACATTTGGTCAAGATCCACAACCTGCAGGAGCAAAAGAGAGAAGAAAATGGCTTGATAGAAGGGATGAAGCTCTTGGTACTCTTCTTTTGTCTATTTCTCCAGATCTTAAATATCATGTTGCAACTTGTACACATCCTAATCAAGTTTGGACTACTTTAGAGAGTCTCTTTGGGAAGCTAGATAAGATGAGGAAATTTAAGTTGGAGAATGAACTAATGAGTCTTAATCCATCCAATTTTGATAATATCCAAGACTTCTTCTCTAAGCTCAACTCCCTAAGATTGCAATTATCTAATTGTGGGGTCACTAAAGAGGATGAACAGTTGATTCTTTCTATTCTTGCTAAGCTTGGTCCTGATTATTCTGTGTTTGTTTCTACATTCTACGCTAAAATGGATGCCCTTAGCAATGCATACAAAATTCCTTCTCTTGATGAATTTTCAGCTCAACTCACAAGGGAACAAGCAAAGTTGGTACACATGGGCACACTAAAATCTTCTACATCTCATTCTCTTCTTGCAAAGGATATAAAGGCTTCAAGTGGCAAAGGTAAGAAGTAAAATAAGGCTCCCAAGTCTAATGAGCAAGGTAAAGATTCCCCTTCACATAACACTCCTGAGTCCACACCCTCTTCCAAAGAGGAATCATCTAAAAGTAAGTTCAAATGTGCATATTGAAAAAGGTTAGGACATGATGAGCATATATGTTATAATAATAAGATTGATGAACTCACACACCTTCTTCAAAAGAATAACATTCAGGTGCCCTCATCAGTGTCTTCTACTTCTTCTTTAGCATCTCAATCAAAAACCCCCTCATCATCATCTCAGTCAAAGAATACAACATCTACTTTTGGGCTACATAAAATGAAAGGACAAGTACTTTGGCCTCTGCAAGTCCAGAATCGCATAGATGGCTTCTTGATTCAGGGGAATCTCATCATATGGCATCTTCAATGGGTATGTTCTCTTCTTTTGAGCCTTTTAATTCACCTCATATATTGATGGGTAACAATACATATATGAAGGTAAGTGGAAAGGGTTTTATTGACATGGGGGAAGGGACCTTCAATAATGTTCTTTGTGTTCCTTCTTTGTCCACTAATATCCTTTCTATTTATCAAATTACTCATGAGGGATAAGGTAAAACAATTGAGTTCACTCTAGATAGGGTGTACATAAGGGACTTGGAGACTAGGGATATTGTTGCTATCGGGATGGTTGATCATTCATCTCGTGTGTATTCCTTTTCACATTTTTCTTCAGAAGATGATAATGTTCCTTTGACTGCATCACACACTCCATTGAGTGTGAACCATGTTTGTGAGAAGAATTTTGGTCATCTACACCTTGGTATTCTACATACCAGTGTTGAGCTTCCTCCTTCTCCACCTCCTGCTTTTTCAGCCATCAGTGCTTCTATTCAATATTATGATCATAGTTTTTCAGATCTTGCTTTGTGGGATGAATATTTGACAAGTATCTCTAACTTGTTCATGGAGTCTCATATTGAAGATTTGGAGGACATACTTGAGGGAATTTCTCTCCTCTTTCATGAAATTTTTAGTACAACTATTATGCCATCTACTTTTTCTTTGGAGATTGACATTCATGAGTCTCCTCCTTCAATTGATTTGTCAAGTTTCCTGGTTGAGTTTAGCCATGATGATGTTGTGACTTATTCAAGCTTGGAGATTCCTCATCAGTTTTCAAAGGCATACATGTTGAGCATTCAATATTCCTCCTTTTAGTTAGATATGGAGTGGCTTCTTCATTAGCTTATGGAGTTGTTTCTTCCTAAGGGGAGATGTGTTTCTTGCAGACATTGGATCATCTTTTGTTTTCAGGCATTCTTCATTAGCATTGGAGCTTCTTCATTATGGGGGGATATCTTATCTCTCTACTTCCCTCTTATGGGGGGGGTCATTAATTGTATATACATGATGTATGTAGTCCTTGGGGGGTATCATTGAGTCCTCCATACATCATGTTTTTTTTGTTTTGTTTTTCTCTTTTGGAGAGGAGTTTTGCCCCACTAAGTTTTCTCCTTTTCTCCGCTTGTGAGAGATTGATTGAATTTACATTTGCATTGTAAATGGGTAACTAACATGGCCTAGTAGCCAAGACCCATAGTCATAGTCTTTGCATAGTGTGCATAATAATCTTCTCCCTAAGTTGCACTTAAGGTGGGGTGTTGGTGTGAATAAATGTCTTGTACCTATCTAATTAATTCACTAGGTAATTAGGGGACATATTCACATGTTAATTTTACTTAGGATATAAGATTCTTTCTAGAAGTCTTAGTTGGATTTTCTAGAACTTATCTTATCTAGCTATATTACATGATTCCTAGGTAGTTAATTGTCTCATGTTATAGAATTAAGACACTTTTCATGATCTTGTCTAATCCTATCTCTCTACCTTGCCTTTATAAGCAAGGCATCTCATGTAAATTTGCATTGCATCAATTGAAGCTTATTCAATCTTGCATTGTGAAGCAATATTTCTTGTCATTATCTATCTTGTGGAAGTGGTTTTTCTCTAATAACTATTCTTGGGGGTGTTGGGGAGTCACCATTTACTCCCACATACAAAAGGCCTACAATATTTTTCACTTTTTTCTGTGATTTTCTAACCCTTTTTTTAGAGAGTCAAAGTAGTATATATAGATCATTCCATGGCTAGAGAGCCAATAATCAAAAAGATTCCTCAGGCATGGGAAATTATGCTCGTCACAATGATTCTCTAAGGCCATTGCAAAAGAAATATTTTGAAACATAGTATGTAGTCACCTTTGAACAAGATGTTCCCCTGTTGAAATGATGAATGTGGTCCCAGAGTGGAAACAACTAAATCTCCAGATGACACATGTCACTCACCCATAGAGTTGGTTAGGATACGTGGCACAATGAAAAGGCTTCATATTCATTCATCCCTCCCTTTCGATCAAAATTCCAATGAAGAAGACACGTGGATTAGTCTACATTTCAAGCGTTGATTGTGGGATCTACCAAAAAGGTTCCCATGGAATGATGCAACATGGAACATGGGTGGAGCTCAGAGGAGAAACAAAGGAGAGAGGACTCTTAAAGGCCCGTGTTGCAGACACGTGGAAAAATGGCAAGGCTCGAGAGAGAAGCAAGGGAAGAAAACCTTCAAAGGAATGCATGGCTGACACATGGTGCAGTAGATGAAGGTTCTTCAAAAGGGGCCCAAGAATATTCAAACATATGAAGCACAGGTTGGGATCGATGCAAAATCAAATCGACAATAACCACCTAGAGGGAGCTCTAAGGATTTTAATCCATAGAGGTAGTAGAAGCCCAATCTTCTAATAGAATAAAGTTCATCAAAGGAGGAAATAAAGGTGCATCTCCTTCGAAGAAATAGCAGAAAGATAAATAAAATGGAGAGAAGTCACAAGTAATTAAGGAAACAATTTATGTAGAAAGCTCTGGAGATAAAACCCAAGTATATACTAGAAATAATTCTCCTTAGGCTAGGGTACGACTCCCAAAAGTGGAAAGTTCAGAGAAGGTGACTGAAGAATTAGAGAAGGTTGCCAATGTGCCATAATCTGATGAAGCCACAAGAGAGGTTGCTACAAAGAGTACTCCTCCTAAATCACCCCATCAGGAAAATCACTTTGATAAAGTAGAAGGAGAGATAACATAGATTGTAGCAGAGGTTTAAAAGAGCAAGAACTAGATAATGAGGAGCTAGAAACTCCAAAGGATGGCTACCTTAGTAACCTTGGAGAGCATTTGGAAAATAATTTTCTAAAGTTGAAATAGAAAAGGAGCATGAAAAGGAGCAAGAAGTACACATTGAATCACCATGAAAGGAAGAAGCTCCAAAATTAGATAAGGAAAATATGGAGGAGAAATAGTTAGAGAATCCAAAAATAGATAAGTGAGAAGACCTCCAAGGACAAAATAGTCCTCATATTGATATAAATATAGAAGATTCAACTACCCCTAATTGGTTGAAAGAAAGATTGAAACCTAAGCCAATGGTGACTGAGGAGATAGTTCTAAACTAGGATAGTTTTTTTACCAGCTTAGGAAGGACTAAGGAGAAAAATAAAGCAAGACTAATCTCCACGATTATAAAGGATGAGTCTAATAACAAGGTACTACATGTTTCTACTCCTACTATTGAGAAGAATAAACAAGAAGCCACCCCGGAAAATTATAATGTACAGACCATCAATTTGGGACCCTCTACCAAAAAGAAAGAAACTAAAGATCTAAAGGATTTTGTGGATGTAGTCTTGAAAGGATTGGACAAGGAGGTGCAAGCAAAGGAAAGGTTGCAAAACCAGGTTGAAGAATTGTAGAAGTACATCCAACACCTTTTCAAACCTTTGTAGACTCAAGATCAAGCAAGTACATCCACCCCAACTAACATATTGTCTAAAGATGCAATAAATGAAGTAGAGAAGATGAAGAAATCTATACAGGTGACCCATCAATGGATAAATGGGGTGTATCAAAAAGGTCTTATTTTGATTGAAGATATTTTACAATTGCATGAAAAGACTTCTTCCTTCCAAGATATAGTGCAATAAATGGTAGCTAAGTATAAAGAAATTGATGATAAATCCATGGCAGGATTGGTAAAGATAATTGAAATTCCTAAAGAAATCTTGGTTAAAGAAACATTCAAGCCTCTCAGGATATAGATAAACCGAGAGAATGGATTGAGGCTTTTAAATTTAAGAGAGAGTTCATGGAAAAATCATTGGAACAAATTCCAAAGATGCAGAATAAGTTAGATGACATTCTTGGTAGTATTTTATTCCTCGCTATCATGAGTGGGAGAAAAATTAGTAAGGAATACATGAAGATTGATCAATTAGAAAAATTGTGCAGAGAGGTGTATTCCTAGGTTGAGGATGGATCAATTACAAAAAATAATTTGGAGGATATAGCCATGTACATCATTGTTTTGCATAAGTATCAAGAGATGAAGATCGATTGGGATAAGACTTTGAAGAAATATGAAGAAGAATTAAGTTCAATTAATTTAAGATTAAAGTTTATTCCAATTCCAAGTCAAGCCAACCTCAATAAGGTGTTCCAAAAATTTTAGAATTTTTCTAAAAAGAAAAAAATGGGAAAAGAGGGTGACTAAGGGAAATTACCTCGAGTTTTGTGCATACTTCATCGACCAATTGGATGGGACAAATCGGTTATCTAGAGAATAGTGATAAGGAATTTTATTTAAAATTGATGTATCTTTTTAAATGCTTTGTTTTGAAAATTAAATGGGCAATGAAATTGTATTAGGCCAACTTATCTTGGTCAATCTATATTGTACACCCTAATTTAGTTTTTCTTGGCTGACCTAAGTGATGCGAAATCTCTATATATGAGGTCTTTCCTCATTGCAAAGACTGATTTTGGAATTGCTACAAATTTTGGAGGAGTTAATATATGAGAAGACATTGGCTTGGTGATAGTTTCTATGTTATTTCATCCATGTGCATGGTTCCTATGTTTCAAAGTTGTTTTAATTGATTTAGTTTTAGAATTAGTTCAGTTCTTTCATGTTGATGATAAGTATTTGAGGTGTTTGAGGAATCTTTGATCCATACTATTGGTGGCTTTCTAATTGTAAGTTACTATGTATAGTTAGCCTAGGCCTACTCTTATTGCAATATTTAAATTGTGAGTATTTATGCATTTCATGCCATTTTGGATGTATGTTTAAATGCTTCATAGTCTTAAAATCTTTCATACTATTAGAGATTGCACTATTTTTGTTATACTATAGATTTCATCTTAGTTAAGGAAGAATTGGTTATTGGAGATTGGTCCAGCTTGAATGTTGCATTATTTTCATGATTGCACTTAGGTTTTAGATTAGAAATCTCTCTTAACCCTTTCCTTTTGATATTTCTTTGATATTATTGTTAGAGTAGGATTAAAAGCATCACTAAATTGTTATATTTGATAAAAGTATTATTTTCATATCACAAATTTGGGAAAATTGTTGCTAGTGTTTACACTTATTTTAGATCTTCCAAAACCCTCATTGTTGGCCTTAGATTTTTATTCTTTGTTTTATCATAAATTCCCCTTGTGATTACCATCAAATCACATCATCACTAAGTTTTTTGTGCATTCTCAATACTTTACATTAGAGACCTTGGGGTTGTTTCTTGAAGTTTACTGATAGGAATCACCTTTCAAGAGAGATAGAACATTCTTGTTTTATCTTTGTTGAGTAGTGTTGAAAACACAATCACCATATCCCTACAAAGGATAAGCTCTCTTTCATAAATTTTTCCATTGTGGAGGTGGAAACACCAACATGAGGTTTGACCAAGGAAAAACCCTATATGACACAACCATTCCTCTCTCTTTGAATTTGCAGGTTAGAAATTTAAAAAATATTGAAGGAAGATTAAAGAATATTTGATCATTGTTGCACTCAAACCCTACAACTTGACAAGATACGAAATCTCAATTATCTCAGCAATGGATGAAGATCCGACAATGAGATCTAAAAGAGAGAAACCTTAGACTAGGGACCTGACAACTATGAAATCAAATTTCTATTTCAAATCTCAAGACAAGGGTGCCTAGGGTGCCCTTTTCCATCAAAATCAAGCTCAAAATTACATATTAGGTGCACAATACTCTACTCTTTCTAGGTATGCTATTGAAATTTGGTTTTACAATTTGTCTGTTATAGAAAAGTTGCATTACATATTAGGTCTCATAGTCTAATCAATTCAATAAAATCAAATTAATTTCAATCAATTTCCAAGGCATTAAAGGATAAAATCTAGGATGATTAACTCACCTTTAAGGTTGGAAGTCAATCTAATCTCCTTGTTGATTTGCATCCTAATGTTCTTTGAAAAAGGATTGATGTTAGTATTCATGCATCAGACCTAGGATCCATTTTTTAATAAAATAATGATAACATTGATCACAATACTTCTTGATTTCAAATGCTTAGACATGACATGATAGAAGTAATTACATTTAATTCTCACCGATCTGCTGACATCACTCCTTTGACATCAATGAGCTTCTTTGGCTTCAATGACAACATATTTTCAACCCAAAGGTCTTTTGAACAAGTCAAAAAGATTTTTGTCTAGGACTAACACACAAGTGTAGGATGACAACACACCACACTAGTTTCCCATATAGATAGAAAATAAAAATTATCATAGGAAAACACAAAATACTCTACACATATTTTTGGATGTGAAAGGGATATGGAATACAATTGCACAGTCAGTATGAATTGATAGAAATAAAAATTCTTAGAGGAACTTAAATGAAAAGGATGAAGAAGAGTATATTATGTCACCAATTTTTTTTGATGAAATCCAATATTCATCCAAGCAACTTTTCCACCTATACCTACATTCATAGGACCAAATAGAAGAGTTTGGGTGGATATATAGGATTTTGCCTTAGTCAAACCCCCATATTGGTGTTTCCACCTCCATAAACAACCTTAGACGAGATAATAAAAATAAACATAAAATGATAGCAAGAAAAATATGCTAATCAAGTAAAGATAATATGCTCAACATAAAATCTTGAAGAGTTATGACTCCCAAGTATAGAAGCAAGGTAGCTCACTGGTACAATGAAGAAGCAACAAGATTCTTCAAGATTATAGTAGCCTATTTCCAAGATAACCTCATGTTTGCAACAATGAAGTTTACTCTAAAAACTGTAGAAGAATTCTTTGAAAGATATGTGTAAAGAGAGATGGAGAATACTCAAGAAGTGTTGTATAATGTTGAAGAAGTGTTGTAAAATGTTGAATGAGTTTTGTAGGATGCTCTCCAAAAGATCATTAATGAATCCATCCTCAAAAAAGAGATCCTTTTTGGTTCAAACATAATGTTTGAGTGAATCTCAACAAGGTTGCAAGTTGGAAAAGGTGTTACACTACTAAAACACAATAGGTGTAACATCACAATGGCCAACTTAGTCGCAAATTTTCATGGGATGCAAGCACATTTTGTGAATTTCTTCATGGAATACATCATTTTGTGAGAAAATAAAACTCAAAAATTGAGGAACTAGGGATGCAAAGTGTTGGGAATAGGATTCCATTTAATTGAAATCCTAAACAGATTTCATGTATCTCCTAAGTCCTTGGAAAGTGTTCCCCAACACTAGGATTAGAAAGAGATTAAATTTGAATGAAATGAACATGTAAATTGACATTTGTAATTATTTCTAAATGATAGGAACATGTGGGGATGCCCAAGAAGAGCTCCTACAAAATAGGAGCACATGGGGCACCCACATGGAAGGTGGAACCCACTTTGTTTAACTGTTTGGAGGAAAGATAACACTTCAGTAATGCATGTAAAGATCCTAGAAGTTAGGGATTGATATTTAAATGAGTGGAGTTCCATTCAATTTAGTTTAGTTTAGTTCAATTCAATTCAATTCAATTTAGTTCATTTTAGTTCAATATCAGTTCAATTTAGTTCAGTTCAAATTCAATTCAATTCAGTTATGGTTTAGTTGTCTTCAGTTGCATGTAGTTAGTTTGAGTTGCATGTTAATTTACTTTAGTTGACTTGATTTGCATGCTAATGACTTCAGTTGCATGATAGATAACTGGTGATACATTTAGTTAAGTGGAGATGATCAATCATGCATCATGTTTGCATGAATTGATGGAGAGATATGTTTCAGTTAACAAAGATTGAATTGGACCCACGTTGGGCGCCCAAGTTGGCATCCTGGAGTTAACACCTTTTGCATGAGAAGATATTTACAAGGCTAAGTTAAATGGGCCCATTCTTGGGTGCCAACTTTGAGGAGAAGCTTGGAAGATATTTTCTTGACCAATGATCAGTTCAGAGTTTAATTTGAGGTGCCTAAATTGTGGAGACATTTTTTTCACTTCATGTTCCATGATGGAACTCTACTTGCACAAGATAGGTGTAGGTTTTTGAGAGGAGCTTCAAGCTCTTGTAATTGACAATTCTTTGGAGTTTTCAATGCTCATTATTTTTTATTGATTGCATCAAGTTGAAGAGAGATTTATCAGAGTTTATTACAGGTTGTGAAGAAGAATTGTTCAAGGAAAAAGAAGCATCTCAATCAAGGATTGATACAATGTTATTGTAATCTTATTCTAAGGTTAAATAATACAAGCACTATTGAGTTTTGTGGAGTTTTTTCCCAAAAGGGTTTCTCCACGTATCTATTGTGTCACTTCTATCTTCTTGTCTCATTCTTCTACAATCTTTTGTCTCTTTCTAAAATTGGTAAAATTGATCTAAAATAGATAATCATACACAAAGAATTTGTAACAAAGAACACTTAATTAAATATGCAATCTCATAGTCTTACAAGTTTTAAAGCTACATAATTACCTCCATTTTCAACATTTGGTATCAGAGCTAATGGTTGGTTAGAGTTTGGGATGCCTTTCTCTTAAAATTTTGAAGGTTTTTTGGCTATAGTGGGAGCTTTTACTATTGTGTTATTTCTTATTTGTAAAAACAAGTGTGTTACAATGATTTCTAATTCTTGTTTAGATATTGAAAGATTCAATGGATCTATTTATGAGATGTGGAAACTAAAAATGGTGGATCTCCTTGAAGGGAGAGATCAATGGTTAGTTGTTTGTATTGAGACAAAGTCACCTACAACGATGTCAGATGAGGATTGGGATAAGCTTGAAAAGAAGGAAAGAGGGACCATAAGATTATGTCTTGATGATGATGTTGTCTTGAATGTTTCAAATGAAACTACCACATATAAACTATGGAAGAGGATAGGTGATATCTATCAAACCAAAAGTCTTACTAATAAGTTGTATCTGAAAAGACAATTGTATTCTTTAAAGATGAAAGATGGTGATTCTATTGCAAATCATTTAGATGCTTTTAATTTGATTCTAAGTCAATTAGAATTTGTAGATGTAAAGCTAGAAGATGAAGATAAATGCATTTTGTTACTTTTCTCTTTACCAAAATCTTGGGAAAATTTAATTGTTGCTATCAGTGGTAGTGGTGTGGATTCTAAGATGGACAATATAATTCCTACTCTCCTATCAAAGCAGATGAGGAAGATGTCTAAAATAGGATCCCAATATTCCTTGTTTGTAAGAGGTAGGCCTAAGGAAAATGAATCTAAGGTAGACAAGAAAAGAAAGGGTAAGTCCAAAGGATGATCTAAAACCCCCGGTAAGAGTAAGATAAAGTGTTAGAATTGTGGGAAACCTGGACATGTAAAGAAGGATTGTAAGAGAAAGAAAAAGAGTTATGATGCTTCTATAGAGAAATCCTCGGATGCCATTAATGATGCATTAGTCATTTCATCTAATATTGTTGTTGATAACTCTTGGCTTATTGATTCAGTTGCTCCTATCATATGACTCCTAAAAAGGAGCGGTTCACTAAATATACTGCATATGATGGAGGGAATATCTTCTTTGGAGATAATAGCACAACAAAGGTTGTGGGAAAAGGAGAGGTAAAGTTGTGTTTCAGTGATGGTAGGGTTAAGACCCTTAATGATGTTTTACATATTCAAGGACTTTCTAGAAATCTACTTCCTATATCTAAGTTCAATGATTCTCAAATGCATGTGACATTTGAAAAAGGTGGTTGCAGATTGGTGAAAGGGAATATGGTGGTTGCTAAAGGATCTCGGATTGGGACTTTGTTTAAGCTTAATACCTCCAATTTGAATAAATCAATCAATGTAGTTGAAGCTAAAAATACATGTATGTTGTGGCACAATAGATTGGGCCACATTGATGAAAAAGGTCTTAGGACCATTCTCAATAAGAAAATGGTTGACAGTATTCTTGATTATAATATTGGAAAAAAATGATTTTTGTGAGCATTGTGTGTTTGGAAAGCAATCTAGATCTTCATTTCCTAGAACAAATAAAGCTAAAAGATTATTAGAGATTATTCATTCAGATGTAATGGACCCTATGGATATTGACTCTATTGGAAAATATAGATATTATGTCACAATTATTTATGATGTCTCAAGATACACTTGGATCTATTTTATGCACAACAAATCTGATTTTTTAATAACTTTAAATAATTTAAGGATTTGGTTGAGACAAAATCAGATCATAAGATAAAACTGTTGAGATAAGATAATGGTGGTGAATATTTTTCTAGGGAATTTGATGATTATTGTAAGCATGTAGGAACTGTGAGACAGAAAACTACTCCATATGCACCTCAAAAAAATGGAGTGGCAGAAAGGATTAACCAAACCTTAATAGAAAGAGCTAGGAGTATGTTAAGTAGTGCTAAGCTAGATCGGTGCCTTTGAGCCAAGGTTGTAAGTACTTCTTGTTATATAATCAATAGATCCTCTAGTTCATCTATTGAAGATAAAACTCCTTATGAAATGTGGTTAGGTAGGAAACCTAGTGTTGCACATTTAAGGATCTTTGGTTGTGAGGCTTTTGTTCATGTGCCTAACGAAAAGTGATATAAGTTGGATCCAAAAGCACAGAAATGCATATTCATAGGTTATGGTGAAAATGTAAAAGGTTACAAGCTTTGGAATCCTCTAACCCAAAAAATTACTTTATCTAGAGATGTGATTTTCAAGGAACTTAGAGCTTATTCAAGAGAAGAAAAACCAAAGGAGAAGGATACTTCCCGAACAGTGAATTTTGAGATAAATACCAAGAAGCATGAAGATGCACATGTTGAAGAACAATTGGATGGATTGGATGAGGAGAGTTCATAGAGTTCTTATGAAATAGATGCTCATGATGAGCATATTTAGGAACAAGAAGAAACCCCTTTGAGAAGATCCACAAGACAACAAAATCTCGTTGATAGGTATAGCCCACCTAATTTATGTTGTATATTTTCTTTGATCAGTACTAATGATGAACGTAGATCTTACAGGGAAGCTTTGTCTTCAGATGAGAACAAGCTTTGGTCACAAGCTATGCATGAGAAAATGGAATCCTTGGATACTTGTGACAAATGGGATCTTGAGATTTTTCCCAAAGGAAGAAAGGCCATTGGTTGTAAATGGATCTTTTAAAAGAAAATTGGAGTAGATGATAATCTCGAAAGGTACAAGGCTAGATTAGTAGCCAAGGGCTACTCCTAGAGAGAGGGAGTTGACTTTAATGAAATATTCTCTCCTTTTGCTAAATTAACTTCTATTATATTATTTTTCTCTATTGCTACTGCTTATGATTTTGAAATAGAGAAAATGGATGTGAAAACTACTTTTTTGCATGGGAATCTTGATTAGGAGATTTATATGAGGCAACCTGATCATTTTTTTGTAAAAGGAAAAGAATTAGTTTGCAGGTTGAGATCTTTATATGGATTGAAACAGTCACCAAGAATGTCGTACTAGAAGTTTGATGCTTTTGCATTGAAAATTGGTTATGTTAGCAGTGAGGAAGATCACTTTGTTTACATAAAATTTATTGATGATCAACTTTTAATTATTATCTTGTATGTTGATGACATGCTGTTTATTGGTAATAGCAAGGTAATGATCAAAGAATTGAAAGAAAAACTCTCTAACACATTTGAGATGAAAGATCTAGGGGCTGAAAAATATATCCTTGGTATGGAGATCAAAAAAGATAGAGGTAACAGAAAGATTTTCTTAAGTTAAAGCAACTATGTTGATAAAATTTTGAAACGGTTTAACATGCAGGAAAGTAAACCAATTAATATTCCTTTACCAGTTGGAATGAAGTTAAGTTTAGACATGAGTCCTAAATCTGATTTTGATCATGAGGAAATGTCTGAAATTTCATATGCTAGTGCAGTTGGTAGTTTAATGTATGCAATGGTCTATACAAGACTAGATATAGCCCAACTAGTGGGAGTTCTAAGTAGGTTTATGTCTAACCCTAGTAAATAACATTGGAATTATGTTAAGAGAGTATTTAGATATTTACGAGGTACTTTTGATTACTGTTTGGTTTATCATGGTGCTAATGATATTTATATTATGCATAGATCATTGGACATATAGGATTTTGTTGATTCAGATTGGGCAGGAGACCTGGATAGTCAGAGGTCAACAAGTGGCTGTGTTTACTTTTTTTGGAGTTGTGGTTAGTTGGATGAGTAAGAGGGATCCCATGATTGCTTTGTCCACCACAGAAGCATAGTACATGGCTGCTACACATGCCTCTAAAGAGGCAGTTTGGTTATAGAGACTTGGGAAAGGTATTGGTTTTAATTGCAAGTGAATTAAACTTGAATGTGATACTAATAGTGCTATTTTTTTAGGCAAAAATCCTATGTATCATGCTCATAATAAGCATGTTGATGTTCAGTATCACTTTGTATGAGAAATGGTTGAGAGTGGAAAGGTATTGATTGAGAAAGTTGACACTTTGATCAATGTTGCAGATTATCTTATGAAACCGATTCCTATAGATAACTTCTCTTGGTGCAGGAAGGCCATTAGCCTTGAGTCCTATAATTGATTTATAATAATGATTCCTGGTTTAGAATAATTGAAATGTATAATTTCAAGTGGGAGAATGTTGGGAATAGGATGCCATTTAATTATAATCCTAAACATATTTCATGTATCTCCTAAGTCCTTGGAAAGTGTTCCCCAACACTAGGATTAGAAAGAGATTAAATTTGAATGAAATGAACATGTAAATTGACATTTTCAATTATTTCTAAATGATAGGAACATGTGGGGATTCCAAAGAATAGCTCTTACAAAATAGGAGCACATGGGGCACCCACATGGAAGGTGGAACCCACTTTGCTTAAGTTAACTTCTTGGAGGAAAGATAACACTTCATTAATGCATGTAAAGATCCTAAAAGTTAGGGATTGATATTTACATGACTAGAGTTTAGTTTAGTTTAGTTTAGTTTAGTTTAGCTTAGTTAAGTTCAGTTCAATTCAATTCAATTCAATTTAGTTTAGTTTAGTTCAGTTCAGTTCAATTCAATTCAATTCAATTTAATTCAATTCAATTCAATTCAGTTCAGTTTAGTTTAGTTCAGTTCAGTTCAGTTCAATTCAGTTCAATTCAGTTTAGTTTAGTTTAGTTTAGTTCAGATCAATTTAGTTTAGTTTAGTTTAGTTCAGTTATCTTCAATTGCATGTAGTTAGTTTGATTTGCATGTTAGTTGACTTGAGTTGCATGCTAATGACTTCAGTTGCATGATAGATAATAGGTGATACATTTAGTTAAGTGGGGATGATCAATCATGCATCATGTTTGCATGAATTGATTGAGAGATATGTTTTAGTTAACAAAGATTTATTTGGACCCACCTTGGGCACCCAAGTTGACATCTTGGAGTTAACATCTTTTGCATGAGAAGATATTTACACGTTGAGTTAAGTGGGCCCATTCTTGGGCACCAACTTTGAGTAGAAGCTTGGAAGATATTTTCTTGACCAACAATCAGTTACGAGTTCAATTTGGGGTGCCTAAATTGAGGAGACATTATTTTTGACTTCATGTTACATGATGGAACTCTACTTGCACAAAATAGGCATAGGTTTTTGAGCTAAAGTAAAAAGAGGAGAGTATTTTTCCCAAGGTTTGAAGGGGAAGCAAAGCCTTTTATCCACATGGAGTGTCCCCCAAGGAAGAGATCTAATTCAATCCTATGTATAAAATGGTTAAGTTGCATCACCACAACATGTTATCTACAAAAAAACATGTTAGGTGAAAAGAAAATTTTTAACATCAAAAATTATTGTATAGACACAAGATGGCATTGATATGTATGTGTAGAAAGTTGTTTTATGCTAGGGACCATATGACAATCTAATTGACCTATGACTACTACAAACTATGTTGTAAGATAGTCATACAAGAGAGACATAGACATTCATAGATAAAGTCTAGTGGGTTTCCCCATGCTCAATGACAGGTAAGATAGTTGAATGCAAACATACTTTGAAAAGAGTCATAAGGTAAGAGATCTATAATATGAATGTGATACCCCTATCCTAATCCCCCATCCACATCCTCCTATCTAAATCCTTCATCCGCATATACCCACTACCCTAATCTTCCATGCCAATATGCTCACTCTAATCCTACCTTCATACCTTCGTATCCTAATCCAACATCCACATCAACTTATCCTAATCCCACATCCGCAGTTCAATATCTCCATCCACCACCCACATCCTTGTGTCCTAATTCACCATGCCAATACCCCTATCTTAACCCTTCACCTAATCCCCCATCTATTCCCAGTCCTGCATCCAATCCCATTCCCCTATCTAATCCTAGCCCACCAATCCCTAGTCCTAATCCCCCACTAATCCATAAACCTTCATCCACTCCTACCACACCATCTCATCTTAGAGTATGCAAGTCTCTCATTTCAGAAATTCTCCAAGGACTTGTAATAAAGAAGACATCTCCCACTCCACACATTGCAGTCATGGAACCATGCCATCCCAACCCATCATCCATGGTTGTTAGTAACAAAACCCTTCTCCATCCAACACCTATCATTGATGATACCATCACATCTACCAAATCCATTGAACCCCCATCCCCTACCATCACATCCTCAGAATCCACTGAGTCCCCATCTCCTACCATCACATCCTCTGAATCTACTGAGTCCCCATCTCCTACCATCACATCTACCAAATCCATTGAACCCACATCTCCTACTATGAGAACCATCGAATCCATCGAAGACACCCAATTCCAATCCACTCCCTCTACTCCTAGATCTACCCAATCCATTGAAGATACCCAAATCCAATCCACTCCTCCCACTCCTAGTAGCACCAAAACCCATTCCAGTGAACCTCATGGATCTTCCATCCCTCCATCTTCCCCACTTGAAGAGTCCCAACAAGAATCCCTTATCGTGCCTCCTGCACATGATGAGTCATGCCAAGAACCTAATCCAAAGCATGTCAACATATCCCCTTCTCCAGATCAAGATCCTACCATCTCATCTAGTCCACCTCAAGATCATCGTCCCCCATCCGTTCCATCCCATGATCCCCTTGTCATTCAATCTTCCACCACTCCATCTTCATCTCCATCGCATGAGCCTGCTACCACAAATCCAAATCCTATCATATCCCCTAACCCCTCTCCTAATATCACCTATCCACATGCTGCTATCCCACCATCTCCCTCTCATGATCCCCCATCATCGCCTAAAACTTACTATACCTACACCGCTTGCATATCCCCTTGGTACTCTCACATTCCTCCATGGTGGTCTCCTCGCAGAAGAAAAACAAAGCATATACACCAACCCTCCTCTTCCACCTCATAATGAACTCACATAATTCTTCCAGAATAACAAAAATCCTATCCTAGATCAAATACTCAAGAGAATGAACTATCAAGGAAAAGTTTTAGGCCTGCATGAGCAAGGTATTATAGAGCCCATCCAAGCTAAAGAACATTTGTATCCGCAAGGTCTTGGATGTACTACTCATGACTCGCAATCCAAAAATGTTGGTACAACCTCTAGACGTCCTCAACGAGCCTTTTCCAAAAGAAATATTAGCTCTTCCCATCGCCCCACCAGATCATATGTGGCCATCCCTCCTCCTCTATCATATCACCTCAAAACAACCGTCCATCTTCCTCCTTCATCTGCTCCATCCATTTTGGGTCCTTACATCTCTCCATCTACCATCTCCAATCCTCCATCTACCATGCCCTTGTTTCCTTTAGGTCCTACGTCTATTTTGGGCCCCTATATCCCAAAATCACCTCCTCCATCTCGTCATATCCATCATTTCATCCATTCATCACCTATCCATCTCATCCATCATAAACATCCTAATCAGGATCGACAAAGGCACATACCTAAACATCCTCCATCTACACATAATCCCCATACTCCTACCCCCATCACTCCACATTATCCATCTTCTCACACCCATCCCATTGCTACTAAAATCACTTTGGTTGTTAAAGAAAAAATGCACCAATCTAAACATCCGCATGAATCTAAAGCTCCCCATGTCCTCTCTATACGACATGTTGAAGAAAAGAAAAATCAAATCCAAAATCCAAATCAAATCTGTAGGCCACAAAGGCCCACCAAAGCAAAGATCAAAACCATGTGGATCCCAAAGAAAAAAGATGCAATGCCATCACATGAAAAATCCATAAGAACATCCAAAGTCGCTAATCCAAAAGCTAATCATACACCCCTTTCATCTCCTAAGTCTGTTTTGGGTCCTTATGTCCCAAAATTCATCATTCCATCTCCTCCATTATCCCCACATTCTCCATCCCTTAATCCTATTATCTTTTCACATCCACCACCACATGTGCCAATGTTGGTCCTGAACACATCTCCCCATCACATCTCCACCCCATCATTCTATCCATACCCTTTCCAGCATCCCATCCACTCTCCCATGTATCAACCCCATCAAATCCCTCTAATTCATCGTCATGCATAATCCACTTATCCTAATAAGGTTGTACCAACATCCAACAGTCACTTTAAACATGGGCTCATAACACCTTGATCCTTATCACATGTTTTCTAAATCTGTTTATCCACTTCCTTATCCTTACCCATCTCCTTCTACATGACATCCAAAAAGTCAAAAAAAAAAAAAAGTAAAGAGAAATAATCCATCCAATGGTGAAAACTTGGCAAACAAGTGCCTTGGATAAGTACCATGATGAAAACTTGGCAAACAGGCATCATGCATAAATCCCCATCTACACTTAGGAGCAACTTCCTGATATGCATTCCCGCTATGCTTCCCGCTATACACTCGTCCTCTTCATAAAACCCCTCCATCCCACCTATCTTCCGCATCCTACCATCATATCCCATTTATCTCCCATCCCTCCATCCTTCTTGTGATCTTGATCAAAACAAGGGCACCTATCTATACATGCTTTGGCCACCTCTTGGTTTACATTCCCTTCATCCATGCTCTATCATATTCCTTGGTCACTCATCCTATCCACCTATGGTCATCTCCTTTATCTTCCCATCCACTCGTCCCCCATCCCTCATGCCTCATCATATATGACATATCTAGAGTGGGGGGGCATCTGCTTCCTTTGTGACATAGTCCTTGGAGACATTATCTATCATAACATCCCTTCCATCTCCCCATTCGTATCTTCGTATCCATCTATCCTAGCATCCCTTTCATCTCCCAATCCTTATATCCCTATCCATTTATCACAGCATACCTTTCATCTCCCAATCCTTATCTTCGTATCCATCTATCCTAGCATCTCTTTCATCTCCCAATCCTTATATCCCTATCCATCTATCACAGTATCCCTTCCATCTCCCCATCCTTATCTTCATATCCATTTATACTAGCATCCCTTTCATCTCCCAATCCTTATATTCCTATCCATCCAAACAATCCCTCCCATCCTTCATCCATTCTTTCATCTTTATCCTCATCCCATCTCACAATCCCTTGTCATTGGTATGTGGCTATAGGCCTCCTTCCATGCAACCCAATGCCCTTTATCTCATCGCCCTCACTTTTGCTTCTCTTACACATCTTTTCAATCTTTTTTCTTTTTCTTCATGTTCATCACCCTGTCCCTCCTTTTGCTTTTCTTTGTCGCAGTGGCTCCGCTCCTCCCCTGGGTGTGTGCACCCCTCTGCCCGCCCTCCCGAGGCGTGTGCACTCGCCCAGGGCGTGTGCGCCCCTCTGGGGCGTCTCCCCCTCGGGGCGTGTGCGCCCTCCCAGGGCGTGTGCACCCCTTTGGGGCGTCTCCGCCCTCCCAGGGGTGCGCTCGCTCGAGGCGTCTCCGCCCTCCCGGGGTGTGTGTGCCCTTCGGCGTTCTGCCCTCCCGGGGTGTGCGCCCTTCAGGGCGTCTATGCCCTCTTGGGGCGTGTGGGGCGTCTGCGCCCTGTCTGGCGTGTACGCCCTCCTAGGGCATATGCGCCCTGATGCCCTCGTCGGGGCATCTCCACCCTTCTGTGCGCCGTGTCCGCCCCGCGGCCCGGGGTGCATACGCCCCACTATGGCGTGCCCCTATCCCTGCCAAAAATTCACACTTTTACTATCTTTTTCGGAAAACTGATCTCGACCCAATTGTTTACTTTTGCTCCCGAACAAAACCCATGTTTTGAAATTTTCAAAATTGATTTTTGATTTTTACACCGACACTTCCAGAGGCCATAACTTTTGACTCAGGTGTTCGTTTGAGCTGAAATTTGATGAGTAGTTGCATTATGAGATACCAAGTGGATTTCCAATAGGTTTTGTTGAAAGTTGTTGGAACCCGTTTTGACCCATTTTCGAGGCCTCAAACTTTCATCTAGGCCCTCAAAATCCCAATTTAGTGTTTGTTTCTAGCATTTTGAAAAATTGTTTTCACTCATAACTCAAAATGCATATCTCGAATATGGGATGTTATTTGGCAATTCATCCTATCTCACCAATGGGTATTTCTTGGAAAAAATTGGGACTCTCAAACATACGACCATGAAGTTTCCTAAAATGGAAAAATTTGACAATTTTTGAAAATTGCCAAATTTGGAAAAATCTGCTTGTCAACACCTTACATCCCTTAAGCCCCCCAACTCGGTGAAGAATCAATCCAATCATATCCTTCAATAATTCTAGTCTTCAATCCAATCCTCATCTAAGCTTTAATCTTATCCCAATCTGAGCTTAGCCAAACCCCTAATCTGGGCTTTCATCCATCTGCAGTCAATGTCTTTGGATACCAAACAAAGTCTTAAGATCCCTCCTTCCATCTTCTTCAATTTTGTCCTATTCATCCATTCTAATAAATCCATTCACTCATTCCATCTATCATATCACCACTTCATTGAACCTCCTATCATCTCAAACATTCATCAAACCTCCTTCTATCATTTCAAACTCTCATTCCATAATCTTGATCAATCGTTTACTCATTCTAAGTAATCTTCCACCTGTTCCCACCCTTCACCTTCTAGTTCCAATAATCAGTCATCTATCCATCTAGTCACCTTTTCCTCATCCAAATCCTTATCCCTCTATCCAATCCACCCACACAATCCTTTTCCTCCCCCCATCCTCTCCCCTCATCCCATCTCATAATCCCTTGTCATTGGTATCTAGCTATAGGCTTTTCCCCATGCAATCCAATGTCATCTATCTTATCATCATCACTTCTACTTCTTTTGCATATCTTTTCTATCTCATCGTTCATCACTTCATCATTCATCTATATGGCATGTCATTCGCCCACTTCATCTTTGATGATTTGGATAACTATCCCATCCCTGAGCTTTATATAGTCACTATCCTCCAATCCAATCCAATAGGTCTATCTTGTTCCGTCGTGTCAGTTCCATCATTTTATCCCCTTATCTAGGGTTATCTCATCATCTTTCATCCATCACTTGTATGTGGCCTTTTGTCGAGCTACGTTGCCCCTACGCTTTCACGTAGGCAAGGTCGATCATTTGATCCACCCCCGGGGTTCCATCCATCATCGCTCTATATTGTCCACTTTTCTCCTATTCTCCATCCTATCTTGGTCATCTATCGAAATCTCCATCATGGTCAATCATCAGCCTTTTATCGAACTACGAGGGCTCTGTGCTTCCACATAGGCAAGGCTAATCTTTGATCGGCCCCCGAGCCCCTAGGTCGCTAGGATGTGTTAGTTTCCTATCTTGTGTCATGTCTCTCGTGTCGCGTCATCAAGCTATGCCCTTATCTAGCTGGTTCTTAACCAACAAGATCTACTTGTATCATCAAATCCAATCAGTTTTGAATATCCTACAACATATCGATCTTTTAGCTTAGTATCCATCATTGGTCTCAACAGGATGCATCCTTCCTAACAGACCTCATCAATCCCATCCATCCCCTTTGATTGATCATATGGCAAAGGACGTTTGAAATTGATTGTGATCTTTTGATGCTTTTGGCTTTTGTTTATCATTTGAGCTCCCTATCATCACTTGTCATGGTCGCCTTGATCCATCATATCATGGTGTGCTTTGACTAGTCAACATAGTGGTGTATTTTGATCTTTTGTTTGTCTTCTCGATTGTCCCACGTAGTACCCACCAAGATCCCTGGGGTCTTGTGTTATGCTGGGGCATCCTTGTGTGCTTGTGGTTATCCCAATACCTGGCCTGACCAAGGTCACCATGACTTTGGGGTGTTGGGATAGCCTTCTTGTTTGTTATGTTTGTTTTGTGCATTAGACACTAATCCGCCTAGGTTCTTCATACCTTGGCGTCTTGTGTCTTATGCTATAGCAAAATCAGTGCTCCGACGATGGCAACTTGCATTTGGATTTCATTTCATCTTCATCCTCCATCACACTCCCCTCCCAATCTCCCATCACCTTGCATCATCTTCCTCATCTCCCTTGGCATCACATCATCTATTTCGAGAGCACACGTGTTCTCTTCAACCCCAATGTCCTCTCAAGGGGGCATCCTCAATCCCTACTCTTCATCTCGACCCCCATCATCTTTCTTCCTAGTCATCCCTTTGATGATTGGGGCATCTTTTCCAATCTAACCATCTCCTTCTAGGTTCTATATTTTAATATTCTTTGAAATGATGCTACTTCGTAACACCATCTCAAAGAGGGGCAAAATGTAGACATCCAAATTTGGACACTTAATTTATCCAAATTTATCACTTTTCATCTAAACATCCTCTTATATGAGTTAATTAAGTAATATTACTATTATTTAATTAATATCTTTAATTCTGCTAAATCCCTAAGGTATTTAATTAATAATTAAATACCTTACCCTCCTTAATCATCTTTTCATCAAATAAATTAAATAAATATTACATTTATTTAATTCCTCACATGTCATTTTCAGCTAATCCTAATCCATTTCCTAATCTCTTCATTAAGGATGTGCACATGCCTAATCCTTGATTAGGATGTGTCACATCCTCCAACTTTTGCAAGTTGGCTTTTAATCCTAATTAGCCCCTAATTATCCTCTAATTACTGATTAATTAAGCCTAATCATTCCCCAAGGAATTTTTAATTCCTTTTTATTCTTCCTAGATTCCCCTCTTTTATATGTGAATTTTTAATTCATATTCCATCCTTCCAAGGCTTCTAGAACCTTGGACTTGTCACAATCTCCACATGTGACCAACCTTGGACTTGTCACAATCTCTACATGTGACCAAGTCCCACCTTTTTGGAGCCCATCTTTTATCTTTTAGACTTTCTTAAGAATGTGAATTTTTAATTCACAACTTATTTCCCCAACCACCTTTCCTTTTCCCATGTAGATTTTTGAGGAATTCCAAAATTCCTCAAATGTCCCTTTCACTCCCACTTGGGGACAAGAAATCCCTTTTTGTGGAAATCTTCTCACTCCCCAAGGTGCATGTCCTTTTTCCACCTCATGTACCTTCTTGACACTCATCTCCATCTCATATCCCCTTGGCCACTTCACCCTCCACATGTCAAGATGTGAGGGCTTGTGAGTTCTCAACCCACCATAGCCCTTCATCTTGACCTTGTTGGATCAATCTTGACCATTGAATTCTCTAGAGAATTCAAGATCCTCTATAAATACCCCCTCCTCAAGGGCATTTTTATAACACTTAGTCATTTTGCAACTACATGCTACCATTTTGTGCACTCATCTAGTCTACAATTACATCCACTTGCATTCACATCCAAGCACATAGTAAAATCCTCCATTTTAGCCACATCAAGAGCCATCAAGGAGCACACATATCATTCTAAGCAAGGGCCAATCAAAGAGACACCAACAGCAAGGAAGGTAAAACCATTTGTGTCTTGTGTTATCTATTTTCCTTATTGTTTTGTCACTCTCTTTTGGCTAATCTTGAGGTGTCCTTGGTTTTCCTTATCATTCGTATTTTGAGCTATTTTATGCACTAGAATAGGATAAATTCCAAGGTATACATATGGAATGCTACCTAACATGAAAAGTATCCATTCCATGGATAGCACATGGAACCCACAACATCAAAGAAAAGAAATGCATAAGGGAGATAGGGGATCCTAGTATTTTGGGGTCAGTATAATTCATATCAATAGAATCTATGTATAACTATGTATGAATTATCATCATGTCCATAAATATTATATATTGTGAAGAAGGAGCACACAAATCCAAAATGAAAATAAAAATTTGGGTCAATATGGAAGAAGGCCTAAATTCTCTGAATGCTTTGCATTGTCCCCAAATGTCAAAATTCAAAATATGACATAAAGAAGAGTGATGATACAAATAGAGGAAATATATGATAGGTTGTCTCCCTTGTATCCAAGTACCTATGGGGGTATCTTGGGTGCTCTAGGAGAAACCATAAACATATACAAGTAAGTGTAACTAAGGGTTAATTTCAGGTTATATTAAGGTTAGAAAATCAATACGAATCAAGAAACCCAAAGAAATTACAAAACACAATGGAAGTAAACATAAACAAAGCAATTATACCATCTAATCGCCGAGACCTCCATGATTCACTTTTGTAACACCTTCTAACTTGTTGGTTGATGTGTTGCCCTCAGATTCGATGTGTGAGCAATCTGGAAACAAAAGTCTAAGTCCTACACCAAGCTTTGAAGGATTTGATCCAAGTCTATGTCTATGTCTAAATGACTAAAAATGCCTATGCCTAAATATGCCCAAAACTTAATGAAATATGACAATCAATGCAGCAATCTCTGTGAAATATCTAAGTATGTCAGTGCGTAATCTAAAAATGAGAACAAAATAGCATTTTATAGAAAATGCCATTTTGAATGGACAGACGAGATCGACTTTTGACAGAGATCTAAAATCAGAGGCCTAGATTAAATTTGATAATCCCTAATTAGGGTTAGGGAAAAATCATTAAGTGAGTGGTCGAGATGTCATCCAAGAAGATCAAATCGGCGGTGGAGAATAAATGAGATAATTAATTCTAAAATAAAGATTTTCAAAAATCAAGAAGATAAGATTTGAACTAAAGATCATATTTGGAAAATCAAGAATCTACCCGATTACTTGATTTTTAGAAGATTAATTACCATTTTGAATTAAATTAATTCAGAATATGGATTTTGTGAAATAATAAATAATTGATTTTCAAATCATTTACCAAAATGGACTGGCAGTTAAGAATGTGATGACATTTTAAATAATTTATTTATTTAAAATGAGAGGAATATTAATTTTGACAATTAAATAATTAAAGATAATTATTTAATTTAGCAGATATGATCAATAATTAAATAAATTAATCAATTCATTTAATTATGACAATTAGTGACATATTAAATAAATAAATAAAACTTATTTATTTAATAATCGTGAAGAAATGAAAAGGGTGATTAAATAAATTAAGAAATTTATTTAATTAAGGAAGACTTAGACAATTAATGACATATTTAATAAATAAATAAAATTTATTTATTTAATAATCATGAAGAATAAAAGGACATGAATTAATTAAATAATTATGAATTATTTAATCAATAGTTGAATGTGGACCAAAGACATAATTAAATGTCATAATTATGCTAGGACGAAAGTGGTAAAAATAGAGCTTGCAAGCCTAGGTCATTTTTAAGTGTCTACAGTAAGTACAAAGGAACATAGACAAATAGACAAACTCTAATATAAAGACATGAAGGGCACTAATCTAGTTGAGGTTGATCATTCCTAGTAAGTCATCTTCCTCCCAATATAGATCATAGGAGGAAGGAGGCCAAGCTCATAAAGGGAAAAAAAATAAGGCAGTATTAGGTGTCTCACCTACAGCAAAGGCTAGATATGAGGGTGCTTCAATGTCCCAATCTACTAGTTCTTACGAGTTGAGTGAATGAATTTGTAAAAGTAGTTGACAGAGCTAGAATATCCTTTCAAGAGTTGAATGTACACTTCTCTAAAGAGGAGTGTGGAAAATTAATTATCGGTTGTGGAAGAATAGGAGCCTCAGTGTGAACCTTTGGAAGAGGAGTAGTGACAAACTCTGACAAAAAAAGGAATTTCCTCAATGATTAGAATAGAAGAAGAAAGAGGTGCTAAAGGAGAAGGATTTTTTTGGAAAATTTTAGGGATTATATTTTTCTCTAGCTTATGCTTAGATGGAAGGCTAGAGAGTTGAGAGGTAGGAGAAGCAGATAGGACTACATTAGACATGACCTTCATATGGGGCATTTCTATGGGCTACACTGATGGAGGAACATTAGGTAGAGAAGTTATAAGAGGTGGTTCTAGAGAAGGTGAAATGAATATATGCGCCTTTTATGTTGAGGTTCACTTGCATCTCTTGAAGTATCTAGGAGTAAGACGAAATTAGGAGCAAAAATAGAAGAAGATTCAAGAGTTTAAATAGAAGACTTATCCTTGATCTTTTATGCGACATCACATTATCTTGCCATCGTACATTGATGATGCTTATGCTCACACACAAGATGGTTTTGATGAATATGGGGACTAGGAACAAAATCCTTAGAAGACATCAAGGAAATTGGTGAAGTTGTCTTTGTAGCCATTATTGATAGAAGGATAGACTCTGCAAGAGAGACTAGAGATGTTAGGTGTGTAGGAACCTTAACCTTAACAACGAGCACCTTTCCTCTTTGTGCCTTTTGGGAAAGAGGAAGAATAGAAGGAACCCTAGAGGGTTGAGATATCAAAGCTACACACGAAGGACCAATAAAAGAAGATTTCTCATCCTTACCATACAAAGTAGGGTGAGTGATGTCAAGAAGAATCAAAAGCCCAAAGACATGGTACTTTGACTTTGACAGTGTGAGGGCCTTTCCTTTCTTTGTGCTAAGCATAGTCGAAGGAATAGAAGGAGCCACTGGAGGTTGCAAGGTCTTAGAAGAACATGGAAGTCTACTCAAGGGAACATGCTCGTCTTTATCCCTCGATGATGAAGGCCTAGAGGTCAAAGCATGTTGTTACATAAGAGTAGGTTGAAATGGGGTTGTAGAAGAAGAAAGAGGTGGAACTAAATCAAATGTTAAGCCCCCAGTCTTGTGTTTATAATACTTTGTATAACAAGTCACCATGAGGTAGCATGGGTCCGACCAAAGTAGGCCACAAATGGTCAAGAGAAAAGACCCCATGTGACACTAGTGGCTTGTATCTGGTGTCCTAGATAGTTTGCACAATTCCCTCATAAGGAAACTTTAGACACTTATGGATAATAGAAGTGAAGTTACATTCATGGAAACTAGCCAAAGAATGTGTAGTTTTCCTTTGAATAAGTCAGACTCTAGTATCATAACAAATGTTGTAGAGATAGCTTTGGGTCCCACAAGGACTGATAGGGAAATAGATCCCAAAGGGGAAAGGTAGTCTTACACATGGCATACATCACCCTGTGTAGGTCATTAATGAAGAGCATCTCCTATATTATAACATTGACTCTACTGGTAGGGTCAACCATAATGTTGGTGATGATATTACCATTGACCTAAGCAATAATATAGAGGGAAGAGTACTCTCCATGATAAGGAAATTCATTAGGCATAAAAGATATATCAGGAGTCTTAACCTTCTGACTTGAAGGAGATATTGGAGTGATGGACACCATGTTCACATATGTGATGTCATCAAATAGGGCAGAAGAAGTGGTGATAAATTTATAAGAGTACAATGGAAGATTATATGTGTTAATCTATAGCTAGCTATTAGCTTTAGTAATAGATTTGTTGGGGTTTTGCTTCTTACTATCAAGGCGGATGTTACCACTATCTATGTGATTATGAATTACATGTCTCAGGTGTACACATCATTTAGTGTCATGTCCAAGAACTCAATGGTATTGGCATAACTTAGAAGCATCATACCAACTAGTGTATGGCTTGTTTTCAAGAAGCGGTCTAAATTTTTAGAGGTTGATTAAATTGTCTTTTAATAATTTTTGAAATACACTAGAATAAGAATCAGATAATTTTATGAAAACTTGATTATGTTGTGATCCAAGTGTACTATTCACATTTTTATAAGGGATAGTTACCACATTAGCTATTTCTTTATTCTTCTTTAGCCCTTCAAAAGAAGACATAACCCCAAAATTATCAAGATGTGAGGATGAGGTAGAAGTCCATACAAGGCCAACATCTACTGATAATCTCATAGTGCAATACACAAATGAGAAAAGGAAGGATATTTCATCAAGGAAACTCATTCCTCAATGTTAGTTGGAGACTTCCCATGAACATTCTTTGAATGTCATGATCAAGTAGGGCATAGGGAATTTGTAAAGAGATAGATTGGTAACCAGAAATGAAATTAGTTAACTTCTCATTAGGTTATTACTTACCATGGACAAGACCAGCAATACTGACCTTAGAGCTAATGTTTTCTTGAAACCGTTGTAAGAACTAATTCATGAGTTGATCAAAAGAAAAAATGGAATTATTAGGTAATGAGCAAAACCACTCGAACACGATCTCCTTAAGAGATCATGAGAATAATTTTTCTAGCAAATGATCTTGATGAAAAAATTCACTACATAAAGTGTTAAAGGAATTAGCATGTGTTTTTGGATCTCCCTTACCATTGAACTTATCAAATTTAGGAATCTCAATCCCTTGGGGCATAGGTTTATTCAATATCTTCAAATCAAGAGGGTTGTGATGATAGTAGAGTGAGGGTGGATTGTGTGGTAGCATTAGTTAGATTAGCAAGTTGAGATATTATTTGACCCACATTTTGCAATAGGGTGTTTAAAATGGGATTAGATGGAAAAGGAGGTGGATTGGCCATTTTAGCATAAGCTTACATTATGGAAGTTTGAAGTGAAAAACTAGGTGGACGAGGGATGTTATACCCCAAAGGATTATGAGACACATTAATTCTAGAAGTAATAGGAGGTACATATATACCATTTTTGTTATTAGACAAGGACATAGGAGGTATAGTAGGATTAGCATCTACCATGTATACATACACCTTGGGCATTGGAATGTTCAACTAGGTACTAGTGACATCTAATTGAGCATCATGAGGTCAACTCAAGATCGAAGTATACAAAGATACATGACTCTCAACTATGTTTTTTAATGCATGAAGCAACTCAAGGCCTTTTCAATCTAAGATGAGAAAGTTCCTTAGATTACCAACAATAGGGTGGCTTGAGTAAATAGGTTGTCATGGCTAAGGAAATATTCAAAATGCTTTAGGTTCTCTTCTAAAGATTGAACCTACTAAAAGGGAACCCTAAGAGAATTTTCATAATCTATAGAAGGGGGAGACTTTGGGGGAGAATTCTAAGGAGAAGAATTCCCAAAGATCGGATGGGAGCCAAAATGATCAGGATTTCCAAAAAACATTAGACTATGTCTACTAGGACTATATCATGTTGGAAGAATAAAGAAGAAAATTTTATTATATAGCTTTGTGTTATCATTGGTGTCACCATGTTATATGAGTTGCAAGTGCAAGTTGAAGTTCTAGCTTGATCTGGTATTTTGAACCTGTATGTAGTTATTATCCTCCAATATTTTGATCTGCAATCCTCCGCTAATGATTATATTTGCTTGTGGTTTTGGGAAATGGTTTTTGGATGTTGGAAGCTTGTAAGTTCAGAATCTCATGTGCACAGGTGCTCGTATGATGAGTTGGCATTATTCTGTTGTTGCATTTTGTCATTAGGTCTATCCCTGGCTGACCTAATGAATAGTTGATGTTGTAATGGATTAATTTTGAGTTGCGGATGTATTTGTGACCTATCTTACATCCATGTCGACATGTTGTAGTATGCTACATGCTTGAATTATTTTTGGAAAGTTTTTTTGTACAAGCTTGAAGCTAACAATTGATCTTTTTGGTGAATAAGGGTTGCATCTAATTAGGCCGACCTAATTGATGCTTGTCGATGAATCAGCTATATATTGGATTGTTTTGAGATTATAGGAGTTGTGAAGAAGTATGAAGTGTGCAAAGAAGAAAATTATGTGAAGATGATGAAGTGTGTTAAGTCAGTTTACTAAGCATCAAAGGAACTAAATTAGCACTTGTTAGGTGTAACTTTATCAGTTCATTCTCTAGCTATAAGCCATTTTTGTTATTGTATCTTTTATAGGTAGTGAGCCTCCCATTTTGGAAAATGAGTATTGATATTGATCCACCCTTTTGTAATATCTTATAACTGGTTATACTATATTGTGAGCTAATCCTCACCATGGTTTTTCCCGTTTTGGGTTTACCACGTAAAAATCCTAATGTTCATGTGTTGTGTGCTTTTATGCTTTGTTAATGCTCTTGCTCATTTTTATTGTTATATGCATTGGAGTAATTGGATGGTATTTGTTCAATAAGTTTAAGAAGATACTGATTCACCCCCCCCCTCTTAGTATCTTGGGTATTCAACATATCAGTCTAGAGGTATAGTAGCTCTCAAACTTCTTATAACTATGTATCCAGAAGTTGTAGGTTGCGTTGTGAAGCTCATATAAGAGTATTCACAATGTACAACCTTGAAAACTCCAAGAAACAAGAGAAGAGAATGCAAGAGAAAAAAGTTTTAAGATTTTAGATGATGTTATTTTGGAGAAAATTTTTGCAAGAAGGTGAGTTCACATTGAGTTCACCAAAATGTAGAGTATGAAAAGTGAATCATTGTGAAGGATAATCAAATCCTTCAAGTATTCAGATTTCAACCCTCCACTCATGTAAGCCTTTGAGTAACTATGAATTTTAAGCTAACCTATTAATTAGTTAAATGTGTGTTTTTAAGAGCACAAAAATTATCTAGACTCTTTAGACATCAAAAATCAAAAGTGCAGGGTACAAAGGTCTTTTGAATATCTTGACAATCTCTCTATCCAAGACTAATGCATCGATGTAGGATGACAACATGTTGCACTAGGGTCTTGTATGGAAAAAAAATAGAAACTATCACAGGAAAACAAAAAATACTTTGCACAATTTTTTGGACATGAAAGATATATGTGATACAGTTGCCAAGTGAACATAAAATGACAGAAATAAAAATGCTAAGAGGAACTTAAATGAAAAGGACAAAGAAGAGTTTAGTATGTCACTAAATTTTTTTTTGATGAAATCCAAGCTTTCTCCAAGTAGATCTTCCACATGTACCTACACACATAAGACTAAAGAGAAGAGTTTGGGTGGCTGTATAAGATTTTTCCTTAGTCAAACCCTTGTATTGGTGCTTCCACCTCCACAAAGAGCCTTAGACAAGATAATATAAATAAACATAAAATGATAGCAAGAACAATATGCTAATCAAGTAAAGATAATACACTCAATGAAAAATCTTGAGGAGTTACCACTCCCAAGCACAAAATTAGGATAGCTCACTAGTGTAACGAAGAAGCAACGAGAGTCTCCAAGATGATAGTAGCCTCTTTATAAGATAACTTTGTATCTGCAATAATGGATTTTACTTTGAAAACTTGTAGAAGAGTTCTTTGAAAGATATGTGTAAAGAGAGATGGAGAATGCTCAAGAAGTGTTGTAGAATGCTCAAGAAGTGTTATAGAATGCTCAAGAAGTTTTGTAGAATGTTGAAGTGTTGTAGAATACTTTCCAAAAGATCAAGAATGAATCAATCCTCAAGAAAGATGGATTTTTTGGTTCGAATAGCCTTCCCGGGCAATTCTCCACAAGGGTGTAGGTTGGCAGAGGTGTTACACTACCAAAATGTGATATTTGTAACATCTCAACGACCAAGGAACTAGGCATGCTAGGTGGTGAAAGATGGTTTTGGGTTGACGAAGAGCATAATTATCTAAATTTATCTAAAGAGGAAGGCATATGTAATGTGAAATTACATAGGATGCAATTTATGACATTATAATATCATAACATAGTGATTTATGTGGGGAAAACCCTTTCAAGAGAAAAACCCCCCACTCTAAAATCTACCCAATTATTATTCAAAAATAAACAAGATTACAATATACTTGCACAAAAAAAATTCTCATAGGAGTATCACCAACCAAAGATCTGGAGGAAAATCAATAACTATAAGACTCTTACTCACAACCTTCATCTCATTTCGATATTATATAGGAGATAAAATACATGAAAAGTTATCAAATGATATTACAAAACCATGAGCTAAAGCCACCTAAAAAGGGGCATCCATCCTTGTCTCCGATAAAAAATTCCTATGATGTGTCAAAACACACACCACCACATATAACTCCCCCTTTACAACTCGTTTAGGTTTCCAACACATTTTTACATCTCCCACTTTAGGAGACCCAACTTTTAGAGGCCATATTTTTTATTTGGGTGTTTGATTGATGAACTATTTGAACCGTTAAAAAACTCTTGAAGTGCTCTATCAAGCTATAACCTTTTTTTTACCACTTTTGGGCCCAAAAAATGCCTCTAAGGAATTCAAATTGGACTTTGAAACTTTCAATTATGAAAACTTTAATATATTCAAATCCAAACATAATCTTGTGAAAAACTTTAAGAGCATACTTATTTAGCCATTTTGAATATTTGTTCTCAAATTTAAACTTACTATAAATAGTAACCACATGTAATTGCAAAGCTGAGACACCATTTTCCTAACATAAGGCTTACAAGATATTGAGTATTATTTTTAACTAGCAAAATATATCTTTTATATACTAGTGTAAACATTAAACATGCAATATTTTACTTTATAGAACCATATATTTGTCGAGCAAGGGTTCTAATATATTTTCTCATCTTTTATAGCTTATTTCTAGAGAATAGAGGTGTTTTGTGGAGAACTAAATTTACTCCTTATTAGAGTCAAACTTTTGTGTGAACATTACAATTTTCTTGTTCACTTTGAGAGTAAGTAATTTCATGTGAGAAATTTTGTTGGGGCTAAGATTAAATATAAGATATTTTAATTCTAGAACTCAATTTTAGAGCTAAATTTTTATATATTTTGTAGCTCAAATGAGTATTTTTATTATAAGAGATGAGTAGATGGGAGACTGGAAAAGTGATTTTGATCATTTTCTATTATAAAAAAAAGGATGTATTTTTTATAAATACAAGCTCTCTTCATAAAATGGGTTGATCTTTTTTTTTCAAACATAGGTTGTTTGGTTGAATTTATAGAATTTCCTTTGGTCTTCATGTGTTCTTGGGTATCAAATTTTACTTTAAAGTATAAATTACTATTTGAGTCATTGTTATATAAATTTGGAAAAGGTGTTTGTGAGTAAAAATTATCTCCATGATTGTAATGAAATAACTTGCACAATAGAAGAATATGATAGGAAATATGATGTAAATACTTGATAATGACTAAGAGTAAAAAACCACTTTGAGGAGGGAAACCTCCAAATATCTCTAATGAGAACATAATTCATTATATGATCCTAAAAAAAGACTCACTACCTCCTATATACCTTATTTCTGCCTAGTATATCACCCATGCCAACTTAGATAACCCTATATAAGCCCTAGGCCAGCCTAATTAGCTAAATAATAATATAATAATGATAATATGACTTAATTTAAAAGTTAAGATAGCCACAAGATGACTATTCATAACCTAGTGTACTCTAATATTAAGGGTGTAGTATGCTCCCCTCTTTAAAGAAGAATTGTCCTCAATGCTAAGAAAGTCTAGATGCTTTTAAATAAACCCCTCTCCTCCCATGTGGCATCTTTGATTGGTAAATTTTTCAATGGATGAGATACTAAGTGTTCTAGTCCTTAGCTTCCTTGTGTGTTTTTGAAGAATAAACTCTGGTTCCAATATAATTCTTCATTTTCTATTGAGCTCAGCTAATATTGTCTAAGTAGGGATATTATACCCAATTACCTTCTTCAAACATAAAACATGAAAAAATAGATGTATATTTATTGTTGATGGTAGTTCAAGCTTGTAGGAAACACTACCCGTCTTTTGCATGATTTGATATGGTCCATAATATTTTGGAGACAACTTGTTATTCTGTGATTGTTGCTTCAGTGACATTTGCTTGTAAGGTTGAAATCTTAAGAAAACATAATTCCCAACTTCAAAAATTATTTCACTGTGGCATTGGTCTACTTGCTACTTCATTCAATTTTGTGTCATGGATAGATTCTTTTAAGTCTTGAAGGTACTTGTTGTTCATGAAGCATGTGTTCCTCCATAACGTGAACTCTTGGTGATACCTTCAATGATGATGTGATGGAAGGAGGATGATATCCATACAATGCCATAAATGGAAATATTTTTTATGAACTATAAAAGGAAGTGTTATGCCACCATTCTGCTAGCAATAGCCAAGCTACCCATTGAGACTATTTATCTAAAGTGAAACAATGTAGATATCCTTCCAAAAATTTATTAATAACCTTTATTTTCTCATCAAATTAAGGATAGTACGAAGAACTATGATCCAATTGAGTACCCAAACATGAGAATAAATCTATCCAAAATTTACTAGTAAAGATAGGATCGTGATCACTAACAATAACCTTAGGTATACCATGTAGCTTTTGAATATTATTCAAAAATGATTTTCCACTATACTTTTTGTAAAAGGATGTGACAATACAATAAAATATGCATATTTAATGAGGCAAACCACTACTTCCATGATGATATTCTTGCCATTAGATCTTGGAAGCCCTCTAATGAATTCCATGGAGACCTCTTCCCAACATCAACTTGGAATAAATAAGGGTTGAAAAAGACCAGGTGTCTTAATTGTCTCCCCTTTATGTCTTTGAAAAACTAAACATTCTACCACAAAGTTTTGAACATCCCTTTTTATCTCTTCCCAAAAGAAGTCTTTCTTGACTTGATGATTTATCTTCAAAAATCTTGAATGACCACCAACTGGAGACTCATGCAAATCTATAAGAATATTTTTTTGAGATATGAATGCTTGCAAAGATACAATATCTCTTTATACCACAAGGTATCTCCCTTCCAAAAAAACTTATCTGAACTACCTAGGATCACTCTATAATTGTTGAATGAGATTACTTGTAGCAACATCATTTTTCCACTCTATTTTGGCTTCTACTACCCAATCTTCTTGTAATATTGAAATGGCACACAATAAATACTCATCCTTCCTTGATAGTGCATTCACCATAATATTTTCCTTCCATTTCTTATATATACAATCTCAAAATCATATCCCAACATCTTCATGACTCATTTTTGTTGCTCTTCAGAAGATAATCTTTATTCCAAAAAATATTTTAGGCTATCATGATATGTCTAAACCTTGAAGTATAGTCTACCCATTAGATAAGGCCTCCATTGTTTTACAACATGAAGAATAGCTATCATTTCCTTCTCATAAATAGGTTTAAGTTGATTCTTACCCTTTAATTAACAACTCTCAAAAGCAATGGGTTGACCCTCCTACATGAGAACCACTCCTACACCATTTCCTAAAGCATCACATTTTACAATAAAATCCTTGGTGAAATCTAGAGTAGAAAGATCTAGAGTTGTACACATAGCCTCCTTCAACATTTCAAATGTTGCATTAGAAAATTTGTTCTAGTGAAAAGAATACTTCTTCAATAAAGTTGTGAGGGGTGTTGTTATACAACCATAATTCTTCACAAATATTCTATAATATCCATTTAATCCCAAGAAACCCCTCAATTTATTAATATTTTTAGGAATAAGTCATTCCCTGATAGCCTTACTTTTGTTAGGATCCACCGTTACTTCTTCATGTGAAACTATGTGTCCCAAGTACTCCACCTCATTGAGACCACAAGCACACTTGGATGGCTTAGTGTAGAGTTGATGATCTTTGATAAGTTGTAATATTTGATCTACATGTTGCAAGTGTTCTTCCCATGTATTGCTATAAATCAATATATCATCAAAGACCACTAGTCAAAACTTCCTCAAGAATTTCTTAAAGATGAAATTCATCAAACTTTAAAATGTAGATGGTGCATTGGTAAGATCAAAAGAAATCATGAAAAACTCAAGTAATGAACCTCATGTGTCCTAAATGTTGTCTTACAAATATCTTCTTCCTTAAATTTAAATTTTATGATAACCTAATCTATGATCTAACTTTTTAAAATACTTAGATCCATTCAATTCGTCTAGCGAACCATCAATGACTGGAATAGGAAACTTATCTTTGATGGTGTACATGTTGAGCACTCTATAGTTTGGGCACAAGTGCCAAGTTTCATCCTTCTTACACACCATCAGCATAGGAAAAGAGTAAGCACTTTTTAGCTATGCTCGATAATTCCTACCTCTAAAATCTCCTCTATAATATTTTCTATCTCACTTTTTTGTATATGTGGGTACATGTAAGGTCTAATGTTGGGTAGTTGGCTCCCTAGAACTATTTGTATTGCATGATCATGATCCCTCTTAGGAGGAAGTCCTTTAAGAATTTTTGAACAGTCTAGATAACTAAGAGGGGGGTGAATCAGTTATCATAAAACAATTTTCTTAACTTTAATTAATTCAGAGCAAACTTAAATCAATCATATAATCATCTAATAGAAATGAACATGAAAGCACATAACAACACCATGCACAATGAACTCTAGAATTTATGTGGAAACCCAAGAAGGGAAACACCACAGAGAATGCTAATTCTCAACTATAGAACACTGGTTAAGGTGAATTTTACAGAAGGCTCACTACCAAAATGCTCACTCCAGGTAAGGCTCACTGTTGGTGGGCTCACTACCCAATTAATACATATCATTACAAAATAGTCTCACTTAAAAAAGTGAACTAATGAAGTTACATCTACATATGCATTAATTTAGTTCTGGTTAAGAGCACAATATTTATCTGCAACAAATCTGGTCAAGAATCTTTTGCACGCCTTCCTTGCACAACCTCTGCAAAACAGATTGATTCTTCCTTCACACCCTTTTATCTACTTGCAAACATCATACTCCACACTTCTTATTTCATCAAACAAAAACAACTTTTACTTATACCATTCCATGCCTTCACAATCTCCTAGGTCAACCAGACACAATGTCTTCATAGTCTTCTAAGTCAGCTAAATACAATTTGAATTAGATCACCACAAAACATGTCAACATGAAGAACAACCTTGAAATGTTCAATAAGGCTTTGTATGCTAGCATTGATCCTAAAAGATAGGTCACACATAAATATATTCTTACCATGTTACCAAGGGACCCATAAATAGGTCATACATAAGATAGGTTCATTACATAACATAATTATCAAAAGATAGAAAACTTTGAATTACATGAGATATATTCCAGAGCCGATAGGAATGCCACAACCAAGACCAAATCTTGATTATCATCAATTTTAGTATCAACCAAAGAGACATACCAAAAACTTGTAACATGCTACATGAATTTCCAGATAGCAAGGTTACCTAGAGTAAGCTTTGAGTACAATAGCCAACAACAAAAGATTAGAGTTCATTATTTTGCATTAATTGAATTCCACGAATTTCCAAAAGGAAGTACTACCATATCTGGATCAAAGATAACATCCATACTACATAACATCATAGCACTCGATAGGATAGATCATTTATGTATATCATCCAAAGCACAACCTTCTAGATCTAGGTTTTGATATCAATGACAACAATGCTAAGTCATCTCAACAACTTCTCAACAATCTCCCCTTTGGCATTGATGGAAAAACAACAAAAACACAAAAACACAAAACTCCAAGCACTCCCCCTTTGACAAGCAATTCAATACCTCTTCTTGTTTTTATTTTCTCTTCACTTTCTCTCCCTTTTTTCCATCAAAGGAAAAGGGAAAAATAAGAACATTCAAGAGATCAAGTAAAAATAACACTTTTCACATGAATTTTTTTCTTGTACCTTTCTCTCACAATTGGAAGAATCCTCTTCCAAGCTATCACTACAAAAACCATTCTAGCACACATACTATCCAGTAGAGTCAACAACATAAATGAGGATGACCAATCTAGAAACAAGCACTATCGTTCACAATCCTCTACATCAAAAACTATCCCAGAGAGATGATCCATCAAGACCTCAACAATTTCTTTGACCAACCAGAAAGTTTTAACCAAATCTTCCCTCTGTCTCTGAACAAAAAATAACTCAACTTGCAACTCTCCAACTCTTATTCTCTATTTTCCATCTTTATCTTTGAAGAAGTCAAAACACTTTATGATATCATTCAATTCAAATCCAATAGCTTCAATTTTGCTTCTAAAATTATCAATAGTAGTAGGCCACTGGAGACAATACCTGCAGATGTCACACATCTCCTTAATGCATTCTCTTGTCTCACCAATGAGTTTGGATAAATTTTGTTTGGATTTGACACACCTTATCTCAATCATAGCTTGGAACTTATGTCCTTCAAATCCTTCCAACAACATCCTTTCTTCAACAACTTATACTAAGTCATTCGGTAATGAGTCAGAAACATCTAAAACAACAATACCCTTTTTGAGTAGATAATCAACCAAGGCATCATCAATTCTAAGCCTACTGGCCAAAGAGTGGGCATACCACATTTCACCAATCTTTTTCATATCACCTTCATCCAACACCGAATTAACTTCATCTAGATCGAAAGAGTCAGATCTAGGCAGAGACTTTTATTCCTTCTCCTTCTCTTTTGAGATATCAATGACATCATTTGTGTTAATTTTCCTCCTTTTAGGTTCTGGAGGGGAACTGCCAATGGCAACCTATAACTCCTTCTTACCAGAGGAGGAACCCTCCTCAAACTGACTAGACACTATCACATTGGAGCAAAAATTATCTACAAGGATGATAAATAAACTTTGCATGCACCTGCTTTATCTTCCATACATTCTAGATACCTGTAGACTTGCTTTCCAATAGGAATGTCAGACTTTCACTAACATTCTCCTTTGATGGTAGTGAACTCATAAAGTAAAATACTAAACATATGAGTAGAGACCCAAACTGGAAAGGATAACTCTCAACCAAAGTCATTCTAACATTCTCAATTAGCTTTTCCATTATTAGGCTACACAAGTCAAAGTGCTTATATTCCTTCACCATATTATGTACAAGATATATAGCAATAGCCAAAGTAGAACCTTCATGATTTCTGAAATAGATTCTATAAGTGATACCATAAGCAACATACCTCACTGCAACATCAACAATGGTGTTTATTAGTAGAGCTCGGGGGTGTTTGTCAATACCAATAAGTTCCTCCACATCTCTGTATTTCACCATTTTCTTCCTAGGGAAGTCACCAACATTGCACAATCCAGTAATAGCTTCAATGGCTTCCTTAGTGATCAACTAGGGTTTTTCCAAAATGATATTGCCATCCTTGAATCAACTCAACAGGAACAAGATAGATTCTTTGTTGAAAAACTAGGGAAATTCTCCCCATAAGTCCATACCTAGAGCACTTAAATTATGTAATTCATCAATCTTCAACACTAGTTCCATCTCCTTCATCTTCTGATGATCAAAATTTTCCAACACTACTCCCTTCAGCCTTAGTGGAATACCGCCACACGATTCTTTGTCAAAGGATTCCATTGTCGTGCTTATCTTCTTCAATATTTTATCGCTCCACGAAACTTCTTCTTTGTAAACTATGAGAAATGCTTTGAAAACTCCACCTTTTAACCTTAATTCAAGTTCCATACAATATCACTTTCAATGGAGAACTTTAGTTCACATTCGAGTATCTCTTTCTTATATATATATATATATAAAGAAATATTATTTTTTGTTTCATCAATACAAATTTTTAAATGGGAAATTTAATATCTACAAGCCATATATTTCCAAACACAATCAATTCAAATCAAGAAATTCTCATTCTCAATCATATGAAATTTGATTAAAATGCAATCATCATGCCCTTCCATGGTGTGTGCACCCAGATTCCAACTGGCTTACCGTTTGATCCGGCTAAACAATCCTACCTCAATCGTGTCCTCGTCCTTCATCTTGTCACCTTGCTATTGCACATACTTACAAATTGATCAGTAACGTTCAATCCATGATGACATATATATATAAATGGTTTTCAAGAATTCATAAAGTCAACATTAGTCAACTCCTCATATCCAACATGTGAATATTCCAAAATCTCCTTTTAATATTTAATTGAATTTCATCAACAAATTTAATTTTTCGTATTTAAATAAATATGAAGTAAAATTGGGTTATGACATAGGTTGTGTTCTTTGAGAGATATCTACTATTTCTAGTGACACCATTTTGTTTAAATTACTTTTAGCTAATAATTCTATAAATTTAGAATGTATAGAGATTGCTAAATACCTTTTTCTTGCCTTGAAGTAGGGTTTGAGATTTTGTAACTTGGAGATGCTTTGGACCCTTCAAACTTATTTCTTTCTCCTCTTTTATCCTTCAAATGCTTTTAGTGAAATGAATTTGTCTTCCCAAGCATGCTTCTAACTTTTCAATGTGACCCATTTCAACAATAAATGTTTCAGATAAAAATTTGGCAACCCTAAAGTCTACATACACAGTCATCTTTCCAAGCTCCACAAATTGCCACATTACTATATTCTCTTCCACAATTTTGTTCCTTAGATTAATAATTTCATTCTCCATGACATATCTTCATGCTATATCTCAAGCACCTCTTTTCTAGCAAAGCACACACGATTTTCATTAAAAGCTCCCCCTAAGCCATAGCTCTAGGCTTAGTTACCAGAGGAAACATCTGCATCGGAGAGTGGTACAAATTCTCCCTTATCCTCAATCTCTTTTTTCTTTCTCCATATCTTTTCCATTTCCTTTTTCACTTCATCTGGATCAATATTTTTGACTAGTTCATTCTTCCTTGCTGGATTTCCCTTATATTTTTGCTTCTGCAAAATTTAGCAATATGTTCTGGCATTCTTTAATTGTTGCATGTGGTATTTCTCTAATCATTACTCCTTTGATTCATTCTAGATCTACATTGGTTAGCCTTATGTCCAAATACATAGCATATATAGTTGTAACCATTGAAAGGTTGAATCATTCTACCATTGTTGTATGCATTCATTTTTTGGCTTTTGCATTCACTTGCTCTATGTCCAAGTTTATTGCAAAAATAGCAAAAACCATTGAAAGATGAGTAGCTTTGAGCATTTGGTTGTCTAATAGGAGGTCTTCTAAAATTTTCTCTCTAATTTCGAAACTTGCCATAGTTCCTTTCATCTTCAATCTTCTTTGGTTCACTAATCCTTTTTGCATTAGATGATTTATTTTCTTTAGAGATTTCTCCTTTTTGAAGTCCAAAACCACTTTTTTCTTTAGATGTTTTTTGACCAACAATCAACTCATCAAGCATTGCATAACTTGTTTTGAATTTTTCTTCATGAGTTCTTTCCTTCTCTAGATCTAATCTTAGATTTTTCACCTCTTGTTCAAACCTCATTCATTCATTGGATTTTCTTTCTACCATTCTATTCAGGCATTCCTTAATTCTTTTCTTTTCTTCCACTTGCACTTTCAATCTGGTGATGTATTCATTTGCTTGCCTCTATTGTCCCTTGACTTCCTTATGCCTTTATTTAAATTTATTGATTTTCTCTCTCAGTTTTTTGATGTACTCACTTGCCTCTTTTAGATTTTCCTTTAGATCTTTGTTCTCGCCTTCAACTCTATTAAGATCTTCAAGAGAAACTTTGAGTTCTCCATATTTTTCTAACATGCAATCTTCTTCTGTGTATTCAATAATAGGAATCTCTTCCATAGGAATAAGAAAATTTCTATCATCCGTGTTTTCAAACTCCAAGATCTTCCCAAAGTGGTTAATCTCCTTCTAGGGATCCAAGATCTCATACCAATTGTTGAACACCCAGAATACTAAGAGGGGGTGAATCAATATTCCTTTAAACCAATTAAGCATAAGCCATCTAGTTATTAGAATAAATATAACTGCAAAGATGTATAAAAGCATGAAGATAACCACAAAATCACATGACACATGAACATGAGTATTTTTAGATGGAAAACCCAATGGGAAAAACCACAATGAGGATTAGCTCACAATATATTATATCCAAATATAGTATATTATAGAAAGTATCGCTGCTAGGTGGACTCACTGTCCAAGTGAACTCACTACCCATAGAGAAAGAGAAAGAATAAAGAAGGGGTGGCTATACAACCTATTTGAACTAATACAATAATATCTATCATATGTTGGATTATAGTTCCAATGAAGTACAAAATGATCTTCACACTAATCTGAATCAATACTCCGCTCTCTTCACAATCTACTCAATTTTGCATCACACACATGTAGAAGCACCATACATGTCATATGTTGCTCAATACTCACATACAATTCCCTATCTCTTCATCATCCTATTCTTTCCATAACTTCAATTAGGTCAGCCTAATTAGAAGTAACACACAAAATTGAGCATGTTGTCCTCAAAACATTTTATCCACACTTTGCGCCTTAATTCAAAATTCAATTTAAACATCACGATAGGTTGGTATGGACCTAATATAAATCCCACATAAGATAAATTTACTTTCTTGTCATCTACAGAGCATCAAATGTGTTAGGTCGGCCCAAAAATAGACCTAAACACAAAACCTTCATTTGTACATACAATTTGCCAAACGTGTGACATCAAAGCTTGATCTTCCTTCAAATTCCTACTCAACCGACATCTATTAACTTATATTCATTAGTGCATAACAAAATATTATCTGTGAATAAATGTGGAATCTCCCACACTGATACACTATTCAAAAATAACTGTGGTATACAAGGTTGAACACTATCATACATATCATTTGGGAAACTTCACAAAATATCACCAATTTTTGAATGTAACTGTATCTGATGATCTCAAAATTGTAGTTAGAATCACAAAGGGTTATACCAACTTGCAATGGAGCGTGGACCCAAAAACTAACGCATTGAACCACAACAGTGTCAAAGGAAATACTTTGCCAAATTCTTGTACAACCATATTTTTCAGACCAACTTGCTTTGTACATATGTCATAAAAGTTACTTCCAAGTTATTCTAGAATGATCATAACAATGTTGACATCAATGAAAACACTAGATCAAGCAATATATGCGCCCCATGCTCATGTTTCCATACAACATCATCAATGACAAACTTCTAACATATACAATTTCAATATCATTTAGTTCAAGTGCAATAGTTTTGGAGAGATTGCAAGAAAATATAAAAGTGATTTTGTGAGTCCTCTTATACCAAAAGCCAGAAGGAAAGGATAAAAAAATAGAATTCATGAATTAGATAAAGTCTAGAAGAAGGTTCCCAAAGAAAAGAAGTCAGAAAAGTCAATGATTGCTCAAACTACACTACATGCTCAGAAGGAGAACTTGTGGATCACAAACAATAGTTGCTCAAGCCACATGAATGGAGATAAAAGTAAGTTCATGAATTTCAAGAAATTTGAAGGTGGTTCTATGATCCTTGGAAATAATTCAATTTCCAAAATATCTGGTAAGGGTGCCTTAAGTCTTGATGGTGGTAGAACAAAGACACATGATGTTTTTTATGTTTAAGGTTTAAAGCATAATCTCTTGAGCATTAGTCAGATATGTGATAAGGTTTATAAATTATTTTAGTGTTGAAGGTTGTGAAATTCGGGAATCAAGTACCGATGAACTAATTATGGAAGGAAGGAGAACAAACCGTGATATATATCATCTAAGTGAGTTGAATGGAAAAAGTTGTCTCATTGTATAGAGAGAAGAAAGTTGGCTTTGACACAGACGGTTAGGGAATATGAATTTTGATGATATTGTAAAGATTAGTTCAAAAGTATTGGTCTAGGATATGTCAAATATTAAGAAGCATCAATCAATCAGATGCAAGTCATGTCATGAAGGGAAGAAGGCAAGAAGCAAATATCCTACTAAGGAGTATTATACATCAAAACCATTAGGTTTGATTCATACAGATTTATGCAAACCCATGAGGACTAAAAGTTTACAAGGATATGGGTATTTCATAATGTTCATTGATGATTATACTAGGATGACTTGGATTACATTTCTGAAAGAAAAGTTAGAAGCATTTGAGAAGTTTAAGGCATTCAAGGCCTTAGTAGAGAATCAAACCAAAAGAACAATCAAAGTGTTGAGATAAGGAAAAGGTGGAGAATTCACTTCTGAGAAGCATGGAAGATTTTGTGAAGAGCATGGGATCTAGAGTCAATTTTTAGCTCATAGAACTCCGTATAAAAATTTAGTTGCAAAAAAGAACTAGAGTGTAAAGGAGATGGCAAGGACAATGTTATGTCAAGAAAATCTACTAGATATGTACTAGAGAGAAGCTACATAGGCTGTTGTATATATTATAAACATAGTTTAGATTAGATGCAAGACTGATAAATCACCATATGAGTTGTGGAGAGGAAGAATGACACTATTCAAAAACCTCAAAATATTTGGAAGCAAGTACTACATCAAAAGAGATGAAGAAAATTTGGGTAAGTTTGATTCTAGGTATGATGAAGGTACTTTTCCTGGTTACTCTTTGAGAAGTAAAGCATATAGATGTTACAACAAAAGATTGAAGAGGATTGTAGAAAGTGAAAATGTGAAAGTTGATGAAACTATTCTATCTACTATTATTCTAGAAGAGGAAGATGATGTAGAACCAATTCATACTAATATTGAAGACTTAGAAGAGGTTATTACAAAAACTCTAGCCAAGTATGTTCAAAAGCACTATTCTGAAGATTATATTATAGGAGACAAAAATAGCATGGGATTTAGACTCAAAAGAGACTTGAGAGAGAAAGTGAGCAAGTAAACTTTGCATTATTATCAAAGATAGAGCCTAAGTCCTATAAATAAGCAAGCAAAGAGAAAGGTTGAATAGATTCAATGGATGAAGAACTAAATTAGATCATGAAGAATGAAACTTGGGAACTTGTTCGAATACTTAAAGGAAAGAATGTGATTGGAACTAAGTGAATTTTCAGAAATAAGATAACTGAAGAAGGTGAAGTGATCCAAAATAAGGAAAGACTTATGTGTAAAGGGTATGCTCAGGTTGAAGGAATGGATGTTGAAGAGAAATTTACTCTAGTAGCAATATTGGAGGCAATCAAAATCTTCTTACCTCTTTCAACACTCAAGAACTTTAATGTGTACTAGATGGATGTGAAATTTGTTGCAAGTATGAGTGAGTTTGGTGGTGTTGTCATTGATGTCAACACAGTATAGGATGTTGTAGAGAAAGGAATCAAGTGATTTTAGGTTGTTCATGTATAGTTGAGATACTATAGAGATATTGTGAGTACATGGAGCTATCTTTATGGTGTTGTAGGTGTGTTGATATGATGAGTTGCCAAGTGTTGTTGAGAAGATAGAGTTGTGTGTATGTTCAGATGTGCTCTAGTTTGTGCTTTGCATTTCTTCTGTGTTGATCCTATGCTTGTGCGGATCTAAAGTGTTATTTATGGGCATCTGTTGGTGATATATCCTGGATTGTAGCTCTTGGTTTGATTAAGAGTGAAATTTGTGTTCACTAGTGTGTGAACTCGTCTGGCTAAGTTGCTTGTCTGTGATTGGGAGAAATGTTTCTACTTTGCAGTCCTTTGTTGGTTCATTTTAGGTCTTATGGATATGGAAGATGTCTTCTAATGGTGTTATCTGTGTTCTGGAAAAGGCGTTCATGGTTTGGTGCTCTGGAAGACAAGTTTCAAAGTTACTATGTGTGTTTGTGTAGTCCAGATGGACTGGTGAAAAGTATTGTGTATGAAGGTTGTTGCATTTGTTGCAAATGAATCTAAAGGTATCTGAGATGTGTTCCAATGTATGGTGAAGCATGTTATGTGGTTTGCATGTTATCTTCTTATTATGGAAGTGCGTACTTCAAAGTTCATTTGTGTTTTCATTAGGTTTAGCCAACCTGGTGTCTACACATCATGTGAAGGATAAGTATCAATTGAGGAAGCATGTGATTGATTTGAGATGTTGTTTTGGGTCTTGGTTAAGTGTTGGTTTGGTCTGCTCTCATTCTCTTCCACCGTGAGAATGTTGAGTTACCGACCTAATTTGAATTTGTAAAATGAAGCATGTGTAGCTAACCTTGGAGAAGGTTTCTAAGGTTCAAGATGGTATATATACAAGTTGATATGTTATGGATTGAAGTATCAAGAATGCCACAAGTTTGAGAAGCAAGAGTGTACGAAAGTGAGTTAAGGCAACAATACTTTAATGTGTCAGATTCCTGAAAGTAGTGAGTTGATGGTGTCTACAATCTTCTGATCAAGGCTGCAATTGTGTGTAACTTGTTGTGGTGGATTTTTCAATTATCTTTTGTACCTGTAGGTAGTGAGCCTCCTTGTTGGAAAGTGAGTCCTATCTATAGGCAGTGATCCTTTTATCTAGACAGTGAGTCCTTTCTGGGCAGTGAGCCCTTTGGTAGTGAACCTCTTTGTAATCAATTTTAGAATTACTTTATATTGTGAGCTAATCCTCACCCTAGTTTTTCCCTTATTTGGTTTTCCATGTAAATTTGACATTTCTTGTGTTGATATTTCTTTCTGTTATTTTCATTTCATGTTCACACTTAATAACATAATAAAGTGGATTTGAATTTGATAATAGTTTGAGTTTTGGTAAAAATTCATTCACCCCCCCTCTTAGTTATCTTGTTCCTTTCAACAATTGGTATTAGAGCTTTGGTTCCTTAGAGAAGAGCTTAATCGCTTGAGGTATATATGATGGCGCACAAGTTGGAAATCCCTATGTTTGATGGATTTGACTACAATGATTGGAAAGTGCAGATAAGAGGTTACTTGATCTCTCTTGGTTACAAGACTTGGAAAGTTGTTGAGACAAAATATGTTGCACCGACGAGTGGTTGTTCTTCTACCAATGAGATTTCTGCCCATGAGGAAAATGAAAAATCAAGGTATGCAATCTATAGTGCTTTATCTAAGACTAAGTGGACAAAAGTTATATCTTTGGGCACTGCTTATGGAGTTTGGAAAAAGTTGGAAGATATCTATGAAGGAAATGATAGAGTGAAATTGGCAAAGAAGCTAACAACTAAGCGCAGATATGAGAACTTGAAAATGGAAGAAGGTGAAGACATTGCAAGCTATTTTCAAATACTTGATATTGTAGTGAATGAAGTGAAAAATCAAGGTGGTACTCTAACAGATGCAGATGTAATGGAGAATATTTTGATGACTCTACCAGAGAGTTACAGTGATAAGGTCTTAGCTATTGAGGAAGTGTATGATCCTAATAAGTTTACTAAAGAACAACTATTTGGCATCTTGACTGCATTTGAGATGAGGAAGTTTGGAAAGGAAAAGGAGAAAATAGAATCAACTTTTAAAGCTACAAAGAAAGAAGATGATCCAGGAGGTGATAGTTCAAATGAGTTGGAAGTAAACTTTACAAGGAAGTTGAAGAAAGGTACCAGTAAGTACAAAGGTATGTTACCTTTTAAATGTTTCAGTTGTGGAAATATTGGTCACTATGCTTCAAGATATCCAAATAGAGTTGTACATGAGAAGAACATAGTTAATAAAGATAAAAAGGATAAGAATCTTAAGGAGTTTTACTATGTTAGAGAAGATGTTGGAATTTCTAATGATGAATTTGATTTTGAGGATGATAATGATGAATGTCTGTTTCTAGATTCAGAGAATAAATCAGTGTCTACTAACTCTAGAAGATGTGCAAGGGAAAGTGGTCTAGAGAACAAGAAGGAAGACATGGAAGGTACTCTGGTTACTTCCTTTCATGATAGACAAGATGAATACTATTGGGTGATTGACAGTGGTTGCTCAAATCACATGACCAAAGACAAGAGTAAGTTTACTAAACTTGAGAAGTATGATGGTGTATTAGTCATGTTTGGAGATGATTCTGGAACAAAGATTGTTGGGAAAAGAACAATTAGTTTTGATGGAAAACATAACACTAATGATGTCTATTATGTTAAGGGCTTAAGGAATAATATTTTGAGTGTTGGAAAAATGTGTAGCAAAGGATTCAAGCTTGTGTTTCAGGACAATACTTGTGAGATCAGAAAAGGGTTTGGAACTATGGTTGTTGCAGGAAGAAGAACATATGGAAACATTTATTAGCTTAAGGGTGTTGATGGTCAGTGCCTTGTATCTCAAGTTAATGAAAGTTGGCTATGGCACCAGAGGATGGGACATGTAAACTTTGATAATCTGATCAGGATTATTTCAAGAGAGGTTGTCTGGGATCTGCCTAAAATCACAAAGCCTACCAATATTGTTTACATAAGTTGTCAGTTGGGAAAAAAAACAAGATGTAGTTTTAAAGGACAAGATCAATCAACTACTAGAATGCTGGAATTGGTTCATACAAACCTCTATTGACCCACAAGAATAGGAAGTCTCAATGGTGACAGGTATTTCATGCTCATTATTGATTATTATTCAAGAATGGCATGGGTTACATTTCTTAGGGAGAAATCTCAAGCTCTAGATAGATTCAAAGTGTTCAAGGCGAAAGTAGAAAATGAAGTGAACCTGAGAATCAAATGTTTAAGGTCTGATAGAGGTGGAGAATTCACTTCCAGTGAGTTTAATACATTTTGTGAAGAGAATGGCATAAAGAGACATTTTTCTACTCTTAGAACTCCGTAGAAGAATGGAGTTGTTGAGAGAAAGAACCAGACTGTTCATGAGGCTATTTAGATGTTTTTGGAATTTTTTACTCATAAATATTTTAAGGTATATCAAATGGATGTCAATTCTACATTCTTGAATGGAGAATTGGAAGAAGAGGTGTACATGGAACAATTGGAGGGATTTCAGTTATCAGATAAACCGAACATGGTTTGTAAATTGAAAAGGCATTGTATGGATTCAAATAGGCTCCTAAAGCATGGTATGCAAGGTTGGATAGATATTTGACACAAAAAAGATTTAGCAAAGGCTCTGTAGATAGTAATCTTTATTTCAAAGTTGAAGGAAACAAAATTTTGATAGTGGTAGTATATGTTGATGATATCATCTTTGGAGGAAATGAAGGTATGTGTAAGAGATTTTCAAAGGAGATGCAAAAAGAGTTTGAAATGTCTATGATTGGTGAGTTGAATTTCTTTCTAGGACTTCAAGTAAATAAATATGATAAGGGAATATTTATTTAACAATCAAAGTATGTTAAAGAGTTGTTGAAGAATTTTGGAATGGATGACTCCAAACCGGTTAGTACCCCTATGGTGACTAGATGCAAACTGAGCAAGAATGATTAATCTCCTAAAGTTGATCAGAGCATGTATAGATCTATGGTTGGTGGAATTTTGTATCTTACTACTACTAGAACTGATGCAATATGTTTGGTTTTTCAGATTTCAAGCAGAACCTAAGGAAGCACATGTTATAGTTGTGAAAAGAATATTCAGATATCTTAAAGGCGCACCAGATTATGGTTTGTGGTATCATAAGGATACTAATTTCACCTTGAGTGCTTACACTGATGCAGATTGGGATGGTTGTGTGGATGACCAAAATAGTACAAGAGGTGGTGCATTCTTTCTTGGAGGAAGATTGGTTTCATGGATAAGCAAGAAACAAGATTCAGTTTATTTATCCACTATAGAAGCTAAGTACATTGTTACGACATCTTGCTGCACATAGGTTTTGTGGATGAAGCAGACATTGAAGGACATATGAGTGATGTGTGATGAGCATATTCCTATTTTCTGTGATAATACAAGTGTTATAAACATTTTAAAGAATCTGATAATGCATTCAAGAACAAAGCATATATCTATCAAATATCATTTCTTAAGAGAGAAGGTACTAAAGAATGAGGTCAGGCTGGAGTATGTGTCTACAAAGGATCAGATTGCAGATATATTTACTAAGGCTCTTCTGAAGGATACTTTTGAGTATCTTAGGGAGAAGTTGGGGGTTATTTACCCTCCTTTGAACTAGGTGCACATGGAGGTGCATCAGTCTAGTGGATCTACAAATTCTTCATTTGTCTAGACTGATGAATGGGTCTACTCCTCAAGGGGAGTAGGAAGTATCATTGTTGTAGTATGAGTTGTGTGGGTACACTCCTAAGGGGAAGTGATCAAATATTTTGTTCTTTTCCATTGATTTCAAAGCGAGAGAGAGAGAGAGTCATGTGAAAAATAGTGAAATAAAAAGGGAGAGAGTATTGAGAGTGCAGGAATGTTGTGTAGGCTGTCTAATCTAAAACATAAAGGGGAGTGCAAGAATGGAATAGATCTTGTCTTTGATTTTTTTCACATCCTGTGTTTCCATCAATAACAAAGAGGGAGATTGTTGAAAGTATGAGTGAGTTTGGTGGTGTTGTCATTGATGTCAACATAGTATAGGATGTTGTAGAGAAAGGAATCAAGTGATTATAGGTTGTGCATGTATAGTTGAGATACTATAGAGATTTTGTGAGTACATGGAGCTATCTTTATGGTGTTGTAGGTGTGTTGATATGATGAGTTGCCAAGTGTTGTTGAGAATATAGAGTTGTGTATGTTTAGAATGTGCTCCGGTTTGTGCTTCGTATTTCTTCTGTGTTGATCCTATGCTTGTAAAGATTTGAAGTGCTATTTATAGGCATCTATTGGTGATATATCCTAGATTTTAGCTCTTGGTTTGATGAAGAGTGAAAGTTGTGTTCATCGGTGTGTGAACTCATCTGGCAGAGTTGTTTGTCTATGATTGGGAGAAATGTTTCTACTCCACAGTCCTTTGTTGGTTTTTTTTAGGTCTTGCAGATCTAGAAGATGTCTTGTAATGGTGTTATATGTGTTTTGGAAAATTTGTTCGTGGTTTGGTGCTCCAGAAGATGAGTTTCAGAGTTACTGTGTGTGTTTGTGTAGTCCTAATGAACTAGTGAAAAGTATTTTGTGTATGAAGGTTGTTGCATTTGCTGCGGATGAATCTGAAGGTATCCAAGATGTGTTCCAATGTATGGTGAAGCATGTTATGTGACTTGTATGTTATCTTCTTGTTGCATAAGCATGTACTTCAAAGTTCATTTTTGTTTTCATTAGGTTTAGCCGACCTGGTGTCTACATGTCATGTGAAGGATAAGTATCAATTGAGGAAGCATGTGATTGATCTGAGATGTTGTTTTGGGTCTTGGTTAAGTGTTGGTTTGGTTTTCTCTCATTCTCTTCCACCATGAGAATGTTGAGTTGTCAACCTAATTTGAATTTGTAAAATGAAGCATGTGTAGCCGACCTTGGAGAAAATTTCTAAGGTTGAAGATGGTATAAATACAAGTCAATATGTTATGGATTGAAGTATCAAGAATGCCACAAGTTTGAGAAACAAGAGTGTGCAAAAGTGAGTTGAGGTAGTAGTACTTTAATGTGTCAGATTCTTGAAAGCAGTGAGTTGCTGGTGTCTGCAATCTTCTGATCAAGGCTGTAGATGTGTGTAACTTGTTGTGGTGGATTTTTATGTTATCTTTTGTACCTGTAGACGGTGAGCCTCCTTGTTGGAAAGTGAATCCTATCTGTAGGAAGTGAGCCTTGTATCTGGATAGTGAGTCCTTTCTAGGAGTGACCCCTTTGGTAGTGAGCCTCTTTGTAATCGATTTTGGAATTACTTTATACTGTGAGCTAATCCTCACCGTGGTTTTTCCCTTATTGGGTTTCCACGTAAATATAGTGTTTATTATGTTGATATTGCTTTCTATTATTTTCATTTCATGTTCACACTTAATAAAATAATAAAGTGGATTTGAAGTTGATAATAGTTTGAGTTTTGGTGACAACTGATTCACCACCCCTCTTAGTTGTCTTGCACCTTTCAACAAAGTCAGCATTCTTGAATGAATAGCTAGAAGAAGAGGTTTATATTGAACAAATTGAAGGGTTTCAATGTTCTAATAATCTAGATTATGTTTGCACATTGAAGAAGGCTTTGTGTGGACTCAAGCAAGCCCTTAGAGGCTTGGTATTCAAGGTTGGATGGATACTTGCAATAGCAAGGGTTACAGAGAGGAAGTGCATATAGTAATATGTACATAAGACAAAAGGAGATAAATTTATGATAGTTGTGGTCTATGTAAATGATATTATTTTTGGCACTAGTAGTGATGACATGTGCAAAGAGTTTTAGAAGGAAATGCAAAATAAATTTGAAATTTCTATGCCAGGTGAATTATCTTTTTTCCTTGGGCTATAGATTGCGCAATTAGAAAAAGGCATTTTCATTTCTCAATATAAAGCATATAAAGGAGATGCTCTATAAATTTAGGATGGAAGATTACAAACCAATTGGAACACCTATGGTTATAGGATGCAAATTAAGTAAAGATTATGAATCTACTCTAACATATCAGACATTGTACAAATCTATGATTGGTAGTTTGTTGTACATGACAACATCTAGATTGGATATATTGCAGGTAGTTATAATGGTTGTCAAATTTCAGGCACCACCTAAAGAAAATCATGTTAAAGTAGTGAAGAGGATATTCAGGTATTTGAAGGCTACTAGAGGTTTTAGACTATTGTATCTTGAGTGAAAATTTCACTTTAATTGCATACATAGATGCAGATTAGGTAGGATGCATTGATGACTAGAAGAGGAAAAATGGAGGAGCATTCTTTCTTGGTGACATTTTGGTGTCCTGGTTGAGCAAGAAACAAGAATCAATTTCTTTATCTACCATATAAGCATAATATATTGTTGTACCATCATGTTGCACTCAAGTATTATGGATGAAGCAGAACTTGAAGGAAATGAAGATTCAGTTTGATGAACCTATTATTTGCGATAACACCAATTCCATAAACATTTCAAAGATTATAGTAATGCATTCAAGGACAAAACACATCACAATCAAGTATCATTTTCTAAGGGAGAAGGTTGTAGAGAAGGAGTTAAAGTTGGAGTATGTTGAGACAAAGGAGCAAGTAGTAGATATATTCATAAAGCCACTTTCTAAGGAGACATTTAAGTTTCTCTAGTAGATTTGGGAGTTATTGCCCCCTCCTCTTGAATCAAGAGGAAGCACAAGTTGAGAGGGAGCTTGGCCTCTTTATCATGAGAAATCTTGATGGTCTTGTGGAGTTTTTTTAGAGGCAAAGAAGCATTGAATCAAGGGGAGTCCTTCCAGGAAACAAGTTTCCAAACTATGCAAGGTACCATAAATAAAGAAAGGAGGAGAAAGTAGTACATAGAAAGGGGGGAAAGTGAATTGTTGACCCTTTTCCATTGATGTCAAATGGGGAGAGAGTGAACTTAAAATGTTGAATTACTCAAAAATAATATTGGACTCAAAATGCTACATCTACCAAAGGGGGAGAGTGTGAACTCAAAATGCTACAGAGAAGAAATCATTCTAAGGGGGAGTAAACATCCTCGTGTGTTGTTAGCTAGTTTGGTGGCCTACTATTTTGTTGTTTTCCATCAACGACAAAGGGGAAGATTATTGAACATAGGTTGTCATTTATGTCAAAGGGTGACTAGGTTGTTAGAAATTTCATTAATGTTAAGGCTGTCAAAAATGACAGATTGTAGGAGTACTAGAATTATCATTATATTCCTCTTGACTTAAAGTGTTGATAGCATGGTGTGTTTCAGAAGGTGTTAATCGTGAAGAAGTTGTCTCATCAATCATATCACTAAATTTGTTGTATTGTGACATGACTTCCTTTTCGGGAGATGGTATGTATTGTATGCTTAATATACCATGCAGAGTATGCAGTCAGTATGGTTGTGGTGGTCTAGATGTTTGCACAAGGATATATTTTGGGAAGAGAGATTTCTTTGGCAATATAATTATAATCAACATTTCTTTTAGAATTGTATTTTTTCTCTATAGTTTTTAAGGAGAGTATGCCTACACTTGTTCTATCAATTTCTTGATTTTTTCAGAGGATATGTTTAGCATGTAAGAAGTTTAAAGTGACATAAGGATCTTTGTTCCTATCTATCATCTAGTTGAAATTCAAGGTGTGTGTGGAGTTGAAATATTATGTGTGGTGTTAGGATAGGACCTGTCTAAGGTACCTATGGTAGCACATAACATAATGTTTTGTTAGCGACAAGAAATTTGATTTTGGACCGATCTACTACAACATTTTCATGTAATTTGAATTTAGGTTTGGTGTAGGAGCACCATGACCATTTTATACCTCCATGAGGAAACTCTTGGATTTTGATTCAATTTTGTTGCTTTTGCATTGTAATGAGGTCATTTAAGTCATTTTTCATATGTTGAAGTCATTAGGGGGGTTAAGGTTTAAGTTTGGTGTCAATTTTTGAAGAGATGTAAATGTTTTCACAAATGCAAAATTGTGAAATTGCAAAAAGATGTAAAATGGGGAAGGTGAAGAGTCAAGTTGGTTTTTTCATTGGGAATTAGTTGAAAATTGAATGGTCATGCTTGTAATTCCTTTAAAATTCCTTGTGAACGTTTTTAAAGGTGTGGGTGATTGTAGCTTTGAAATGGAATAATGAAATACACTGTTTCTTACAATTTTCTTCAGAAATTCACTGTTCTCAAGAATTGTACAGGAAGGAATTCATCTCAAATTGATTGTAAGTGATATTTTTTTCAATCACCTTCCCTATAAAGTTGGTCTCATGCAATTTGATAAATTTTAGAGGAAGATATTGTAAGTTTTTGACAGGCGGGCTAAAACCCTGATTAGGGTCACAATCAACACTAAAATTTGCATTTCTCCTAATCTAACCATGGAAACCTCCTATAAACTGGTTGAAAGAAATTTTTATATGTGTTCTAAAGGATTTCTAAGTTGAAGGTTCAGAAGATGTGGTTTGGGGCAGATACATTGATGCCCTAATCTGTATGACAGAGTTATGTTAACAGTTAAGAAGCCTAGAGCCTAGGGTTTGATAAAATACCTATGAAATGGAACTTGTGAAGGTTTAATTAGCTTGTGCAGGGCTAACTAAATGTGTTCCAAGTGTTGGGCTAACTAAATGTATTTCTTGAGAGTAAATCTCTAACAATTAGTTATGAGACCTACTAACATTGAAATCAAGTTATAAAGGAATGATAACCAAGATGGGTGATTTGTGTTCTTGAGGTTTAAGGGGAGATTGAAAATTTTGTGTCAGCCATGTTAAAGTTGTTCTAAGTGTTAAGTTGGGTGTTTGTGTGTTGGATATTAAAGTTTTGGTTTGTCCTTAAAAATTGTCATTGTTGCACGTTGTGGACGGTCAAAAAGGGTTTGATAATTAATTGGTGTATTAAAGTTCTTAGAAGGAATTGATTGAGTGAGTTGGAATCTTTGAAGAGTGTATGTAACCTTTTTTAGGGTTGTGGGCTTGAGAAACCAAAAATTTCTTTGTGAATGTAAGAAGATTGCCTTGGAAATTGAGAAGAGTGAAACCTATTGTTGAGAAATTTGTAATTTTGAACCCCTGCATTGCATCAGTTGGTATCAAAGCTTAGAAGGTCTAGGAAAAGAGAGAGTTTGGAGTTTTTTTGTGCTTGTGTGTTTGTGTTTGTTCAAGTTGAAGAGAGAACCTAATTGTCAAGAGACTAGGTAGAGGAAAAGAGAAGAGACCTAGGTGAGGAAAAGAAGACAAGTTGGAAGCAAGGTTAAAGGGACTTGCTTGAAGAGAAAATGGATTTGTTGAGAAGGCACTTGTAGAAAGTAGAGTTACAAAAGAAAGCATAAAGAGAGAGGAATAGGAAAGAGGAAAGGATGAGGCAAAGAGAGATTGAGAAAAAGATAAGAGAAATAAGGAAAGCTATGGAAGAGATGATAAGAAGACATGAAGAAGAGATGTAGCAGTTGCTCAAAAGAGCATTTAGTTGGCACTTGACCATGAAGAAGAAAGTTGTATGGCCCATTAAGAAGATAGTCAAAAGGAGGAGGCAAGTGAAGATAATAGAAGAAGAAGAATTTGAAGATGTGGAAGAAGAATTTATGAATATGGATGAAGAGTACATGGACATGGCAACCAGTTCAATACTTGAAGAAGTTGTGATAGTAGAAGTGAAGGATGAATCCCTCATGAAGATACAAAAAGAGTTGAAGGTACATGTGGTAGAGACAATACACCAAATTTTTTTGTGATAACTTTTGAGGAAAAAATTAATGGACAAGATGTAGTAGATGGAAGAAGAAGGGAAAAGAATTGAGGCAAATATTGTGACATATCAGAGAATAAAGGAGAAAATTTAGAGAGGCAAGAAAAACAAGAGACAAATTGGCATAGACCAACTAAAACCAAAGGTGAAGATGAAGAACAATAGGAGCAATTTCCAGGTGGACAAGAGGAAAATCTTAGAAGACATCAAAGAGGAACCTTCAAAGGATGAAGACTTGTTGATACCCTCAATCCAAGAGAGCTTGGAATTTCTTTTGGCTGGGAGTTTGGTGTAGGAGCACCATGACCATTTTATGCCTCCATGAGGCAACTCTTGGAATTTTATTAAATTTTGTTTCTTTTGCATTGTAATGAGGTCATTTAAGTCATTTTTCATATGTTGAAGTCATTAGGGGGGTTAAGGTTTAAGTTTGGTGTCAATTTTTGAAGAGATGTAAAAGTTGTCACAAATGCAAAATTGTGAAATTGCAAAAAGATGTAAAATGGGAAAGGTGAAGAGTCAAGTTGGTTCTTTCATTGGGAATTAGTTGAAAACGGTCATGCTTGTAATTCCTTTAAAAGGCCTTGTGAATGTTTGTAAAGGTGTGGGTGATTGTAGTTTTGAAATGGAATAATGAAATACACTGTTTCTTGCAATTTTCTTGGAAATAATTCATCTCAAATTTATTGTAAGTGATATTTTTTTCAATCACCTTCCTTGAAAAGTTGGTCTCACGCAATTTGATAAAGTTTAGAGGAAGATATTGTAAGTTTTTGACAGGTGGGTTAAAACCCTGATTAGGGTCACAGTCAGCACTAAAATTTGCATTTATCCTAATCTAATCATGGAAACCTCCTATAAACTAGTTGAAAGAAAGTTTTATATCTATTCTAAAGGATTTATAAGTTGCGGGTTTAGAATATGTGGTTTGGGGCAGATACATTGATGCCCTAGTTTGTATGACAGAGCTATGTTAACAATTAAGAAGCCTAGAGCCTATGGTTTGATAAAATACCTATGAAATGGAACTTGTGAAGGTTTAATTAGCTTGTGAAGGCCTAAATAAATGTGTTCCAAGTGTTGGGAAAGAAGATTTGAGTCTAGAAATAGTAAAACCAATAAACCCCTATTGTAGCCATGCCTAATTAGGCCTAAATTTGGACTGAGACAACAAGTTTTAAGCCTTAGGTTACAAAGGAACTATATAAGCCATTTTGAAATATGTTTTAAGCAAGAAAAAGGAGTATCCAAATGTGGGATAGTTTTGGGTTTAAGTAGTTCTTAAGAGTAAAGCTCTAACAGTCAGTTAGGAGACCTACTAACATTGAAATCAGGTTATAAAGGAATGATAACCAAGATGGGTGATCTATGTTCTTGAGATTTAAGGGGAGATTGAACATGTTGTGTTAGCCTTGTTAAAGTTGTTCATAGTGTTAAGTTGGGTGTTTGTGTCTTGAAGATTAAAGTTTGGGTTTGTAGTTAAAAGTTGCCATTGTTGCACATTGTGGACAGTCAAAAAGGGTGTAATCATTAATTGGTGTATTAAAGTTCTTGGAAGGGATTGGTTGAGTGAGTTGGAATCTTTGAAGAGTGTATGTAACCTTTTTTAGGGTTGTGGGCTTGAGAAACCAAAAAATTATTTGTGAATGTACAAAGATTGCCTTGGAAATTGAGAAGAGTGAAACCTATTGTTGAGAAATTTGTAATTTTGAGCCCCTGTATTGCATCAAGGTCCACCTTATATCATCCTAGCTCTTTGCAGATCCCTAGCTAGCATAGAAGAGTATTAATGTAATGTCATGTATGTATTTGAAATGTTCAGATGCATTATAATGTATCTAAATGTGACCGCATGAATTAGAGTTACACTATGTGAAGAAGAGTTGATCATTGGTGAGGAAGAGTGAAGAAAAGAGAGTGTGCCAGTATCAAAAAATCATATGTAGTGAGGAAAAGTGTTAGCTATAGCTCTAACACGTTTTGAGTTACTTTATAGATATGCAAGCCTTACCATTGTATTCCAGTAAGACTGTTGTTCTACTTGTTGTATTGTTTCATTTGGGGATTGGTGTGTTGCAAATATGGTTACCATTTCACCAAAATATTGACCTACTAATGCTTGATACAACCACTAGAGTTAATGAATCCATGAGAGGCAGTTAAGCCATGTCACAAACCCAAGTGTTGCACTACACAAAATAAGGAGACCAAGGGCGCACACCTTGCAACAATGCCCCTCCCAACACAAGTGATGGGTTCCAACTTGTGACCCAAGATCTAATACCAATTTTTGTAAAGATAGTTGTCATTACACCAAAAGATCAACTTGTTAATTCTTGAAACAATTGTCAAAGTAAATGAATCCATAAGAGGCAGTCAAGCCATGTCACGAACCCAAGCACTGCATTACACAACACAAGGAGACCAAGGGTGCACACCTTGCAACATGGTGTCTCCAATAGGTTAGTGCCTACATATACATTAGGGGATTGGCATCTCTAGTAGGTTGGTGCCTACTTCAGTGTGTAAAATTCACTTGTATATTTCTAGATTGTGAGGCTGGATTTGGGTAGTAGATCTAAGTAGCTATTCTCACCACATGGTATTCCCACCTTGGGTTTCCACGTATATCTAGTATTCATGTTTGTGCTTTATGCTTTCATGTTTTAATTGCTTATGTGATATTTTATAACTAGAATCATATATTATAATAATTATAGAAAAGTTCTAAGTTGCATGATTTGTTAATCAGTGTTGAGGTTGAGAATTTTGAATTAAGTAGATCCATTGATTAAACCCTCCTCTCAGTAGATTGTGTAGCCTTCAATATCATCAATATAAACTATTTATTTAATTTCCCCCCTTCCATCCTCAAACCATTAGTTGACTAAAGCTAATTAGTTAACTAATAAATCCACTTGTGCATTCCTAAAGATGCTTAAACCATGGGAAAACTTGTAGATGTTAAGCATGTACATGACCCATGCTTCCCACTTGCCCACACAATCCTCCCACTCAATTATGTCCATCCTTTTTTCCAAGAAAAATATTGACCCTTCACATGTCTCCAAAAAATGACTTTTTGATATCTAAAAAGGTCATTTTTATCCTCATCCTTCATCTTTTTTCAAGAGAAATTTGACCATTTAAATCCTTTTAATCTTGGACCTCTTCATGAGCACCAATTACAAGGTGTCGCTTGAAGGCTTTTTATTCTCCCGATCCTCTCAATCAATCTCATCCATTGACCCTTCAAATCACTTTCAACCTTTGATCAATCATACCTCCAATATATAAATATCTCCACTCGTAGGCTATTTTCATAAGCTCATGAGGTACAAAGTCATGCTATCAATTTGACCAACTATATACAATCTCTCAATCGCATATCCATTGAAGCACAACCACACACATCTTGTGTGTGCAACAAGGAGTTATGGGTGAGGGACTCTTATTGTGCAATTCTTTAGCTTAATATGATGTGTCAATTAGGTGTAGAATAGGATTTGAATTCATGGTTTGAGTCCTTATTTTATGTTCTACATTTTATTAGAACTCTTGTTACTATAATGTAAAACACTTCCACAAATCCATAAAAATTAAACCACTTTGACACCACAATTGATCTATAAACTCAATGTGCTTCCACAAAGCCAATGAATTAATGTACCCAAAGATGTCCTTGGAGTGTGCTTTGACAATAAATGTTGGTTGCTTGATTGTCAATGTTAGATGCTAACAAATAAGTACTAATAATTAGTTCCTATAAAAGGAAAAAAAAACTTTTTTGTTTCTCTAAGACTATGTGATCTCTTTAAATAATATATTCTACATATCTAATGATGTTAAATTGTCTTAGGATGATAACTTTAAATACACAATTCTAGATGCATAATCCAAACTTTTATGCATCCATGTCAATGGGTAATAACTTAAGATCTTGAAATGTCGACCTTGAAATGTGGGCATTTGAATTTTAAAAAAAAAGGAATGAAAATATGCCTACAATTTAATTCAAGATACCTAAACTACTTGAAATTTATTTAAATAAACTCTAATTAAAAATATTACATATCAAAATGTAAGATTTAAGATTGAGATCATTCGACTAACCAAATAAACTTCAATTATATACCATATAATATATTAAATATAGATCCAAAATAATATAGAAAGAGGAGGATAGGGGAGAGGACCCAATAGTCGAGCACCCTAACTTCGTGCTTCTCAAAATCCTACATGAAAATTTCAAATCACTCCAAATTTTTCAGGGCCACATCATCAAATATGATGCCACATTAGCATGCTTTTTATTGAGGTGTCCAAAAGGGCCCAAAAAAAAGTGAGACCGATACTTGTGCACTAAATCATGTTTTATTGGTGCGCTGATGTGACATCACATGATTTGTTGCTTTTTAGATCTAAGGAATACATTTCATTTATTTATGGGCAGTTATTATCAACACTAACAACTTTAAAGTCACAACTATTGATCCAATATTGTTAAAAATATTGATATTATATCAACAAATGTTATAACAACTATTAGAACATGCTTATGTACTTGGGTCCTCTCCCCTATTCACTTTTTCCTCCACAATTTAAACCCATCCTTACATTCTATTTTTTTAAAATGAAAAAGGGGTTATCAATTTAAAGACAGTTCTGAAGCCTGTCCAAGTCATAACTCGAGGAGGAGAATGAAGGTTGTAATGACTGCGCGATAATTTTTCTTAGAATTCCCACGGGGAATTAGTTTTGACGGTCACCCTCTACCTAGCTTAATAATGGTGACCTATCTATTCAGAATTGCTTCTTTACCTGATAGTACAGTTCATGGTGATGGAAAGACCAAATATACAGCAGACAAGTCTAAATTTGACGGCGCTTTTGAAACGCTCAAAAACAAAAGAAACTGTCATACGCCCATCAAAATCAACGCGGCATTCAAACCACCGCTTTCTCGAGGCTTAGTTTTACCTATTTTAAGAAAGCAATGGAGGATGGAGATATAAATAACATGGGAAGGGCCACGTACAGGACTGATTCCCTGGTATGGAAAAGAATAACGACATTCCTGTGCTACTGCTGGATCTCTACTCATAACCTTCCAATTTATCTAGTGCTTTAAAAGCATCACGGAGTGAAATGAAACTGCCAGCGGGAGACGGTAAATTCCCATTAAATGCAGTCTTCTGTGGCTTTAACGCCAAGACTGAAGGGAACGTGAAGTGTTGTTGGTGTGTCAATCATTGAAGGCTGTAGCAGAGTGATTGGCGTCCGACGTGGTCGTACAGGAATCGATCCCAAAGGAAATGAGTAAATGCAGGTGGGAGTGGGCCCCAGGCGGCTGCCGTAGATTTTACTGTTGGCTTGGGCGGGCATCTATTTCCTGGGGCCATAGATATATATATTTTCAATCCTGGCCGACGTGTACAGTCAGAAAGGCGCTGAGGGTCTATCAGGAGACGTGTCCTGTCGGTAGCCATTTGCTCCAAAACTTAAGACGCCGTACAACACCTGATGCGGATGTTTCTGTCCCATAACTATCGCATAATGCACGATGGTCCAATTCCGGGATAATTATTAATGTGGTCCAATTCCACTTCCCAAAATAAATGAACACGTCATTCCTGCCCTGAACCTGCGCCTGCGCCTGCACCTGCACACGCTGCAGGGGAATCACATGCCCGTTGCCCGCTGCCCGCTGCCCAGAGTGAAGGCGGCTTTCTGTCTCTCTTGCGCGCTAATGAGCAGTGAGCAGTAGCAGTGGCACATAAACTTTTACTTTTCACAGACAGGCTCCTGAGAGAAATAGCTGGCCACGTGTCGGGGGAGGAAGTGGGAGGAGGAGGAGGAGGAGAAATGTTTGTTGGGATTCCCATTTATTCGATGGGGACATGACGTTGAGGTGTAAATTCAGGTACATAATTCAAATTCCAGATTTATAACTCAGAAGTTTTCTGTGTCGGGACATAAAGCTTGGAACAGTGATATAGTGGTGAGAGATATTTTAATGATAAAAGATACGGAGATAAGGTTGTCCTACCACGTGTCCGAGAGTGGGTCTAGAGTAACGACGCACATTCAAAGGAGATACCTAGGAATTAATTTTGGGTGTGAAACACGGATACATCAATTGCTGGTGAGGTCTAGTCTTTTGGAGGGAAGACAATTGGAAAGGGTCCACTTCTCGGCATGACATAATAACTTTTATTCCTGCCTCTAGGCGTCGGGTACGTCGATGAATAATGTGGACAAGGTATGATGGGATGCGGGTCCCACTCCGGGGACTGAGGGGCCGCGGGCGGCTTAGGTACATTTCTATATCTAAATGTTCTAGAGAGTTAGATGAATGTGGGGGATTAAAATCCGGTGATTCTTTATTGCACATGTATGACTTTGCCGTGTGGAAGAGGGAACCCAAGTGCCTCGTAGACAAGATCATGGAAATTAAATTAATTAACAGTTTTTCTCGAATGCGTCACGCGCCTAATTTAAACGTGGAGACCTAACTTATATTATAATTTTATCAACTGCCCAATCTTCAAAGGTTCTTTCCTCGAGTTAAGTACAGCTAAATTTGGCTTAGATTCTCGAAAGAAATTATTATAAGGATATTTTTTCCTAATAAGTTAGAAAATATCACATCCAGAGACCATGGCAATTTGTTCTATCTGTTGACTGTCTCAATGAAGCATAAGAAATAGGGTTTATATCACATCAGAATAAAAGGTTACATGATTTCCCTAGATAGTACTCCAAAATTTCCAACATCATGCACAAATTTATGGTTTGTCTATGGAGCCTATTTCGAACACGCAATCTCCGTACCACCCCCTTTGACTCCATTGTTATCCTCAAAATTAACTTTAGGGGTATATCATCATGGCAGCTGCGTTTTGAAAATGACTGTTAAGCCTTTCCCAAGGCGAACAGATAAAACCAAAACTAAAACCATAAACAAAATTTTATCTCGTAACGTCTCTTGAAGTTTGCAAATAGGAAACCGAAGAAAGGTCAAATTCAAGCCGGTTACATTTGTCAGATCTGTTTTGCCCCTTATGCTAAACATTATAAAAGTCAGTCAACTGAGGAACAGTATGGATTTGATTATTCCAGTAAAATGCCTGGTCGATGTTGGAGTGGTTGTCATGTAGGTTGTTGTCAAGTGAAGGAAGATGGCACCAAGTGCTATGGACGGGGTCTAGAATTGATGGCACGTTACAGGCTTTTCTTGACCTTTTAAAATCATCTATCTCAAAAGTCGAGGTAGATAGCAAGCATCAATCAATATTCTCAGAAATGATAAATTGTTTTTAAATAATTATTATATAGATAATATAGTCGAAGTTGTTTTGAGCTTATACATCCAAAAATGAATGAATGAAAGTTTTTTATGATGTCTATTAGACCAAACAATCTATGGGACCCACTGAAAGAATTGTTTTTATTTTGATCCTATTGAGGTAGAAAGTAAGCATCAATCAATATATACAGAATTTTTCTCAGGAATGATTAATTCTCTCTTCAATTTATTATAAAAATAACACAATAGAAACTATTTTGAGCTTACTATTAGGATAGACACTAAGATACCTAAACAGAACAGAAACTATTTTGAACTTACTATTAGGATAGACACTAAGATACCTAAACATGAATTAAATGAAATGAATGAAATTTTTTAATAACGTCTATGAGACATGGGACCCAACAAAAGAATTTTTATTTTTTTCCATCCTATTACAAAAACCTGTCAGACAAATAATGCAGGCGTCAAATTTAAAACGACAGGGATTGGGAGGTTCGTTGTATTTTGGACAGAAGTGGTGGAATAAATTAGAGGAATTGGCGGTCCATGAGCAGAGGGATGAGGAAATTGTTACTGGTAAGGAAAGGTCAGCACGCAGCCGCCTTGTCGTTGCCTCAGAAAAGTAAGCCAATCAATCCGGGATTTCGAGGGGGTCGGATGAGATGTAATTATAAGAAATTCTAAGAGCAGAGAATCTTAAGACTGAGAGTGCTCACTGCTGACTACTAAACAAATAGACTTGGTCTTTGCCCGTTGAGAACGCCTGGCCGCTTTCATGTAGTTGGCAGCTGATAGTGTTGACTAATTATTTACCCATTTTCACATTTAGCTTGCAAGAGTGCCCGTCTGGTTTAAGCTCGCTCTCCTTGTCCATTAGATATTCCTGCCCATTGCGCTCTAGTATCCTGGATTTTATTGCCTGTGTGCTTGCAAGGCTGAAGATCAACCGGCGCTCTGTGGGTCGAATTTGGCTTGAGAGGGCCAAATCTTGGAGGCAGAAGGTTGGGATTCCGTAGGGTAGAGAAAGTAATATGATGATGCACAGGTAGAAGAAGAAAAGCGACGAAGATGGAAGGAATGAAAAGGCCGAATGTTGTGTCGTTCTTGGACTGGAGAAACGAAGTCGGTGATTACAGCGGACTGAAGGAAAAGAATGGCGAGGGAGATAGAGAATGGGAAAGAAAAGGAAGCGGGCTGAGCTTGGTGTCGGCGTGTGGGGGAGAATCAGATGGCGATCTGAGGATGTTTAGAGAAAGTACACGCTCGCCTACTTTTAAAGACGTCGTTTCTCAGTCTAATGGACGGTGGGGAGCACAGATCTATGAGAAACATCAGCGAATATGGGTGGGAGAGGATGCCTGTGACATTGCAGGCCTCAAGTTCCGAGGAGTGTTTAAGCCGGCGGAAGGAGGGCATCTGCAGAACAGATTTCTTAGTGATCATTCAAAGGTAGAAACGATGGACGTCATTCCAAAGCGCCAATTTGAGGACCACCTCGATCACAGCAAGACTACGGCTTCCACAGTGGCTGCGCACTCGAACTCGCACGCGCCATTTGGTATTGTTGAAAGGGTGAGTGAGCCTGTGAAGTTGCAACAGCATGAGGTAAAACGAGGTGAAGGAGTGGAAAAGAGCGAGAGTCACTGGGAGAAAGACAAGTCCGTTAGAGAACCCATGTTTGAGAAGGCGGTTACTCCCAGCGATGTGGGGAAACTGAATCGGCTAGTCATTCCCAAGCATCACGCGGAGAAGTACTTTCCGTTGGACACGAATGCAAACGACAAAGGCTTGCTGCTCAATTTCGAGGATAACACAGGAAAAGCATGGAGGTTCCGCTACTCATACTGGAACAGCAGCCAGAGCTACGTGCTCACCAAAGGATGGAGTCGCTTCGTAAAAGAGAAAAAATTGGACGCAGGGGATATTGTTTCCTTCGAGAGGTCAACCGACGGCCAAAATGCCGAGCGCCTTTTCATCAGCTGGAAGCGGCGGCCTTGTGCCCTTCAAATTCAGCCAGGTTCCAAAGCATCTCTTCTGCGGAGACTTTCGCTTCCCTCACTCACCGCCTCCCCTAGCTTTCATTACGGTCCTTTCCAATCTCAGGCCCTCATTCGCGCCGCTTCTTCATCCAAGGCAATACCGGAGTGGATGTCGGTGGTCTGGCCGCCCAACAACGGCGGAGCTTTGTGGCGGCTGCCTACGGAAGCTTCCTCTGCTCACCAGCCGCTCCCCCTAAGCCACAATATCCATTTCCTGGCGGCGGAGGAGCAGAATTCCGTTAGGGAACCTCATGATTTTATGCAGCTCAAGCCCTCTGAGCTATCCACCGGGGACCGGTCATCGCCCGTAGAGAATGCCGCAGCCATGAGCTCCAAGAAGGGCGTCAGGCTGTTTGGGGTCAATTTGTGATTTTATGTGTTGTGGGTTTTTGTAACTATTACAAAATGAAGTTTGTTTCGAGCTCAATCGTATTTCTGCTTGTAATCATTATGTCCAGTTTCAGTTCTATTTCATGCAATTCAAACAGCAAACCGCCGACAACAAGTGTACATAGAGATTACAACTTCACAATCTTTAATAAAATCTTCATCTTATTTTTTTGGTGTTTGATAAAATTCTATATCCATTACACCCATTTGGCCTCTCAAGTGAGATTACATCTTCACAATCTAATAAAATCTTTATCTTATGTTTGTGGTGTTGATAGAATTATATATCCATTACACCCATTTGGGCTCTCAAGTGAGATTACATCTTCACAATCCTTTAATAAAATCTTTATCTTTTGTTTTTTTGGTGTTGATAAAATTCTATATCCATTGCACCCATTTTGCCTCTTAAGTGGTTTAAGATTAGGTGTATCAGAACTTTTCTAGATTGTATTCTATTTCAGGAAGTTTTGGGTTTGCTATTTGTGTGACCGTTGTTTCAACGATGCTGCCTTGCACGTCTTTAAACTTCTTCTCCAATGGATTATCAATTATCAGCATCTGAAATGGATGATGAGTATGACTGACTGTAAGGTGGTAATTTCATTCCCAACAGAAAGTCTATGCTGTATCTAATTCATCTTCTAGACTTGACTTATGATTGTTCACCGTTTGCAAGTCAAAATAACATGTGGTATATTGAATCTGGCCAAATTATATGTTTCCGTGGCTATCTGCTTGATCATTATATATAAAGTGTATTTTTTATTTCGAGACGCCTTCCTTTTCGCGTTTGCAAATTCAAAGTTGCACCCAAGAAAAAAAAACAAGAGCATATTGTATAATGGCCACTTGCTTATCATGGTCAATTCACTTTCTTCGTTTGAAGCGATGTGGGTGACTGGCTCTGCACTTGTATAACAACATTGACTGATTGCTCAGTCATTTTTGGTTTTATGGTTGTATATATAATGTACTTACAGTTGAGCATGGTCAATCCAAATAAAATACTGAAGAAGAGCCAATTGCTCAAGTACCTGTCACTTCCGGGTAAAGTCTGCTTTATTAAAATCAAGATTGTGTTCAAAGTATCATGGCAATTGCTGGTACAAGCTTGTCTGGTTCATGATAATGTACGTCCAGTAAATGTTCAATGGTAAATATTACATTATGAGAACAGAGATTGGGTTCAAACTGTAGGACACAAGCTTGTATGCAACTTCATGATAATGCGGGTCTTAAAGCAACTGTATATAAGAGTACAAAAAATTGTGCTCAAGAATTCGCCATTGCTTGTATCAAGCTTAAATTTGTATTTTACCTACTACTCATTTTAAGAATCTTTCAAAGCAAATGGTTTAGAAGCCTAAAGTTGGTAGAGGAGGAGTAATCTTTGGCAATTCTTACCAACAAATGGAGTGTATCATAATCAAATAATGCAAATAATCTTTGGTACTCAAAATGTTCTAAGGGTATAAGGGACTATTAGATTCTTCAAGGATCAAAAAGTATTTTTTTATAATATAATAATAGGTTTCACAATTAAAAATGAAGTGATCTTGTTGATGTTTGAAATTGTATTTTGTAGTGTTAGAATAATGTCAGGTTAGGTAAGGTAATTACACTGGATTTATGATTAAATTATTGGTAGTTTTGGTTAACTACCAAAATCAAAATAAATTTTATACTCTTCCAACTTTACTTAGATTAAGAGGGTGTTCTTAGAGATTGTTTTAGGATAAATAAAAATAAATTAGCTACACAACTTAGCCATAACTTGTGTATAAGAATCATATCTTAAAACTTTTTCACAATATATCTCTTATGCTGACTTATCAATCTTTTACACTACTAATATCTAAATGAAACAAATTATTATCAAGTTACAATGCATCTCCAGATGTAAAACCATATTTATATTTCTTAAACGTAAAACCATCATGATTTATTGCTCACTTAAAAATTGGAACCTGAAACGTGCATAACTCTATTATAGATGGACCAAAGCACTAGCAAATGCAAGTAGCACTAGGTTTATATAGATTAGTAAGATAGTTTATAAATAATTTAGTAAAATAATGGATGTAAATGATGTATCGTTTAAATAATTGATCAAATAGCTAAGAAGAGGAATAGTGTCTTAATCCATTAGAAATTTAGTTCAAACCATATTGTAATAAAGATTTATATGTATTTAAATTGATTAAGAGTAAAGAACCAAAATTGCATATAAGATACTATCAATCAAATTGTGATTTCACTCAAATCTAATTTAAAAGTCCAAGAAACTTCGCATAACTATACATGCTTTACCAATCCACAAATGATCAACCTATAACATATGGTATTAATGATAATATTTTACAACTACTAAGGCAAAAGATTTACTTAAATTGTTAAAGAGCTAGAAAATGTAGCCCTAGAGATGAAATACTCATCCCTTAAATTTATTAGTCATCTATAGAGACATCTAGATCATTCCTACGTTAGAGTACATCGGGTTATGAATAGTCAGCTTCTGGCTATATTAACTCTTAATTAAGTCATATTATCATTATTATATTGTTATTTAGTTAATTAGGTCAGCCTAGGGCTTCTACAGTGTTATCTAAGTCGACCTAGGTGATATCCTAGGCATAAATAAGGTATATATAGGAGGTAGTGAGTCTTATTTTAGGATCATATTGCGAATTATGTTCTCATTAGAGATATTTGGAGGTTTACCCCCTTGAAGTGGTTTTTCATTCTTAGTCATTATCAAGTATTTACATCATATTTCCTATCATATTCTTCTATTGTGCAATTCATTTAATTACAAGTGGTAACAGAGCATGATCTTGGCACCATAGAGGTAATGTGTTTTCTTAATATTAGAGGTCATTTTGGGAAAAGTATATCTATCATATTTTAGTGATTTTTTCTCTAATTTTTAAAGGGTTTTTGAAGAATATATTCAAGAAGATACAATCTATATTTTAGAGGAATTGGAGCTGAATTGAGTGATTTATAGCATAATTAGGGTTTTTTCCCAATTTATTTGGAAAGTACATACCTCCCAAATCATACTAAATTGGTGCCTAATTTTTGGTGGGTTTTTTAAGACTTAATAGGGGAGACTATAGTCCAAATTTTAAAATAATTTGAATCGGAAATAAATGATTTATTACAAAATTATGTTTTCAATAAAATTTTCTCTCAAGGCTACAAATCACCTAATTTTTGGGAGATTTTTCTAGGAAAGTGTGATCTAAGCCCTGAAAGGTTACATTAAATTTTTTAGATTATTTTGAATGTATTTGTGTGATTTATTTCAAAATTATTTTCTACCATCTTGACGAGGCCTACAACAAGAAGCAAAAAGAATGCTACCACATCGTGGAAATCTTTAGATAAGGATGAGGTAGAAATTAAGGATATTAAACCTAATGATGAAGTTAACAAAGTAATGGGTGATATTTCATCATTAGATAAGAAGATGACTAGCACATGCACAAAAGGATATGAGTGAATTGAAATCACTTATTTAGGGTATGAAGTGTAAGGGTGAAGATTCACCTAGTAAGGTGGAAGATAATGCTTTTTGTTAGACATGAATTCCTTGGGCTTGAATCTGATTTCAAGAAGGATCATTCCTTTAATAATCTTATGCCAAGGCAATTCATACCCAAGTTAGATATGAGAAAGTTTGATGGGAATGATCTAACTAATTGATTATGCCAAATGGAGCAATTCTTTGATATTCATCATGTTCATAGTCAACAAAAGGTGGCTATGGCATCATTATATATAGAACCAGATCAATTTATTTGGTATCACTGGTTATGTTATGGGAAGAGAAATAAGGGTTATGTGGTCACATGGTCAATTTTTTAAGAGGAACTTGCTGCCCATTATGAAGATAACTTTATGGATAGATACTTTTGCCAACTCACTAAATTAAAGCAAACATACATGATCAAGGATTATATTTAACAATTTCAAACCCTTTGTCTAAGAGAAGAAAATGTGATAGAAGAAATTTTGAAGGAACTATTTCTAGGTAGTTTAGTAGATCACATATAATATGAAGTACAATTGTTCCAACCACAACCCTTATTGGAATCAATATTAATGGGAAGAAAAGTTGAGGAGATGTTTTTGGCTAGTAGGTGACAATCAATTATAAATGTAAGTGAAAGGAGATCTCCTACACATTCATTTCCTCAACCTACTAGGTTGATTCCACAAAAAAATGAGGAGAAAAGAGCAAAAGGGTTATGTTTCAATTGTGACAATAAATATAGTCAAGGACATAAATGTAGTGAAATAAATTGTTCTATATTGAAGGTCCAAGTGAGGAAGAAATATTAGATGGTGATAGGGATTTAGAGGATGGATCACATGATACCCAACCAATCATTTCTTGTCATGCACTCTCTGGTTTTAGCGCCCCACAAACTCTCAAGGTTGTGGGTTTCTTAAAGAAATAGAAAGTAACAATGTTGATCAACTTAGGTAGCACTCATAATTTCATCAACACAAAATTGGATACTTGAATCTAAATTATTTTATATATCCAGGTCCAGAGTTGCAGGTCTTGATTGTAGATGGTGGTATTGTTAGTTATTTTGGAAAGTGCCATAGCATTAAATTATCCATAGGAGATGATCATGTTGACAACCTAATGTATGCTATCTCCATGGGTGCAACATATATTATTTTGGGAGTACAATGGCTTACTACTTTGGGAAAAATTATGATGAACTTCTAAGAACTATTCACGAGATTTCAATCAAAATGAAAGATACTAGAGCTAAAAGGGTTGAAGGCAAAGTCCCCACAAATGTTAAGCTCTCAAAGAATGCAGAAGTTTCTTAAGAAAGGAGTGGATGGATTTATGGCCCATCTATGTTCATTAGAAGTCTCTCAATATAATGCTCCCACCCATCCAAATTTACAAGCAATAATTGATCATGAGTCAGTGGTTTTTAGAGATATTTTGAAAGGACTTCCTCCGAAGAGGTATCATGATAATGCAATATAACTAGTTCTAGGGAGCTAGTCATCCAACATTAGGCGTTATAGGTACCCACATATACAAAAAAGTGAGATAGAAAAGATTGTTGAGGAGATGTTAAAAGAGGGAATTATCAAGCATAGCCAAAGTGCATATTCCTTGCCTTTGGTGATGGGGAGTAAGAAGGATGAATGTTTCAAAAATTTATAAAGTGCTCAACATGTACACCATCAAAGATGAGTTTCTTATTCTAGTCATTGATGGTTTTCTAGATGAATTGAATGGATCTAAGTATTTTACAAAGTTAGATCTTAGATTAGGTTATCACCAAATTTGAATTAAAGAAGAAGATATTTTTAAGACAACATTTAGGACTCATGAGGGTTAGTACATGAGTTTTTGTTGATGCCATTTGGTCTTACCAATGCACCATCTACATTTCAAAGTTTGATGAATTTTATCTTTAAGAAATTCTTGAGGAAGTTTGAATTAGTGTTCTTTGATGATATATTGATTTATAGCAAGACATGGGAGGAACACTTGTAACATGTAGATCAAGTATTACAAGTTTTCGAAGATCATCAACTCTACACTAAGCCATCCAAGTGCACTTGTGGTCTCAATGAGATGGAGTACTTGGGACACAGTTTCACATGAAAGAGTAAAGGTGGATCCTAACAAAATTAAGGCTAGCATTGAACAGTCTATTCCTAAAACCATTAAGAAATTGAGGGGTTTCTTGGGATTGACTAGATATTATAGAAGATTTGTGAAGAATTATGGTTGTATAACAATACCCATCACAAATTTATTGAAGAAGGATTCTTTTCACTGGAACAACTCTACTAATGCAATGTTTGAAATGTTGAAGGAGGCTATGTGTGCAACTCCAGATCTTGCCACTCCAGATTTAACCAAGGATTTTATTATAGAATGTGATGCTTCAGGAAATGGTATATGAGTAGTTCTCATGTAGGAGGGTCAGCCCATTGCTTTTGAGAGGACTCATCAATTAAAGGGTAAGAATCAACTCAAACCTATTTATGAGAAGGAAATGCTAGCTATTCTTCATGAAATAAAACAATAGAGGCCTTATCTAATGGGTAGACACTTAAAGGTTAAGACAAACCATGATAGCCTAAAATATTTATTTGGAACAAAGATGATCTTTTGAAGAGCAATAAAAATGGGTCAAAAAGATGTTGGGATATGGTTTTGAGATTGTATATAAGAAAGGGAAGGAAAATATTGTGGTGAATGCACTATCAAGGAAGGATGAGAAGGATGAATATTTATTGTGTTCCATTTTAATACTACAAGAAGATTAGGCAATAGATGCCAAAAAAGAGTGGCAGAATGATGTTGCTACAAGTAATCTCATTCAACAATTACAGAGTGATTCTATAAGTTTTGTTGGAAGGGAGATACCTTGTGGTATAAAGAGAGATTGTATCTTTGCAAGAATTCCTCTCAAATAAAAGATTCTCATAGAGTTACATGAGTCTCTAGTTGGTGGTAATTCAAGATTTTTGAAGACATATCATTGGGTCAAGAAAGAATTCTTTTCAGAAGGGTTAAAAGAGGGATGTTTAAAAATTTGTGATAGAATGTTTAGTTTTTCAAAGAAATAAAGGGGAGACAATTAAGAAACCTAGTCTCTTGCAACCCTTAGTTATTCCTATAAGGAAGCTAAGGTAGCGAAAAAACTTCCTACACTAATCTTGAGAGGAGGATAATGCAAAAAATTATAAATCTTTTCAACAGTTATAAAAAATTAAACAAAAATAAAAAAATATCATGCATATCACAACACAATGATTTACGTGGTGAAAACCCTTTCAAGAGAAAAACCCCACACTCCAAAAGCTAGCCAATATATTATTTAAAAATCATAAAAATTACAATATACTTGCAGAGTAAGCTTCTCACAGGAGTATAACCAACAAGAGATCCAGAGACAACACAATCGCTAATAGACTCTCAAAATACATCACAATACACATTCATAATACAATGCCCTCATAAAATTGGGGTTTTTCTAGGGCAAGTCAAGACAAAAAAATATAAACCATTAGATCTAAGATCTAATGATGAATGGTCCATATTTACAATAATAAAAAATACATAAAATTTGGCTTTTGGGGGTGCTTCTCTCAAACCCCCGCTAGGGTGCACAACCCCTAGACCCTCCATTAGGGGGATGATCTTATTGGACCCCTTGCAACCCCCCCACTATTACCTATCAACAATAAACCTTATATAATTGCAAGGTTGAGACACATTTTCCCAAAAAATCTCCCACTTGTCAAACACCTTACAAGAGCATAGGGAGGGAGTATAAACATCGTCTCTTAATTACTAGGGGTCAAAAGACCCATAAAATCTGAACACCATTTGAACTTCTTTGTTCTCATAGGCTAAGTTAAAGAATCAACAACATTCATCAAATTATCTACCTTAACCAACTTCACCCTGCCATCCTTGATCATATCTCTAACAAAATGATATTGTACATCAATGTGCTTGGTCCTGGCATGAAATGTTGGGTTCTTAGCTAGACAAATCACACACTGACTGTCATAATAAATTGTCACTACACCTTATTTTGTTGCAATATCAGAACATAGTCTCTTAATACAAATGGCTTCTTTACAAGCATGAGTAGCTATCATATACCCAACTTCATTAGTGGAAAAAGAAACCACAGCCTGTCACTTACTCATCCAACTAATTGCTCCACCAAATAAAGTAAACACATAAACACTAGTGGATTTCCTGCTATCAACATCACCTACCTAGTCTAAATCCACATAACCATGAATATCAAGGGAAATATCATCCTCAATCAAATTACTATTCAATAACACAATGAATAATCTGAGGTATCATGCAAATATTTGAAGACTCTTTTAATTGCATCCCAATGAACTTTACCAAGATTATACATATATCTGGAAAATAACTCCCACTTCTTGGGAAATGTTTGGTCTAGTACAAATGATAACATACATAAAACTTCCAAATACACTCTGGTAAGGAACTTTGCTCATGTCTTCCATATCTGATGAGATTGTTGGACAATTTGAAATAGATAACTTTATTTCAACTGAAAAAGGAACACACAATGGTCTACAATCTTGCATGTTAAACCTCTGTAAAATTGAATTGAGATACTTACTTTGGCTAAGCCATAGCTTTCTACTCACTCTATCTCTTCTAATTTTCATCCCAAGAATGTGTCTAGCTGCACCAATTTCTTTCATTTCAAATTAGCTGCAAGTTGAGATTTCAATTCTGAAATCATACCTTTCCCTTTACCAATAAATAACATATCATCAACATATAATGTAATAAACAAGAAATTATCACCATTAGTTTTATAATAAACACAATGATATGATTTAGAATGCTCAAATCCCAAACTCAACACATATGCATCAAATTTTTGGTACCACATCCTAAGACTCTATTTTAGGCCATACAAAGATTTCTTCAATTTGCAAACCAATTTACTTTTACCTTTCACCACATAATGCTCTAGCTATGTCATATAAATATCCTCCTCCAAGTCACCATGAAGGGAAGCAATTTTCACATCCATTTGCTCAAACTCTAAATCATAAGCAACAACAATAGAAAGAAAAAATCTAATGGATGCCATTTTTGCAATAGGAGAAAATATCTCGCCATAATCAACACCCTCAACTTGAGAGTAACCTTTTACAACCAACATTGCTTAATACTTCTCAATACCTCCATCTGAACCAATCCTTTTCTTGAACACCCATTTGCAACCAACAAGTTTTCTTCCTTTAGGAAATGGTACAAGATCACATGCATCATTATTTTTCTAAGTTTCTATTTTTTCATCCATAGCAATCTTCAAGGTTTCTGCACGTCATCCATACCCAATCCATCTTCTACCGATCTGGGTTCATCCATGTTAGTACATTAAAAGAAAATATATATCTTCAATCATTAGGTGAATACTGTAACTAAGGGTTATTTTTTAGGTTTGATTCAAGGTTAGCAAATCAATAAAAATCACAAAACCCAAAGAGATTACAAAATACAATGAAAGCTAAACAAACTAACAAGTATACCTGTAAATCGCCGAGGCTTCCATGATTCACCTTTGTAACACCTTCTAGCTTGTTGGTTGATATTTTTCCCTCAGATTCGTCGTGCGAGCAATCTGAAAATACTAGTCTAAGTCCTACACCAAGCTTTGAAGGATTTGAGAAAATGTCTATGCCTATGACTATGATTGAAAATGTTTAAAATGTCTATGTCTAAATATCTCAAAACTAAATGAAATATGACATTAAATGCAACAATCTAAGTATGCCAGTGCTTCAACGCATCTGCGTGTAATATGTCTATGTAATCAAAAAATGAGAGGAAAATGGCATTTTATAGAAAATGCAATTTTGAATGGATGGATGAGATGAGAGATTGAGAAAATGCCCTAGAATCAATGGTTTAAGATTCAAAATGGCAACTCTCAATTAGGGTTAGGGCAAAATGCCCATATGTGTGAATAATATTTAATTAAATAAATTAAATCAAGAATAAATGTGACAGTTGAGATGAAATTAGCAAAAATCAGAAGATAAGAAGATGGGATTTTAGAAAATCAGTAATTTTAGAAATTACTTGATTTGTAGAAGAATATTTCCATTTTGAATTAAATTAATTCAAAATATGGATTTTGTGAGATAATGAGTAATTGATTTTTGAAATTAATTACTAAAAGAAGAATCAGTTAACTATGTGAGACATTTTTAAATAAATTGTTTTATTTAAAAATAAAGAAGTGTCACATACAACAATTAAATAATTAAAATAATTATTTAATTTAGAAGAAGTGGTTAATTAATTAAATAAATTAGCAAATCTATTTAATTAAAAGAGAGGATTTAGGAATTAGTGACATATTGAATAAATATATTAAAATATATTTATTTGATAATCAGGAGGACATTAATAACCAAGATTAATTAAATAAAATGAGAACTTTATTTAATTATAAGTTGACTTTAGATAATTAGTGACGCATTAAATAAATATGATTTTATTTAATAATCAGGAAGAATAGAAGACCCTGAATTAATTAAATAATTGTGAATTATTTAATTAATAGTTGAAGATAGGTTAGGAAAATAATTAAAGTGTCATAATTATGCTAGGACGAAAAATGGTAAAATAGTGCTCGTAGGCCTAGGTCATTTTTAGGTGTCTACAAATACCTTTCAAGTGGTTTTCCATTCTTTGTAGACCTACAAATAAGCGAAGTTGGAGGTTCTTCCTCCTCTTTTGAAGATTTCAAGCTAGATGAGCTCTCCTTAACTTCTTGTCTATACATGGGCCTTGATTCAACTTTGTCAGGTGTAGAAGGAAATTGAATCACATCTTCCTATTTACTGTCTTGGCTACAATGTAATAGAAGAAGGCTAAGTTTCTCTAAAAATAACACTTCTATTATATATTACCTTATGTGCAATAGGATCCCAAATCTTGTATCCTTTCACATCACAACTATATTCGATGAAGACACATTTCACAACCTTGTTCTCCAACTTTGTTTGCTTCTCCTTTGGCACATGTGCATATGCCTCACAATAAAAAACTTTAAGATGCCTTAATAAAGGCTTGTGACCTAACCATGCCTCTCTAGGAATCTTATCAATAAGAGATGATGTAAGAGACCTATTAATTAGGTAACAAATAGTGGCAACAACTTCAGCTCAAAACCTTTGTTCTAGACCAACACCACTCAACATACTCCTAGTCTTCTCCATTAGTGTCCTATTCATTCTTTCTATTTAACTCCATTCTACTGTGGAGAATATGAAGTTATATTTTGTCTATGAATACCACAACCTTTACAAAATCTATCAAAATCATTAGAGAAAAATTCACTGCCATTATCAGTCCTCAAACGTTTTATTTTCTTTCCATTCTACAACTCTGCCATTATTTTAAATTCTTTAAATCAACTGAAAAATTTAGATTTACTCTTTAGAAAATACACCCATGTCATTCTACTATAATCATCAATAAATGAAACATAATACTGGAAATTGGGAAAATGGGGGACCTCACAAAATAGAGCACTCCTTTCATCGCGAATAGTAATTTTTGAAAAAAATCATTCCTTTATGTGTTTCCCTCAGGTTTTCATGGAGCATATTGGCCTAGTAGGGGTTTTTCTTTGCATTCTTATGATGCAACATCATGCAGATATGTGTCTAGGTTTTTGGGAAAATCTTTTTCTTTGGAAAAATAGGGGTTTTTTGACCAGTTAAAGGGTTCCAAGAGCTTTCCTAGTCATTCTTTTAACAATGGGGGATGACTACCTTTTCATCAGGGTTTTAAGCGTGTGTCAATGGGAATTTTTGGCCTTTTTCCTAAACCAAGAAAATGCTTAATTGGGGAAAGCAACTACCTTTTGAAATTTGTGCATCAGATTCTGAAGCCATTGACGGCTCTTCAAACTCCTTTCGCTCATGGATGGATGTGGTTTCCAATCGACATTCTCTAATGTCCTTTCCTAATAGCATTCTGATAAAATTTGGAGTTCCCTTCAATCTAAAATCTGGCACGAGATGGCTCTAAGGTTATTTTTGGAAATGATAGCTCTAAGTCGGACACACCTGCATCTTACCTGAATAGCATAGCTTAGAAGCACAAAGACTACTATCGAGTTCTCCATTTGGAGTTGAGGAATGCACAATGGAGTAAGGTAAATCATTTTCCATCGGTTACTCCTACTCAATGTCCATCTAGGGATTCTTTTCCAAACAATTTTTCTTTGAAGAAAAATGTGCAAAGAAAAGGATACAAAAAGTGGGTCTACAAAGAGTGCCTTCTTCAAACTTCTATGGAAGAATCTATGTGCAAGGATCTTGTTCAACTTACTTTACCTGAAGAAGTTTTGAGTATGCAAATACATGATCTTAGAGACCATGCATTAATTTGTAAGTTTTGAACTTCCTACCTTATGCTGAAGTTTTAAAATATTTACTTTTTTTAGAGTGGGATGGGGCTAATCAAATATTCTACATAGATTAGGGTAATGTTTTTTTCATTGTTTTCTTTTCCACAAAGCTGCAAAGAGGTTTGATTTTAAAGGTCAATTTGTGGTTTTTTGAGGGATCTGGGTTATTCATTCAAGCATGGATCTTGAATTTTGATCCCTCTTCTACTACAATTAAATTTGTTCCTTTCTGGATCCAACTGCCTACGCTTCCATTAGAGTATAGGGAAATGGGTATAGTGGAAACCATTGCTAATAACTTGAAGATTTTTGTACGTCATGACATGGATTTCTTCAGAAATATAGATAAACCAATTAGGGTTTGTATATTTCTCAATACTTCAAAGGGATTTCCTTCATCAATTAGGATACATTCAAAGTTTGGAACTTGGATGAAGGAAATCCTAATTGAGAATCCAAATAATGTTTGTACTCACTGTCATTTATTTGGGCACTATGTCCAACAATGTTTAGAAAAATAGGGTACTACTGATCTAGGGGATTCGCCTCTTACTAAAAGTCAACTAGAAGTTGGTACAAATGTGGTGGAAACAATTATGAAAGAAAATGCATCTATCTTCGGTGATTTAATTTTCACTAAGAGTCAAACAGAGAATGATATAAGTATGGAGGGAAATGTGTTGAAAGTCAATTCATCTTCTTCCACTTCACCAATAGTTTTCAATGTTGGATCGGATTTGGTGCTATTTGGTGAAAGGTTGAGGAAAGGAAAATTTGTAGTGATGGATTCCTACCAATCTGAATTAGGACCCATGCCATAGATACATCTCATATCATTGGCCCTGATTTGTTGGCATAAGATTCAGGTAGATCTAATTGTATTCTTCACCAGAAGGATATTGTCATGCCTGACATTAATGAAATGTCCTCAAAAAATGATAGGACCATTAAGTTTACAGTGAATTTTCCCAATGGTTGGCAAACTAAAATAGAGATTTCAAATATGGATAGATCCTTGAGTTTGTATTCACCAAGACTTTTTATAGATAATGGACAATAGTTAGATGGAATCATTTCAAAGCTATTGTGGGGGAATTCTCTGTTATCTAAATCTATGAGTCAAAAAGAAACTTCTAAATCATGCTTCCCACTCTTGTTGTCCCATAAAAAGTATGATTTTGGTTTTTCTTGCACAGGTTCTGAGGTGGTCAAGTTGTATTTACAAGAAATACATGAGCTAGGTGAAAATGATAGTTTGGAAAGTTGGGTAGACTGTATTGCAAATATGGTAGGATCAAATTTAATTGATGAAATTGCAAAGGAAGTAGATAAGGAAGAAGGAGAGTTCTTCCCAGGAAAATGTGATAAGCCTTTACAAAATTCTCTAATAGTTCTTGTAGATGATACACAAGAAATAGAAGAGCAGGCATTAATAAGAGAAGATAAAGATGAGAAGGATATTGTATCAATGGAAAATTAGATTGTTAGCTTATTAATAAATAAACATAAAAAATCCAAAGAAATAACAAAGCACAAAGGAAATATAATGAAAATAAAAGGAATAATACTACCAGAAATCTTCATCTTCCATGGTTCACCTTTGTTACACCTTCTAGTTTGCAGCAAACGAATGAGGCCCTCAGATTTCAAATGAGCAACCAATAATAATGTCAAAGTCCTATGCAAATGTTGAAGGATTTATAAAATTATGCCTATGTCTATGACAATATGCTAAAATGAAATAATGACTACTAATGCCAAATGACTATAATGACTACTAAATTAAAAATGAAGTTGTCCGGATCCCGAAATTATGAGCAAAATTGTCTTTTATAGAAAACACAATTTTGAGTGGACGGATGAGATTGAATTCTAAAAAGACCTAGAACGAGAGGTCCAGATTAAATCTGAGAATCCCTAATCAGGGTTAGGGAAAAATCCTTAATCAAACGGTCAGAATAATGTCTCAGATAATCGGATTGACGGTGGAGAATAAATGAGGAAATTAATTAAAGAAATAAAGATTTTCAAAAATCAAGAAGATAAAGACTGCCTGATTTGTGAGATTCAAAAAATCAAGAAGATAAGGGTTGAACTGAAGATTCGATTTGAAAAATCAAGAATCTGCCCGATTACTTGATTTTTGGAAGAATAATATCTTTTTGAATTTAATTAATTCAAAATGATGATTTTGTGTGACAAGTAAATAATCTTTTTCAGATTATTTACTAAAAAGAGTGAAAGTTAATAAAATGAAATCATTTTAAATATTTTCATTTATTTAAAATGAGAGAAAAGTGAAATTAGTAATTAAATAATTAAAAATAATTATTTAATTTGGAAGATAAGATTGAATAATTAAATAAATTAATAAATTTATTTAATTGTGACAATTAGTGACATATCAAATAAATAAATGAAATTCATTTATTTAATAATCAAGAAGAATTAATGAAGAAAGGAAATTAAATAAATTAAGAAATTTATTTAATTAATGAAAGACTTAGACAATTAATGACGTATTTAATAAATAAATTTATTTATTTATTTAATAATCATGAAGAACAAAAGGACATGAATTAATTAAATAATTATGAATTATTTAATCAATAGTCAAATGTGAACCAAGGACATAATTAAATGTCATAATTATGCTAGGATCAAAGTGGTAAAAATGAAGCTTGCAGGCCTAGGTCATTTTTAGGTGTCTACATTTTTCCCCTCTTTGTCATAATGTCGCTTGTCGCATTGTGACAAAGAAAATAAGTCAAAGTCATGCCCCAGTGAAGGTAAAGGGTATGAATCCCCCCTCGGGAAATTTTTTAAATTTTGAGTCAGCGGCTGAAAAATTTGGAAAGGGTCCTGATAAGTCAATTTAATGACTAGAAAAACAACGGCGCAGTCGGTTTTGAATTTTGACATGTTTAAGATAGTCAACGGGGTAGTCAAATGTGGTCAAATGAGCTTCTAGCAGTAACTCACTTGAGAAAATGTCATTTTGACCTTATAAATAAGTTGACAACGGGGTAAAAGTCAATTCATTTTCACTATTTACCTTGCTAATTTCGAGAGCTCAGAGCGAAAGGCATAGCAGCGAGGATGGTGATTCCAATGTCAGAGCATCACGGGGAGATCGTACGGACATTCAGATGGCCAGAGGGCTCAGAGCCAGCGGTAAGTACCCTTGTCCCACTTTGTAATTTTCTCATTTTTCGTGTCATTTTTAGCTTACTAGGGCAAACAACATCTGCACCGCGACGCAACTGTGTTTGTGTAAGTCGCAATCGCTTGCGTGTTTGATGCATATGATGCGTCGCGACGCAAGTGCAAAGACAAATCATAGAAGCTTGGTTGTTTGCGCTGCATTTGATGAATACTATGATGCATTTGACTTATCGAGTCGCAATTGAATGCCTAAATGCCGCAATTGTCATATTGTGCCGCAACTGCACATTTAAGCGACGCACTCACTTTTTTGAGCCACAATCGCCTGAATTCATGATGCAATTGCCATAATGCGACGCAATTGGGCAGTCAAGCAATGCAACTATCATGTTGCGACGCATTTGAAGATTTTAGAGACGCAATCAAGTATTTGCGACGCAACTGCCATAACGTGACGCATTTGATTTTTTTCTTTTACTGAGACCAATTGTGATACTTGTGAAATCCTTAATGCTTTTGATGATGCCGATAGTTGTCCAAAAAGTACTGATATATTGTGCATCTTTTTGCAGAGACAGCTTTCCCTTATCTACACGAGAGAGAGCAAATCGACCACATTTCAGTTTGCTGACCAGTTGAGCCCATGAGAGCGGTGACGATTGATGCGACTGGGATTATTCTATGCTGCCTATATGCCCGCCATTTGGGCAAACAGGGGATTACTGACTGCACTGTGCGAGTGGTGGCATTCAGAGACTTATTCATTCCACTTTCCGACAGGTGACGCCACGATTACCTTGGAGGATGTCTATTGGATTCTTCGAGTGCCGATTCAAGCAGAGCAGATTGTCTACAACCCTCATCATGGGGAGCAGACCTTTTGAGCATACTACTGAGATCAGGGTGCAGGACTAGGCATCCAGGGATACAAGATCAGATGGGAGTTCATGGTCGAGCACTATGGTCGCTTTGATGCATTCCTTGCAACTCTGATTGGAGGGATCTTGATTCCTGACCGCCGGGGACATGGATTTCCTATTGGTTGGGGTGACGTCTTGGTTGGCATGAGGCGTGATAGGACCGTTTATGCTTGGGGACCCTGTTTGCTAGGGACACTTTACCATCAGTTACACGATGTTACCTATAGGAGAGGAGAGAGCATCTCCTGCGGGACTACACTGATGATGATCTGGGCTTGGGAGCACATTGCCATATTTCGTCCTCCCATTGAGAGACCACAGTTGGCTGAGGGGATGCCCTATGTCTATTACTACATGGGTGCACTACATCAGACACAGATGGGTGAGACTGGTTGGTGGGGGCATAGGATTGACACCATGGTGACATTTATCTGGAGGCCGTATAGAGACTGCGAGCCATGGGACGATGAGGACGAGTACCTTAGCTTTTGTAGACAGTATAGGTACCTGATTGGGAGGATTGTGCAGACCTCACTGATCATTGAGATGTACCTACCACAACGTGTCCTAAGGTAGTTCAGAGAGCAGCAGGGTGTACCTGCAGGGACAGCCGAGTATGCCCGGTCTTCCAGAGAGTACGCCTGGGGACCAGCCATCCCAGTGGCATTTGCTGAGCAGCAGATTGACGGGCTAGGAGCCCAGGCATGGGGATGGAGGGGAGGAGCAGCTGATTCGGGGACCACAGCAGATTATGATCTATGGTGGCAGGCACACAAACCTGTGCCATTGACAAATCTTGACGGGCTAGCACCTATGGACAGGCAGTCAGTGATACCTCACGTGTTGAGGGCCAGACGGGGAGGCAGAGGCGGTGACAGGGGTAGAGGCCGAGGGAGGGATGGAGGCACAGATGGAGGTAGGGGTAGAGATGGAGGCCTGAGATGGAGATGGAAGGCGAGGGGCAGGCGGGGAGACCGAGGCGAGGGGAGATGATATGGGTAGAGCGGCGGAGGAAAGAGAGATGAGAGCGGTTAGAGAGCGAGGGCTTGAGGTGCGGCAATGTGTGCTTGGCAAGAGGTAGCATTAGATGCCTGCTATCCACGAGGTTAGCGAGGAGGGAGAGGGCAATCTAGGCGGGGAGGGGAGAGAGAGGGTGAGGAGGCGGGGAGGAGGCGGCGGTGGGGGGACAGGAGGAGGAGGTGGAGGTGGGTGTGGGAGGATAGGAGGAGGAGGTGGATGTGGGTGTGGGAGGATAGGAGGAGGAGGCAGAGGTGGCCGGACAGGAGGAGGAGGTGGAGGTGGTAGGACAGAAGGAGGAGCGGAGGTGGCAGAGGATGTGGCTATGGCTGAGGATGTGGTTGTGGCCGAGGATGTGGGCGATGATGACGATGAGGAGGATGATGCTATGGATGAGGCCGAGAGACTCCTTAGATGGTAGATGGTGGAGGGAGAGGAGGAGATACCATCCACCTCAGGATTGCCCCAGGATGCTACGATGGATCAGAGGGTGGCCGACCTACAGCAGAGACTAGATGACAGCATGGCGCAGGTCAGATAATTGCAGTCAACACTAGAGGTAGCCCGGGTAGAGCGAGATCAGGCGGTAATCCACTAGCAGGACGTGGCTCAGTAGTGCACATAGTTTGCAACATTATGCACAGGGCCTATAGGGGATATGGCTCGGGAGCTAGCCAAGGTGAGTACGAGACTAGGACAGTATTGGACATTATATGAGCAGGAAATGCTACCTGAGCGATGAGATACTACCCTGTCACAGTCACAGATGAGGACAGGTAGTGGACACAGATCAGGCAATGACAGTGGTAGTAGGAGCCATACCAGCGTCAGAGGGTCTACCTCGACAGGGAACACATCCGGGCATAGGTCTCATCACTCACGTCGGCACACCCCGAGTCACAGCCATGGGTCAACTGGTTCAGTGCAAAGGTCAGTACAGGGACAACCACCAGTGATAGATCCGTCCACCTCTCAGAGTTCGACAGCAGTGACATCACAGGTGTTTGTTATCGTGGAGATGACACCTTCATTCTCAGTTCCACCGGTAGCACAAACAGAGGCTGCTATAGATCCACCTATTGTTTCAGTGCCAGGTTCAAAGCTGCAGCCGCCACATTCGTCACCACGAGGGGATGATGAGAGTCTACCCTAGGGGCATTTTGTTATTATGACACACTATGTATAGATTATTGAGCCTGCGAGCTCCATTTTTGGGATATCCCCTAATTTTATCCTGTGACATTGTACATTTTTGAGATGGTATTTATATGATGATGCAGTTTTGATGCGGCCTACATGTGTTATGTGATGTTCTTTGATTTAATGCATTATGATATGTATGATGTCTTATGATGCTTATTTGTGATTTTGATGCCATGATGATGCAATGCTTATTTATATGATTATGTTAATGATGTGCATAATGTATTTAGTAAAAGATGCAATGTTGATGATTATGTTAATGCAATGTTTGTGATTATGTATATGATTTAATGCCATGGATGATGTATGTATGGACCTAATGCAATGTTTATATGATCATGTATGCACTTATTTTTTTTTTTGGATGTCACAGGATATCATCATGAGATGGACGAGAGAAGACGATGAGACTGATGAGAGACGATGACTAGACCATAGAGGAGAAGATGACGAGATTGATAGAGATGCATGTTAATTCCTAGACCAAATCCTTCAATGCTGTACTGTAGGACTTTAATATTTATTGCACTTAATCAGCATTGGGCAAACTGTTGTGATGGCCAACAAACACCATGATATGACATAGATCAAGGTGTGCAAGGTCGTACCATTACGTAAGACAAATAGTCACAGACAAGGATGATCATGACTCATACTAAGAGTGTGATTGCTCCAGTCTTTTTGTCATAATCAACCACAAGCAGAAAAAGACAAGGACAAATCATGAAACGTCATTGCTTCTCTAAATCCTGTTTCTAGGACATCCTTGAGAAACTAGCGGCATGATTGTCCAAATACAAAAAAAATAAAGCCCTTACCATGATATGTCGTTGTTTTTCTAAATCCTAGAATCAGGACCTCGCTGAGAAACTAGTAGTCATGCATGTCAATCGTCATGATACGTCGCTGCTTCTCTAAATCCTACTTAGTGGGATCTCACTGAAAAACTAATAACATGATAAAAACCAAAAGACAATTGTCAAGTGTTTTCCAAGTGCGTATGGATATCCATTGTTCTGAGTTCAAGATGCCATGTTTGATAATGTCGAGATGTCAAAATGTTTAAAGTTTTGATGATCTTGAAAAATGTCGAGAATTGGTGAATTCAGGAAGGACACATCCTGAATAATGCCGATGGCGAGAGGATTCGATCCCTATTAGTCGTAAGGGGTCCCTCGAAATGATGATGATGCCTAGGAAGGACACATCCTAAGGCATAGATGACAGAGTTGGTTCTTCAGAAGGACACATCTAAAGAATACTGATGTCACGAAGAGTGATCTTTAAATGTCAAGAGGATCGCTCAAAATGTCGAATGACAATGATGACGCCTAGGAAGGACACATCCTAAGGCATAAATGACAGAGGTTATCGTTCAAAAGGACACATTTAAAGAATACTAAAATTTGACAGTTTGATAGGTTATCATGATTTGACTTGCTTTGACCAAGTTTGACTTGTGTTTGTCTATATGCCGATATTGCCATGATGATATGAGTGACGTGCTGATGAGATTGTCATGCTGAAAAAAATGATTGTTTTACTTTGTTTAATGAGTTTTCCCATCTGGAAAATGATTGAAGACTTTTGACGTGTGTGCCAGTGTAGTGCCATGAACCCTAATGGACTAACCTAGTGCGGCCTCAGGGGCTCATCGACAGATGGCCTTGCCTACATCATACACTCATAGACCTCGTAGTTCGACACGACCAATGACTTTGTCCAAATGAAAAAAATTTGAATCATGATTTTATTTTGACAAACCTAAAAGGACTGACCTAATGTCTCGGGGACTCGAATGTGAGTCTTGGCTACGTAGCAAGTGCACAAAGAGAACATAGTTCAGACAAATGACAAAGACTGATTGACCTGACTGACTTTGACAAGAGATGACAGTGCATTTGCGTTCTTTGAGCAGTCTGATGTTTTGTTTGTGGTTTTCTTCAGGATGTTTTGTGATTTTTAGGTCTTTTTTAAGGACTTTTTGTGATGTTTTTGGTCTTTTTTCAGGACTTTGTATGATGTTTTTGTCTTTTTTTTAAGGACTTTTTGCCAATTTTTTTTATCTTTTTTCAGGACTTTTTGCCAATGTTTTTGTCTTTTTTAGGACTTTTTGCCAATGTTTTTGTGATCATATGTGACATCCACTACAGTTGCATGATAAACATTTTTCCCCCAGTCAGGTCCAAGACTTAGCCATTTTTTTTACGGAACATGGATGGGATGCTGCTAGTTTTCTAGATGGATAGTCGTCAGGACTTGATGTCAATCGTTTATCCACTATGACAAGTAGGGTAGGATGTGGTGGTGATTTGCGTAATAATGGCGGAAATACCTTTCATCCTAGGCTAGGATGGAACAAAGGAATGGCGGTGGATGAGCAATGATGATTCGCGTGATTACTGTTGCGGAGTTTTCACCATAATTACTTGTCAAAAGCGCTTTCGTTTGCCGGTTTTCACTATTGAGCAGATCATTTTTTTCTCTTTACTATTTTCATGATTTTTTAATTTTTTTGGTGTCACCAAAACTTTATTTACCAGTTTTCGTAGGTGCGTTTTTGTGTTTTCATTTTTGTATTTTATGGTTTTCATTCTCTACGATGTTATGGTAGGGCTTCAGTGCAAAACATTGATAGGCTTTATCAATTTTCTCGTCAGAGTTGTGATGGAAATACAGGCAAAAGAGATATGATAATATAGGGACCAACTAGTTTGGTTCAAATTTTTCTGGCTTTTCTTTGTTGGCTTGATTCTTGGGGTTCTGCATGAGAACTAGGTCACCAATGTCAAACTGTCTGACCATAACCTTCTTATTGTAGCTGCGACAAAGACGATTATGATATGCTTGGAGATGGTTTAGTGAAATTTTCCTTCTTTCTTCCAGCATTTCCAGCTCGTGCAAGCGTGATTGTTGATACTCCTCTTCATTAGTTAGACCCTTCAAGGAGACTCGTAACGAAGGAATTTTGACCTCAATGGGAAAGATGGCTGGCGCCAAGACTAGAACCAAATGGGGTGGCTCAATTACATTTTGGATTCGGTAAGCCCACCCAGGTAGGGTTGAGTTGTATGTGCTGGAGTCCGCAGTAGGTGTCATTAACAATCCTTTTTAGGATTTACGATAATGATTTCATTTGACACCTTAAGCTGCCCATGGTGGTGGAGATGAGAAAAATGGTGAGATATGGAATCACTCCACATAACTCCGCGTCACGTCTTGGTTTTAAAGGGCGTCAGATTTAATGCGATGATGATGGATTCACGAAGAGCCATACCAGTAAATGATGTAGTTAAAGGTGGCGTTGTTTGTTTTCGGTAATATATGTCAATGGGATAACTAATCCATACGTAGAAATACTTGAAAGTGAAAGTGATGATAAATTGCGGCCATTGGATGAGGTTGGATGAATCTTACACAGTCGAGTCCCCATTGAAGCGAAAGGAGCCATAGAGAAGTGATCATTTAGGGATTCTGTGCTAAACATGGACAAATCCTTGTGGGTGACATTTGTGACAAGTCCTAACATATTCTATTGCATCCTTTTCAATGGTCAGCCAATAATACCCAAGTCTCGTTACTTTCTTGGCTAGAGTAGGACCACTCGAATGAGACCTGCATATACCATCATGCACTTCACGTAAGGTCGTATGTGCTTCGTTGGTGTCAAGACATCTAAGGAGGGTATCATCAAAATTGCGGTGGTAAAGGGTGTCACTGATGATGGCATACTTTGCAGATTTTTGGATGAAGGACTTCCTTTGGTTATTGGATAGGTTCAGTGGAAGGGTTTGAGATTTTAGGTAGTCGTAAATATCTTGATACCAGGGAGAGTTGGGACCAACAAGTTCGCAAACCATTTCTGATTCTGGGATATCATATGCTGGTATCAAAAGTTGTTCTATTAAGAATTCAAATTGTGACACATTTTTAGGGATGTCTAAGAGAGAACCAATAGTAGCCATTGCATCAATTGCCTTATTATGTGTCCTGGGGATTTGTTCAAAAGAAATCAACTGGAAGTATGTCAGGAAACTATCCACCATCCTCTTGTAGGGAAGCAACTTCTCATTGTTTGTTTCATAGTCATCATTCACTTGTTTGATAACAAGCTGGGAATCCCCGAATATAAGCAACGTCTGAATTTTCCATACCTGTGACTAGTGCTTCATATTCGGCAATGTTATTTGTACAAGGGAAGGCGATCCGGTATGAATTAGGGATTGAATCCCCCCGTGGTGTGATAAACAAGATTCTGACACCTGAGCCATGACTAGTATGAGATCCATCAAAATATAACTTCCATGGTACCACCGATTCCACATAAAAAATGGACTCATCGGGAAAATCTGTTACTAGTGGATGAGTAACTTGAATCGGTGCATTCGCCAGTTGGTCTGCTATTACCTGTCCTTTTATTGCCTTACACTCGGCATATTGTATGTCATACTCGCTTAGTATCATGACCCATTTTGCCAACCGGCCTGTTAATGCCGCCTGACTTAAGAGATATTTCAGTGGATCAATCTTGGCGACCAGTTGTGTTTAGTGACTGAGCATATAGTGTCTTAGTTTTTGGGACACAAAGACAACAGCGAGGCATGCATGTTCAATGTATGTGTAGTTCAACTCATACCCTATCAGTGTGCAGCTGATGTAATAGATGGCTCTTTCTTTTCCTTCATAATCATTTTGTGCCAGTAATGCCCCCAGTGCTGAACTAGTATTCGAGATATATAGGATCAACGGCTTTCCATGAATGGGCGACATGAGGACTGGTGTTGATAGCAGGTAATCTTTGATTTGCTGAAAGGCCTCTTGACATTTATCTGTCCATACAAAGGGGATACCCTTGCGCAACAGATACTGGAATGGGTGACACTTATCTGCCAATTGGGCTATGAAACACCGAATAGATTATACTCTGCCTTGCAGAGTTCTGAGTTCACTGATTCCTTTGGGCGGAGGCATGTCTATGATTGCTTTGACCTTTTCTGGATCAACCTCTATGCCTCTTCGGGAAACTATGTATCTCAATATTTTACCTGATGTGACCCCGAAAACACACTTCTTAGGATTTAGACGGACTTTGTACTCTTCAAGTCTTTTGAAAATTGTGTCGAGTACTTTCAAATGATATTTCCTGGTTGCTGATTTGGCCAATAGGTCATCTACATAATCTTCCATTATTTTGTGCATCATGTCATTGAAGATCGTGGTCATAGCCCTTTGATATGTGGCACCTGCATTTTTGAGACTAAATGACATGACGTTCCAACAGTACGTACCCCATGGGCAAGTGAATGCCATTTTGTGCTGATCTTCAGGAGCAATGCGGATTTGATTATAACCGGAGAAACCATCCATGAGGGATAGCATCTCATATCCTGCTGTAAGATCTACTATGATGTCAATGTTTGGCGAAGGAAAGTCATCCTTTGGACATGCCTTATTTAGGTCTTAGAAATCTGTACAGACACAGATCAACCCATTTGGATTTGTGACTGGGACCAGATTAGAAATCCATTCAGCGTAGTCAATAGATCGTATGAATCTGGCATCTAATAATTTCTTTAACTCGGCCTTGCCCAATAGGGCAACTTGGCGGTGCATTTTGTGCAACTTCTGCTTGACTAGTTTAGCATTAGGTAATAGTGACAGATGGTGCAGAACCAGTTCTAGGTCCAATCCTGGCATGTCAGCATAGGACCATGCGAAATTGATTTTTCATTCTACAAATAATTTATGAAATTCTGGTTTCTCTTTGTCAGTCAATGATGTAGCAAATAGGACCATCTTGGGGTCTTCTGCAGTTGAAATGTTATCCTCTATTGTGTCCTCGATAAGCATAGCCAATTTCTCCTATTGCACGGGGAGAAATTCCAGTCCTCCATCATTGGGCGCCTCAGAGAGGTTTTCACCCGTAGATACGTCCTTTATTTTTACTATTTTATCGTCAAGAGGTTCCTTTTGGTTTTCACCTAGAGATGTTTCATTTTTTACTTTATTTTTATTTTTGCTTTTGCAACTAGAGGACGGAGCTGTCTCACTGAAGTATGCTGTGCAGTCTAAATCAATGGAGAATCCTGATTTGTGGTCCCCACTGGGTATGCCTTCTCGTAATCCCATAAATTTAGCAATTGCCTCATCATTATGAAATGTGTCCAGGACTGGCGGTCCTTGTTGGTCCCAATCGACTATCTCAGGGTAAACTAAGGAAATGCCATCATCAATGCTGGTGAATGGAGGTGAGGATGCAGACAACATGCAGACAGATTCAGTGATGTTGTAGATGAGATTATCATCATCCAACTCTACATCGGACTCTATCCAATATTCTCCTTCACTAGTGTCATATTTGTTGTCAAAATACGGAGTGAAGGTTTTAGAGCCTTTGTTGTCAACGTCGTCTAATACTTCAGATGGATTGGACTGAGGAGGTTCATATGATGGTTGTTTAGAGGTCAGGTCCCCTGGTTCGACAAACAAATCATCAAGACAACAGTCACTTAGGGATCATTTTGATCCAAATTCCCACTCTTGGGAGTCAGTTTCGGTGAGGGTTTCCCTAGTAGTCTCGACACTTTTTGAAGCATGTACTCGCTCATTTGAAAGTCCAGAGGTACGTCGATCGTCATTGTCGGGTGATCCAAACCCTAATCCAAGATACTTCAGAATTTGAAAAGTTTCTATGGGTTCCCTTCGGCCAGTTTTATTTATTCCTAGGCCACTAGTACCATCATAGCCTTTAGCCTTCATGATGTCATAACCTTTGCCATATTTTTGAACTGGTAATGGGGGTAATGTGACAGCATCCTTATAGATCCATCCTGTGATGTCAGCAAGGTCCTCATTACTCATATCTCCCCACTTGATAAAAACTATTTTTGGTGGGACTTTGAAAGTTTCCTAAGGTTCCATTCTGAAACATGGCCGACCATAGACCTTTGGAGACCTGGGCATTGTTATGTTGTATGCTATGTGTAGTTTGAATTCTCCATAGCCAAGGTCTTGGATTTTGACAGTGGATTCAGCCTTAGGGATAGTGGAAGGTGGTGGTACGACTGAAGATGTGGATGGAGCAGATGTGGAAGATGGCGTGAGTGTGGATGGGTCGATGTATTTGGATAATGAGGAGCCAGGTGCTTCTCGGTTAATAGGTACTAGGTTTTCAGAGATACCCCTTAAGTTTGTACAATATTGGAAAGGGTCGGGGTCTCCATATATGGTTATTTTTGTGCCGTCAAATGGAAACTTTAGGCATTGGTGATATGTGGACAAAACAACTTTTAATGCATGGATCCATGGATGGCCAAGCAAGATGTTATATGGTAGTTCCAAATCCAGGACCTGGCAATTTGTGTCCACAATGACCGGTCCCACTCTGATAGGGAGAGAGATAACGCCATGTGAAGAGCATTCCTCGTCATCGTATGCTTTGATCACTATACTCTTTGTTGGATCTACACACGCATCAGAGAACCCTAGAGCCTTAACCAGTTTGAGGGAGCATATGTTCAATCCTGCTCCGCCATCTACTAAAACCCATCTAACTTTGTGCTTGTGGAAAAAAATTTCTATGTGCAATGCATCGTTATGGTTGGTTTTAGGTGATGAGTAATCTTGCTCCGAGAAGGTAACATGGTGAGGCGTAGTGAGATATCCCACCATGGTTTCAAATTGATTGACATCGATGTACTTGGGGACTGACAACACTGGAGTGTATGATACTGATTATGATTTTTTAAATCAACTTTCTATCAATCAAACACATGTTATCTCTCCTACGAATAAATCACCTAGAAAGAGAGGTAGGAAGTCAAATGCAAAAAAGATGTAGGAGGATATTGTTGCAGGGATTTAGATGACCTTAAATGGAAACATAAAGAAAATATTGAGGAGAGCAGGTTGCTCTCCTCGTTCGATATGAAGATCATCTCTTGGAATGTTAGGGGTATTAATGCCCCTAACAAAAGAGCCCAAATCAAGCGAAAAATAAATTCCTCAGGGGCTGATATAGTTTTATTACAAGAGACTAAGTTATCTAAGGAAAGTTATGATAATATAATTGTTAAGTGGACTTTATGAAAGTCATGTCAAACTGATGCTCAAGGAGCATCCAAGGGATTGTTAACTTTATGGAATACTAGAACTGTACAGATGGAATCTATTTCTAATACTCCACACTAGAAATTGCTATGTGTTACTCATTTTGACTTAAATTTCTTGCTGGTCAATGTGCATGCTCCAAATTCAATAGTAGGTAAGCAAAAACTTTGAAAGGAGCTTGATTTAATATTTGAATAATTAGGAATTAAAAAAATTGTTCTTGTAGGAGATTTTAATGCAATATTGTCTCTTCATGAAAAGAAAGGAGGAATCATGCCACCTCATAAGACAATGGAAGATTCTATCAATTTTGTTCATAACAATGTACTTGTGGATGTGCAACCAAAGAAAGGAACATATACATGGAAAAATAAGAGGTGAGATTTTCTGCAAATAGCTGTAAGGTTAGAAAGATTTCTATATCGTCAAATTGGGTATTAGGAAAGTATGTGCAAGTCTCAGAAATTTTACCGTGGATAGGGTCTGATCATTTCCCTACTTGCTTAAGTATTGAAGCCACTAATTCTCCTCAAAAGTGGAGAGCCTCTTTTCATTTTGAATCAATGTGGTTCAGGCATTATGAATTCTTTCCTTTATTGAAAACATGGTGGTTGCAAGCACTGTATGAGTTAGGTTCTATCATGTATATATTCTATAAGAAAATGTAGTTTTTGAAAGGAAAAATAAAGCAGTGGAATATTCACGTGTTTAAAAATAAAATCCATCAAAAGGATTTGATTTCAAAATAGTTGGTAGTTGTGAATGAGCAGATTATAAGTTAGGGGTTAACGACGCAGTCTTTTGAGCATTAAATTTTTTACAACCAGAATGGGAAGAATTAGTGTTGCAAGAGGAGATGTATTGGCGTCAGAAATATCATGAATTGTGGCTTAGAGAAGGTGATAAAAATATTAAATTCTTTCATATGTCAGCTTAGGTTAAGAAAGCAAAAAGTGTATTGTTTCGCATTTAGGAAGTACATCAAGCAAGTGGTTAAACAATGAGGTAGACATACAAAATGAAGGGATTAAGTTCTTTTCCAATTTGTTGACAACACCAGTACAACAATTAGATCAGATTGGGATAGCAAGAGAGGACATGTTGCAAGCAATCCCTACTCTAGTGACTGAGCAAGATAATATAGAACTCAATAATCCTTTTACTCTGGAGGAAGTGAAAGCGGTTGTTTTCTCACTTAAGCCAGATAAGGCCCAAGGGCCTGATGGATTTACAATAATATTTTTTCAAAAGTGTTGGTACTTCATAGGAAATGATCTTCATAAGGCCCTGGAGGAGTCTAGATCCTCTTGTTCCATGCTTAAGCAGTTTAATGTAACACACATTACATTAATTCCAAAGATTAAGGATCCAAATTCTTTTTTGGAATTTCATCCTATTTCTCTTTGTATCACAGTTTACAATATTTTCACCATAGCAATCTATCCTCGATTGTTGGCCATCATACCTAAATTAATTGCAAAAGAACAAGGTGACTTTGTTCTTGGCAAGGAAACAACAAAGGGGGCTTTGGTGGCACATGAAGTTTTACATTCTATTTCTTTGCACAAAATCCCTTCATTTATCATTAAGCTTGACATGATGAAAGCTTATGATAAAGTGGATTGGACTTTTTTGATGCAAGTGTTAAGGAAATTTGGTTTTCACAATAGATGGTGCAAATGGGTCATATCTTGTTTGAAAGGTGAAATTTTTTTAGTATTAATTAATGGTACATCATTAGGATTTTTTAGCTCTACTCAAGGAGTGAGGCAAGGTGATCCATTATCACTTTTTTTATTCATAATATTAGCTGAAGCCCTTAGCAAGACAGTAAAAACTTCACATATACAGGGATTGTGGAAAGGTATTTCAATACCTTCCACTGAAATATCTGTAACACATTCTTTTTTTGTGGATGACACAATATTATTTGGCAAGGATTTTATTCAAGAGGCCAAGCATATCAAGTCTATTTTAGAAAAATATTCACTTGCATCAGGTCAAAAAATAAATTCAAAAAAATCAAAGATATACACTTTCAATATCAAATCAGGCTTACAAAAGAAAATTGTCAATCATCTTGGTTTTCAAACATCAGAATTACCTTGCAAGTACCTTGGGATTCCTTTTTTCACTAAGGAAAATAGAATATCTTACTGGGATAAGATCATTCAAAGCATTTAGATGAGGATAGCAACCTAGAAGGGTAGGTGGCTATCATTATCAAGGCGTATATTACTGATAAATTCAATCCTTTTTGCCATTCCCAATTATTATAAGGTTTTATTAAAAGCTCCAAAATTATTGATTTTGTTAATTGAAAAACTAATCAGGGATTTTTTATGGAAGGGGAACATTGACAACAAAAAGATCTCACTTATATCATTGGAAATTTTTGTGAAGATAAACTAAAAGGGGGAGTTGGGATACACAATTTATCAGCTATAAATCAAGAATTAGGAGCAAAGCTAGTATGGTACATGTATGCTAAGCCACAAAAAAAATGGTGTATGTTCATCCAAGCCAAGTACTTAGATAATGCAAATACAAAGAGAATTTTTACAGTATCAAATCCACCACAAGGTTCTACAATGTGGAATTTCTTGGTTGCATGTAGAAAGGTAATCACCTTGTATCTTACTTGGGAAGTTCAAAATGGTTTACAAGTGAAATTATAGGAAGATTCTTGGGGTGGGAATGCACCTTTAAATACAATTCAAAATTTGCAAATCATTCAAAATCTTCTTAGTTCAATTTGGGGGGAAAAGTAAGAGATTACTTTGAGAGCATAGAAGAGTGTACAGGGAAAGTAAGGTGGAGAGATGTCTCTACAATTGCTTGTCTAGATTTTCAAAAAGAGGAGTTAAAGAGTAGATTAAGTGAAAGGAATGTTTATGTGTCAAGAGGTGAGGATAAGTTGCTATGGGCTCCATCAAAATCTGGACAATATACAGTCAAAATAGGTTATAAGGCAGTAATGAGTAAAGGGGTAAGCATCAAGCCTCAAAGAGCCTTTTCCTTCTATTGGGACTCAACAGTGCTTCCAAAGGTTGGTTGTTTTTCATGGATGGCTATTAAAAGAATAATTTTGACAAGTGATAGGCTTGCCAAACTTGGGATACTAGCTCAATTTAAATGTGTCTTATGTGAAAATGAATTGGAAGAGGCAAACCATTTATTTATTCATTGTCCTTTTTCATCTCAGTGTTGGTTCTTTATCAAAAACAAATTAAATTGGTATGCTTCACTACCAAATAATTTGTGGGATTTATTTTCAAGCTAGCTAGTATTGTATAAATCAACATTGTTTGCATGCATTTGGAGAGTGGTTCCTTTTGTAGTATTGTGAACCATTTGGTGGGAACGAAATAGAAGGAATTTTAGGAATGAAAAAATGAAGGTGGAGAAAGTATTGGAGAAGTTGGAATATTCAATAACAAAGATAACATATGTTTATGTTCAAAAGGTCAAAAAATTGGGTCATTGTTCACATATTGAGACTCAAAGGTAATGCAAAAGTGGACTAATATTGTGCTTCCATTCAAAGGAAGCTTGCACCAAAACCCAAGTCAGAAATTAGATAGAAGGAAAATATCCTGGGTTCCACCTTCAAAAGGATATTTCAAGTTAAATTTTGATGGTGCATCATGTGGAAACCCAAAAATATCAAGGGCAAGTATTGTAATAAGGGATCACAAAGGTTTCGTCATTTCAGCTAAGTCGGTAAAAATCCCAAAAGGAATAAATAATATTGTAGAAGCACAAGCATTACTGCATGGTTTGCAACTAGCATATGATTTGAAACTTAAAGTTTTGGAAGTTGAAGGTGATTCCCTAATTATTGTAAACACATGTAAAGAGAGAAAAGTGTTTTGTTGGTAGATCAAATATGTGATGCATCAGGTATGGAAGTTGTTGGATAAGTTCAATTTTTTGCAGATAAAACATATGTATAGGGAAGGGAATCTGTTGGTAGATAAGTTTGCCAACATTGGGTGTGAACAAATTCAGAATGTACTGATCTATGAAAAAAGCATGCAAAATGTTACACAAGAGTTAAAAGATACTATTGAAAAGGAAAGTGTTGGTTTTTTAACAAGGTGAAATGGTTTCAATGCTAAGCTCTCTTGTTATAATAAGGATGATACAATTCAAATTATCTTACAAGTTTAAAAAATAAAAATAAAAATAGCACAAGGGAGCTTTTTAGGGCTTTACAAGGAAGGGTTTCGTGGTTGAATCAAAGGCACAATGTATATGCAACATGGATAGATGCAACGTCAGAGGCACAAGGTAATTGCAACATGGACATGAATGAAATCATACCTCATAGTTGTTTTAATCACATGGCTCATTCTAATCATCATATACTTTGGTAAGTTGTGGAGGTATGAAGAGTACTTAGCATATACTTGTATATCTTTCTACACATGGGGGAAGATTTAAACATGCTTCAAATCCACCTATTCGCACATGGAAATTTAGTTACAAGTCCAACTAATCGCATAAGGAGATCTATTATGGTGCTTTCATTAGTACTTCATAGTAGATGGTTTTAAATCTCCACAAACAAAACCAAAGATGTGTCTTCAGTTACAGATAGAATTTTAATATATGAGATACACTATAAAGGTGTATCATTTTTCCACTAATAGGTGTATTATTTTGTAGGAAATACCTTCAACAAAATTGAGCTTGCTTGTTACATCAATAATTTTAATCAAATTTCAAGTGTGCAAAACGTGAAGTTAAGGCTAATCAAGCATGTGGTAGAATTTTAGGAAAAAATGCATTTTGTTAAATATTCCTTATGAATTCCACAGTTATATTATGACTATGGGTGCATTCTTTTAAGTCATTCTGCAAAGTCGGTAAAATGGTATAATTGTGACAATATTAAGGAATAGTGTGGAGTAGTTATCAACAACAAGCATAAAAAAATATAAGGTGACATGAAGATAGTTGGTTCTCAAAGATTTGCAACCAAGCAACAACACCATCAAATGTAAGTTGCAGTATCTTCGAATTTATCATAAAATTTGGGAACTTTTTTGGGCTTTGCAAAATTCTGGGTTGGTTTTGATATACCCTGTTTCCAAGTTGTGTGCTAGTATTCTGGATTTTGTTACATTCAAAGCTCTACTATATCTTGTTTCCAAATTGCTATGTTTTGTAACCAAGTTATATATATGCTCTGGCAAAGAAAGAATAGTTAAAGTTAATTCTACAACATAAGTAAGTAAGTTTCCTATTAGAAGAGGTATTTAGTAGTGGAAATTTTCCTTTCTTTCATATATAAGTTCTGTAGTGTTGAAGACTGGTTTTTCTCCTTTCACTCAAAGGTGGGTGCTTCCTGTTAGTAGTGGTATTTCTCCTTGCTTTCATATATAAGTTCTGTGGTGTTGAAGACTGTTATTTCTAGGTGGGATTGGGTTAGCATTTTTCTTCAAATGGAATTCATTCCCCTAAACTACAGGGCACCATTTCTAGTGCAACAATGGGAACTACCATTCTCTAAAGGTTTGGATAGAGAACACTTGTCTCATGTGTTTAAAACTGATTGTTCCTCTATCGTCAAATGTGTGAAGACTATAATTAGGGATGAGATACTGCAACTGTCATCCCAAAGGATAATATTTCCTTCAAATTTGGTATCCATCTTTGTTTCCAATATCATGGATTTAAATCCAAACTACCAAGACATGAAGAAAATTCAAGTCATATTTCAAGCATCAAGATCCACATCCATTGAAGCCATTTCATGCAATATCAAGATCAAGATTTCATCTCTCCAAAGGTTTATTCAAGGGTTTGGTGAGTTGCAACATAGCATTTGTTCATTCATCATTCCTTTCATATTTCATTGTTTCATTTCAAGATTTAATTACCAAAACGGGGTTTGACCAAGGGAAACCCCCATTCACCAAAAACAAACAATTTTCTCTCTTGTGATTGTGTTGCAAATCTTAGGTTGAAGAAGGATTGAAGATCTCTTGGAGAGAAAAATTGGAAAAGATGTCAAAGTTATCATCAAGCCACCTGGAAACTCACATATAGATTTCATTTTTGACTTTCCAACACTGAAACCCAAATCAAACAGAAGCTACATACTAACATTAGAGGCTCCCTAAAGTTGTTTGAAAAATATACACAAAGAATGATTTGCCTATGGGCGAATGAGTCTCAGTTTTCCTCCTGAAACTGCCTTTTGGTGACTAGTATAAAGTGTTTAACCCTTCTCAAATCTATAAAAGTTTTGTTGTTTTTGTTTGTATTGAGCTTTAAATTGAAGTTTCAAGTTTGAATGGGCATAATTGATTTGATTTACTATATTTATTTTTCTCCCAACACTATTGTTCAGGCTAATATTGGGGTCATCCTCAATCATAAGGAAACTAGCAGATTCCCCCATTGAGTTGACTCACCTAAGGGTTGTAAGTCAATTCTTTGTGGGGATCTCATTTCTTAATGAAATAAATAGGAAGATAGGTTTATCACCCCGATTTTCCCCATTCTATATTGTTTAAACCCTATTTTTCTATGTTTCATTTTGGTGAACTTGATGTTGTACATCAAAATTTCTAAAATTGGAGTCCATTCAAACCCTAGATCTAGGATTTGTATTATTGTGCATTGCATTGCATTATTTTTCATTTCATATAGGGTTAAAATTGCATTAGTTTTCATTTCATTTAGGGTTTTAAATTTGCATTTTACATTGTTTAAATTTTGAAAAAATTCAAAAATTTGCATGCATATAACATTAATCATCTTTTTTTTTTCTAAGGGTTTCTGGTCTTGGTAAAAACTAGGTTGTTAAGGGGTCTCCATTCCTTGATTTTTTTTTGATGCAGCCTGTGTAATCATGGTTATCTTGTAGTGGCTACTATTGGGTTGTTGTTGGTATACGCTTTATCTTCTTTGCAACATGCTTTTCTTTGACAGGGTTATGGGTCCCTTCAGGGTTATGGGTCCCTTCAAAACCATTTTGTACTGGGTTTCAGGTCCCATAAAAACCTGTTTTACCCCTTTAAATTAAAAACATTAATCTTGCATAAGACTTGAATATTAGTGTGTTTTCAATAATTCATATTTAAAAATTAAGTCAAAATTTCATTTTAAAAAGTGTCATATTGCTCATCATTTATCATTCATTTGACTTACATTTAAATATCAAAATTTGGAAAAATCTACTACATAAATCATAGTCTGAGACCTAGAATAGAGAACACATACAACCCATAAATTTTATTTTTCATTTTTTCAAACCTTGTACAAAGACCCATTTTCCCATGGGTGAATGAGTCCTTGAGGGCCTATCAAAAAAATCTTTTCTAGGCATTTTGGTGGTCTTTTTCACTTCCTAGATTTGTTGGTAAACCACTATTTTAGTCTATTGATTTTCAAGAATTTTTGTTTTATGCATTAAGGTCTAATCATCCATTTAGTTTAGGCATTGCAAATTGGAAAATTGTTGCATTACAAATCTGTAGAACAATTATTACATCATGTTTTCATCAAAATAGTCTCTTGTTATTATACTTCATGTTCTATTTTCATATTTTGTTGAATACTCTAAGAAGTTGTTGTTACAAGCATATGAATATGAAGTCCTCTCCCATCTTTTCTTGTTTTCAATGATCTCTCTCCCCCTATGTGTGGAACAAACTTAGTGAAAGAGAATACAATCATTGAAAATCATGACAATCATGACAATCAAGTTTTTTCTTCTCCCAATATCTCTCATATTTGTGAAGAAGATATTTTGGTGTCAAACGAACCCATCATTGAGAGCCATGAAAATCTTGTTTGTTTCTCTTCTCCAACTTGGGAAAAAATTATTGAACAATAGGATGCAATCATTGATAAGCAAGAAAATCCAACCATTGATAACTCCCCTACTTGTGATGAAGTTATTTTAGAAGATCCAACCATTGAATGCCATGAACATCTAGTTTGTTGCTCTTTTAAAAACTCTCCTATTAGGGAACATATCATGGTGCAAGAAAATGACAACTTTGACACATGTCTTTCAAACAATAGTAATGTGGCTTCATTAGATGAAGGATGATGAGGTAACATTAGACTCTTCTTCACTAAAAGATCATCAAAATAAGGATAAGTATTTTGAGGTTATGAACATTAGATATCCCTTGATTCATCCTACAAGTCCTCTAATTATTGTAACTCCTAAGTCATCTCCTGAGCCACTTCTTACCATCTACCCACCCTCATATCAACCTCAATTCCAAAAAAACCATGTTCTTATCATAGGACCACCTAAAAAGAAACCATTATCCCTAAGAGATATCTTGAATTTTACAAGGAAACTTGATAGTAACAATATTTTGCAGCAACCGAGTTATAATATCGTTGCTCACACATATAATACAAGGAACAATAGGCAACCAAAAACCACTCCCACTTCATTACCATTGCCTCAACCTATCTTGCCTAGTACTCCTCATTTTCCTTTACATAGTGGGAAGGAGTATGACCTTGTTGAACAACTTAAAAATACTCTTGCTAAGATATCTTATGGGATCTTATTCAAGCATCACCTAATTATCATAACATGATTCAAAATTCCTTCCAACAAGTTGTGGTTCCTCCTAGTGCAAATCCAAGTGATGTAGCAACCTTAATTCAAGGAATGAATTCAATTAATATATACATTGTTTTTCACCAAAGTGAACTACCTCCTTTGGAGCTACAAAAACAATATGAAGCTTTCATGATAGTGGCTATCATTAATAGGCATGGGATAAAGTGAACCCTTGTTGACAATGGCTCAACCCTTAATGTGTGTATCATAAACCTTTTGGATAAACTTGGAGTAGACAAAAGACAAATACAACTAGACTCTTTATCTATCCATGGATTTGATAATATAGGAAAACAATTGCTTGGTGTGATCACATTACCTATATAGTTTGGAAAGTATACATTGCAAACTCTTTTCCATGTTATGTTTCAAGATCTTTCATATAATGTTCATTTTGGAAGACCATGGATTCACGAAATACATGTAGTGCCTTCAACTCTTCATCATATAATGAAGTATGTCTACAACAACAAAGTGTACACAATCAAGGTCAACCCTAAAACATAAGTTGTTTGGACATTGAGAAAGACAAGGAAAGTCCTTTGAAAACTTTGATACCAACTTCAAAAGTAGAGCCCATGCAAGAGGAACAAAAATAGAACAATATTGAAAAATTCAAAAAGTTATTGGAGGATGGTTGGGGTTCCTTAGATTTTACACCTACATTCATTGGAGATTACAAGGTTTAAGGTCCGAAAATCAAATTTACTAATTATATCCCTTAGTTTCCAAAATAATTTAATAGAATAAAATAATTATAAAAAGGTGTTGAATAAGAGGATTAATTAAATTACTTTCATCACAATATTCAAATGGAATAACATACATCAATGATTCAAAATATATCAAAACAAGGTCATGCCTTCACTAGACTTAAACATGTAGGCTTACACAAGAATTATCATCTCAACAATACATGTAAATTCAAATACTATATTGAAAATTAAGGAAATAGAAAGATCATAAATGCAACAACAAAGAACCATAGCACAAAGATTTTCATGACTGGAAAACCCTCACAGGGATGAAAAACCACTCGTATAAATGCCTCACTGGCTTAATGAATTGCTTCACTAGCGGAGCCTTACTGGCTACAGAATCTCACTTGTTACAAGATGCCTTACTAGCAATGATACAAGATGCCTCTCTAGAAATGATCGTATTGTCTTCCTGACATGACCATTTACAATTTCAATACACATTTTTGAATAATAAGGAAAACAACTACAAAGGATCACATGGTTCCTCTACATAACAGTTATGTTCTTAACACTTCCACATTTCATATCATAATATTCATAAGAACTAGAATCTTAACATATAAATAGCCCACTGTCTTGCATGAAGTTACGAGATACTTTTTCAAGTTTCACCAATGCATCATCCTTGCATATGAAATTATGGTAATGTCAACACTATCATGAATCACTCTCAAGTATTTACAAATGAGATAATTCTACTTCCAACAACCTCTCAAATATCACACAAGTACACTGAAAATCATAAGCCAATCACATAAAGCTTTATGAAAGTAATCCTAGTACTGCTAGAATGCACACATGCCTATGCAATTATAACAAGAATGCTTACATCATTGATTCAAAGAGGTTTCAACAATAAAATAATAATACTATAAAAGAGTTAAGAAGGTATAGCTCATGTATGTATGAGAATATATATATAAGCTAGTGAATATATATGAGTATACATTCTTATGCAAATAAATCTCAAGATCAACTAAGTGAGGGAATTCCTATTTTCTCTGTACGTGCATGATAGACCATGATGCATGAGAAGAATGTCATCAATAAACTTAAACTTTAATAAGGTAAGGTATGATTTAACATTTATTTATCTTTTTATAAAATCCCCAATTGATTCACATTATATAATATGCATAGATTAATTGCAATCTACATCTATATATATATTGATCAAGTGTTATAAAATATCTCAAATTTCATATTCAAATCTTTAATTTTGTCCTCCTATATGAATCACATACTTAGAATATTTTTCTTCAATCAAAATATTTAATCTTTAGAAAAGAATAATCTACTGCATAAACACTCTCAATTATCTAATAAAATAATGGACTTAAAATGAAAGCTTCAATTGAATAAAATATAGATTATAGACAGATGAGACCCATAAGGAGATTCCCACTTCCAAGTTTTAGGCAGGTTTGGACTATATCCCATAAGATTTACTATTGTGTATTTAAATCACAAATCCAAATTCAAACACAACCATGATTAATTTAAATGGAGATGAAAAAGGGTTACTAAAGAGACAATCCCTAAGTCAGTAGAGAAATCAATAGTATTCACTATAATTTAGTATGCTAGTTTTTCCAAAATTATTTTTAGAGGAATCTTAAAAATCTTAACAGAATCACTAAATTGGTGGAATGAGCAGCTGCAACAAAATATACTATGTACTATGATAAGCCCTTTGTACAATGAAGCATCATTCAAATTGTTTTTAATTTTAATTCAACCTACATCCATCAATAGAAAACATTATCTTATCTACCAAACTAACTTGATTCCTAGACATCTTGAAGAGGCTATGGTAAGTGATACTTCAAGGGAAACTGAATAGAAGTGAACCATCCATGTCATATGGCAGAAACAACTCTTTGTATGAACAAGCATTACTCCAAGTACCTTGGATTATGGACTCCATGTCTATAACTTAATAATACATGCAAGCCTAAATGGATGATTTTTCCCATTTGATGTAGCATGCCAATGTTTGTGCTCCACATAAATGCATGAGGTAGCTATTGCAATCCAAAACTCAAAATTCAAAATGCATCAACAATGACAGCTATGGATAAAGATATAGATCATTTTGCACCATCATGGACTCCAAAATGTGGGTGATCTGAATGGTATAATGAGAGTATGGTTTGTAAGAACATTCATATTGAAAATCTTATCAACCTACAATGTATTGCTTCCCATGTGTGAGAGATATAGTGCGGTTAGCTATAATCAAATAACATAAGTAAATATATGCCACCACTCCTGGATAACTAGTGGCTCAATCTTAATTCTTTGTTTGGTAAGAAGGGAGGTGGAAATCAAATACTTACAATACTAACCTAAAAATAGTCATTGGACTTTTATGTTTTGGATAAAATTGGTTAAAGCATTGTTGAATGTATCATCAAGATCAATAGTAAGTTCACATTCTCCAGGGCATACAATTTTGATGCCAAGCTATATTCTTTTTTTCTTGATGGCATGCATGAAACCCTTTACTGCCTCACATAGTTACTACTATAAAGGATTAAAAAAACCATTAAAGAACAAATGTCAATTGAAATAAGCTTCTTTAATAGCCAAACATCTAGCTCACCCATGTCCAATTGAGAATAGTGATCAAAGCCTGATAATATGGGTTATTATAATGATATTTAGATGAAGTAGTTAAAAAAAATATCCTTCCACCTTAACCACTATATTTGGTCAAATTTGAAATTTATTTGGGAAAGAACGACCAAATCGCCCAATCAATCTCCCAGCTATGGATTCAAGATGTAATCCCACATCTCTAGGATCATGTGATTGCCTATTTTATTTTATTTAATAGTCAGGAAAGACTCTGGTATCATCCATAATCCATTGTCCCATCTGGATTGCATAAACCTTACGAATAGATATGCTTTGGTGGGGAATTTGATAGAAGAAACTTCATTTTTCCACAATACAGTAAATTGTTCACACATTTGTAATCAAAATTTCAGGGAAAAAGGATTTTAAAAACTTGGAATTTTCTTCCTGTAGATTCTCTTTTCCTTGCCTTTCTTCCCTTCTCCCCCGTTCTTGATTTATCGTGCTTCAGAAACCCTCTTCCCGACATCCATTTTTTACTTATATTTTGTAGAGCAATAAAGAAAGATTATGAAATCTATTGTGTGTTTCCATTATATTTTTTCCCTCTTTTAAATATTTCTCCTCAAATTTTCCCATAATCTAATCTTGAAAATAATAATAATAAAGTTTATTTCCATGCACAATATTTATCCTCAATAACTAATATTAATGAAATATAATTACAAAGTACTTATCCTCAGTAAATATTTAGAAAATACCATTTTAATTAAAATTTAAATATTTATTCCAAATAAATAATAAGGAATATCATTCAATAGCAAATAAAATAATTATTCTAAATAACAAATCATTATCATTTATTTGCAAAAATAAAGTCTATAATTAAATTATAATAAATTCCTTTTTGTTTCACTGCACTTTTATTTCACTACTAATTAATTTAATTAAACATTCAAAAGTATGAATAATATAATCATTCAACTAAATTAAATACTAAATACATCAAAAAAATATTATTGAATTATAAATTACTTATTGAAAATAGGGATCGTGACACAAGGTCATAACAAAAGAGTTTGAAAAGGGAAAAGAACCAACAGTAATGTCAACACAAAATTCGAAAAAACCTTCGAAAGAATCCACTTCAACCACTTTAGAAAAAGAAACAAATTACACAACAAACTTTGATGAAGTTGATTATGAACAACCACCAAACCCAAAAGAAATGGTAAGGCTTTATGGAAGAAGTTACAAACTTTTGAAACAACTTGGTTATAGTGAAAAAGGATGTGGTGCTAGAGAACAAGGTATCTGTGTCCCTATAGAGCCTAACACACAATAAACCACTAGTGGTCTTGGTTATTGTATCTCAAAATAAACAAAAGCATCAGAAAAGCATTCACTCAATACCAACACTATTACAAAAGATTCTTCTAAGACAACTTTAACCTTGGTGCATCTTGAATTGATAGAAACAACTAGTAGTCTTGGTTATTGTCCCTCGAAAGAAACAAAGAAACCTTCACTTAATATCAATGTCATAATACAAAACACTCCTAGGACATCTTCAAAAACATTTCTTAGTAATGATTGGGGTTCATTATATTTTACACCCTCATTTAAGGGAGAGTACAAAATCTCATAATCTAAGGAGTCTTGTGTATGTATGACACCTTATACTAAGCAATAAATATCTTTGTCACAAAAGAAAGGAACATCATCTACCATTGTTCAAGAGAGTACCTTGTTGAGGCTTCTTGTTGCAAGAGCATCCTTCGTTCTTGGAAATCTTGCATCAACCAAAAAATATATATATATATTTTCTTTTAGTTTTGTTCTTGCTTAGTTCATGTTGGTGAACTCATCATATTTTCTCACCAGACCCTGCGAATCTTTGTGTACATTGTGGACATGTTCATTTTCCTTATTCCAAGATTTGAGTGTGATTGGATCTTTTTCTGGCAAGTTATGACTTCCGGAGTTCATGACAGTTTCTTGAACCAACACCAAAATAGTTTCCAAGCCTTTGGCTAATTTGATTGTTTGTGGATCGTCCCCGTGACTTGCAAATCTTAACGGTGTGATTTTAATTATTTTGTGGAGTGTCCCCGACCTTCATTATAGGTCCATACTTCATTCTATGCACCTGTTGAAGAGTAATTCAAATTTGAGGCTGACCTATTCATGTGCACATTACATTTTATTTCCTTGGACAATGCGATGATCTTTGGTTGACATAGATGATTCTAGAATTGTGGATATGATATAAAGTTTGTAATCGATCATTTGATGGTAGTAGTCAATTGAGTAGATTAAGATAGATCTGATTTGTAAGATTTTGCTCGCATATAGGAGCATATTAGATTGTTGTATTTTTGAGCATGTTGCTTTAGACCTTTGAGTCGAATCTGTAAGCTCAAATGTTGTCGGGAAAATGTAATTGAGATTTTTGTCAATAAGAATATTTGCATCTACATTTTCCTCCATATTCTGTGTTGCTTTCATTATGTTACTCTTGTTGCACGGTCCTGATCCTTCTCCTTGAGGACCCTCCTAGCATGGCTGCACCAGATTGGTATCAGAGCGAGATTTGATCTGTGTGAAGTCATTAGAATTCATGGAGGCCTGTTGAAGATTTGTTGTGGGGTGGTGGATTGAGGATCTAGCCTGCAACTGTAGAGGACTTGTGTAAAGATGGCGGGAAGAAGAAATGGTAGAGGAAATGGAGCGCGTGGAAATGCAGACCAAGCTATGATGGAGATGTTAAGAGGAATTGTTGCTAGATTAGATGCAGTTGAAACAACTCGAAGGAGAGGTTGACTAGTTTGATGATGTGAGTGATGAAGAGGTAGAAGTATAGGAAGAAAGAGGAAGATAAGAGCAACCTACTTGGATCAGGGAGAAGAGAGGTTCATAAGAGCCCTAACTAGAGAAAATACCAAACCAATAGGAAAAGAAGAGGAAAATAAAAGATAAATTCATGGGATCGGATAGTGAACAAGTTGAAGTCAAAGTTTATGCCTACAAATTATCAGATTAGTTTGTTCAAGAAGCTGCAAAATCTGAAGCAGAAAGAATCTAGTGTGACAGAGTATACTAAGGAATTCTATAAGTTGAATATCAAATCTGGACATTCAGAGGATGAGATTGAACAAAGCCAAATATGTGAATGGTTTGAGGTCATCTATACATGATGGAATTAGTTTGATCAAGTTGGTGAGTGTGGAGGAAGCATATCAGTGTTCCCTAAAGGTAGAAGAGAAGTTGAATAAAAGACATGAGCAGAGATAGAGAGGAAGAGGTGGAAGATTTCAAAGAGGAAGAACATTTGATGGAGGAGGAAGAGGATCCTTTCCAGATCAGAATAAGGATAAGGAGGTCAGTAAGAATGACAATTCATACTAGAGAGGTGATGGAAACTCTTACAGAAGAGGAGGTTATGGTGGTTACCGAAATGAAGGTTATAGAAGAGATGATAGAGGATAGGAGAAAAGAATATTCATGCCTATGGATGTATGCCGTGTTTTGTTGGGAAGACCTTGGTAGTATAATAAATAGGCTATTCATGATGGAAAGAAGAACATATATACCATTGTTGCCAATGGGATGAAGTAGACTTTTTTGCCATTGGAAGATGTTCCTACAGTTGAGGTTTGTACGAGTACTAGAGTTTGCTTGATGGAAGGAGATTCGTGGATGGGTTGAGACATGAAAACATATGCTATTCCTTAGTTCCTAAGAAGGCTGAAGACTTGAAGCATGCATTAGAACACCTGAAAGAGATAAAGGATTTGCTGATATAGTATGAGGAGATCATTTCAGATAATGTACCTGATGGATTGCCACCTGTGAGGAGTATTAGTCACTATATGGACCTGATTCTTGGAGCTAGTTTTCCTAATAAAGCAACACATCGGATGACACCAACAGAGAATGAGGAGTTGAAAAGACAAGTGCAAGAGTTGTTGAGGAAGGGTTTGATTAGAGAAAGCTTAAGTCCATGTGCAATACCTGTTGTGTTAGCACCTAAGAAGGATGGAGAATGGAGGATGTGTACAGATTCAAGAGCCATAAGCAAGATCACGGTGACATATATATTTCCTTTGCCCTGGATGGATGACATTATGGATTGCTTGAGTGGAGCTAAGTACTTTATGAAGATAGATTTGAAGAGTGGATATCATCAGATCATAATCAAAGAAGGGGATGAGTGGAAAAAAACATTCAAGACAAATGAAGGATTTTATGAGTGGTTGGTGATGTCCTTTGGACTGACAAATGTACAGAGTACTTTCATGAGGTTGATGAATGAGGTATTAAAGAAATTCTTGGGTAAGTTTGTGATTGTGTATTTGGATGACATCTTGATTTTCAGTAAGAGTAGGGAAGAAAATTTGTTGCATATAAGACAAGTTTTGCAAAGGTTGAGAGAACAGTTGCTGATAAACATTAAGAAGTGTAGTTTCATGAAAGAGGAGTTGGTATATCTAGGATTTGTGATATCTGTGGATGGATTGAGGATGGAACTTGAGAAGGTAAAAGCAATTTTTGAGTGGCCTACACCAGATAACATTGGAGAGGTGAGATCATTTCATGGATTGGCAAGTTTCTACCGGAAGTTCATTAGGAATTTCAGTTCTATTTGTAGCCCTATGATGGAAACAATGAGAGGAGATAAGAGGGAATTTAGATGGACGTCTGGAGTAGAACGTAGTTTTGAATTGTTGAAGCAGAAGGTGACTGAGCAGCTTGTGTTGGCTTTACCAAATTTCAATAAGGTATTTCAAGTGGATTGTGACGCAAGTGGAAATACAATTGGAGCAGTATTGAGTCAAGAAGGGAGACCTGTAGCTTATTTTAGTGAGAAATTGAATGATGCTAGGAGAAGATATTCTGTATATGATCAGGAGTTTTATGCCATAGTTCAAGCCTTGAAGAAGTGGAGACATTATTTGTTGCCTAATGAGTTTGTGTTGTATACAGATCATCAAGCATTGCAATATTTGAATAGTCAGGGTAAGTTGAATCAAAGACACATGAGATGGGTAGAATTATTGTAGAGCTATACTTTTGTTTTGAAGCATAGGATTGGAAAGTCAAATAGAGTTTTTGATTCTTTGAGCAGGAGAAGGAATTTACTGATAGAGATGAGAGTGGAGGTATTGGGATTTGATGAATTAAAGAACTTGTATGAGGAAGACCTGGATTTTGCAGAACCTTGGAGAACTTGTAAAGAACCTATTTTGGAGGATAGAAGTCAGTGGTTGGATTATTTCATTCAGGAGGATATGTTGATCAGAGTTAATCAACTATGTATACCCTAGAGTTCAATGAGGGATAACTTGGTGAGGGAGAAACATAGTGGAGGAATGTTGGGACACTTTGGAGTTGATAAGGCAGTGGCATTGGTGAGTGAGAATTACTTTTGGATGTAGATTCATAAGGATGTTAGGAGATTTGTGTAGAGTTGCAGAGTTTGTCAAGTTGCAAAAAGAAATAGTCAAAATGTTTGATTGTATAAGCCTTTGACAGTTCTAGAGAGACCTTGGGAGGATGTTAGTATGGATTTCATACTTGGTTTGCCGAAGACACAAAGAGGTAATGATTCTATATTTGTGGTGGTAGAAATATTTTATAAAATGGCACATTTCCTACCTTGTAAGAAGACAAAAAATGCATTACATGTAGTAGAATTTTTTTTCAGAGAAGTGGTCAGATTGCATGGATTACCTAGGAGTATTGTTTCAGACAGAGATGTAAAGTTTGTTGCTTATTTTTGGAGAACACTTTGGTAGAAGTTGAAGATGGATTTGAAGTTTAGTTCTACTTTTCACCCACATAAAGATGGATAGATAGAGGTGGTGAACAAGAGTTTAGGGAATTTTCTAAGATGTTTGGTTGGAGAGAGGACCGGAAGTTGGGATATAGTCCTTGCACAAGCAGAATTTGCTTACAATAATCTAGTAAACAGAAGTACAAGAAAGACACCTTTTAAGATTGTTATTGGAATTCATCCTAAAGGTATATCAAAGTTGAGAGAAATTAGTAAGGAAGATAAGAGGAGTGCAAAAGTAGAAGACTTTGCAGAAAACATGAAGAAAGTGCATACTCAAGTGAAACAACAGTTGGAAGATATGAACCGAAAGTACAAGGAGAAAGTAGATGAAAAGAGGAGACATAAGGAATATGAAGTTGGAGATGAAGTGATGGTATATTTGAGGAAGGGCAGATTTCCAGTTGGCACATACAACAAGTTGAAGATGAGGAAGTTTAGACCTTGTAAGATCTTGAAGAAATTTGATTCAGGAAATGCATATGAAGTGGAGTTACCAAAAGGTATGGGAATATCACCTATATTCAACATTGCAGATCTACATCAGTATCATGAAGCAGAATTCAGTGAAGACAGTAAAGAAAAATTGGAGAATTAGTTTCCTAAACAACAGTTAGATGAGATTGAAGAGATTTTGGATGTTAGAGATGGGAGAAAGACTCGTGGAAGACAACACAAGGAATATCTTGTGAAGTGGAAAGGTAGACCAGTGGAGGATTCTTCTTGGATTTCTCAAATTGAGGTAGATCGTCTTGGTATTCCTTTGGCCCCTACAAAGTGAGGGACTCACTTTTTATTAACCCAATATGTTTGATGAAGGAGAATCCTTGGTTCTTGGCAATCTTGCATCAACTGAAAAAAAGAAAAAGAAAAATATTTTCTTTCATTTTTGTTCTTATTTTGTTCTTGCTTAGTTCATGTTGGTGAACTTTTCATATTTTCTCACCAGACCCTATGGATCTTTGTGTACATCGTGGGATGTGTTAATTTTCCTTATTCCAATATTTGAGCATGATTGGATCTTTTTCCGGCAAGCTATCACTTCTGGAGTTCATGACAGTTTCTTGAACCGACACCAAAATAGTTTCCAAGCCTAATGGCTAATTTGATCATTCATGGATTTTCCCCGTGACTTGCGGATCTTAACAGTATGATTTTAATTGTTTTGTGGAGTGTCCCCGACCTTCATTATAGGTCCACGCTTCATTTTATGCACTTGTTGAAGAGTAATTCAAATTTGAGGCTGACCTATTCATGTGCACATTACATTTTCTTTCCTTGGACAATGTGATGATCTTTGGATGATGCAGATGATTCTAGAATTGCGGATATGATATAAAGCTTGTAATCGATCATTTGAAGGTAGTATTCAATTGAGTAGATTAAGATAGATCTGATCTATAAGATTTTGATCTCATATAGGAGCATGTTAGACTGTTGTATTTTTTAGCATGTTGCATCAGGCTTGTGAGCCTAATCTGTAAGCCCAGATGTTGCTGACGGAATGTAACTGACATTTTTGTCAATAATAATATTTGCATCTGCATTTGCCTCCATATTTTGTGTTTCTTTTGTTGTGTTACTCTTGTTGCATGGTCTGGATCGTTCTCTTTGAGGACCCTCCTACTGTGGCTACACCGCTTCTCCAAACCCGCTTGATATCTCTCCCTCCAAGATCATGAAAGAAATTTTACAATAAAAGTTTTTTTTGTGCATATCATTGAGTGCATGGTCATCTACTAATGAATGTAAGGCTTTGAGTGATAAAATTCAACATCTTAAGGATTGGGGTGCTCTTCCTTGTGTTGATGCACCTATTTCTTCTAATTGATATTGATTGTCATCCTATCATGTTTCTCATCACTATGTGGAATTGGTAGCTTTATGTGTCTTTCTCATTTCCATTAATGGTGGTAAAATATCAAGTGCAACCATATCGTGGCATCAATATGATAGTTATTGGTGGTTATCTTTGTCTCTATGATTGGGGCAAGGATAACTGGTTTTTTAGGATGCATTCTTTCCAAGGATCCCCTCTTCCTTTCTTTATACTTAAAATACCAACATAGAAAGTATGTAAACATTTTAAGTGGGAGGCATATGGTCCCCCATTCATTTTCTACATGTTCTCCTCTTAGTGATGATAGCATCCATCTCTAGAAAGTATGAATGTTTTATTCAAAGTGTGGTCTTCTCAATTCATGTGATGTGTCTTCTTCTTGGTGACAATGGGTTGGATGCCCTTCAAGATTGTGGCCTTTCATAGCATATGAAAGTCCTCTTAGTGGTAATGTTATAGATTGCATTCCCTAGGTTGTGAATCTCTTATCCTTGACTAGTCCTCTCTTGGAGACATTAAGCATGATGTTCCCTAAGAAGAGACCTTACATGAACTAAGAAAAACCCATTTGAATATCCTATTGCATGTATTAAGGCCACCAAGCATAACACACATTGCTTTCTAGTGGAGCCTTTACCCTTTTCCAAGGCCACCAAGCATAACACAACTTGCTTTCCAGTGGAGCCTTTTTCATGAGTGACTAGCATAACACAACTTGCTAGCCTTGTGACCATCTATGTGGTGCCTTATCAAAGTTATCAGGAAGTATAAATTTGGTATGGTTAGCTAGCCACTTCCTGGGGCTCACCTAGTGGACAACAGATTTCACTAGCCCATGTGAGTGCATTGTTGTTTGTATAGTGGACAACGAGTTTCACTTGTAATTTTTTTTTTTGAAAAACAGCTATGGCTTGATCCACATTGAGTTGAAAAAATAGTCAATGCTTGATCCACCCCCTTTTTTTGTATACTTTTGAACATTGTATGTTTGTGTATCTTTTCTTGCTGCTTCATATCATACATCTCTTGTGTGTCCCTTTGTGCTTATGTTGGTTTTCTGTGGTATCTTAGATCTTGGTGGCTTGTCCACCTCCTTGATCTTTGTCATCCTATTCCATCAAAATTCATGCACTTGGACCCCTCTTGACACATATTTGTCTACTTTAGTATGAGTTTGATGCAAGGTCATCCTCTCACTAAAGTGGGGGCTAAATGTAGTGTAGAAAAATGCACTCCTTTACATTTTCACACTTTTTTTGGGTCCCCTTAATTAAATTGGAATTAATTATGCCTTAACAAGCCCTGTTTTACATTTACAAGCCTAATAAATTACATTTTCTGAAGGGGAAGCTTGACAATAATTAATGCCAAAACATAACACTTTACCTCAAGCAATGTGCGTTATGGGAATAGGGACTTGGGACCCATTCACCCATGGGTGAATGCCCCCCCCTAGGCCTTTGAACCTAAATTTAAATATTTTTTTGGTGGTATTTTAATGTCCCTAAATTCAAATTTCAATGTTGGTTTGTAATGTTTAATTTTTGGGAGATTAAGGATACATACCTATAAATACAAGGTTATTTCATCAATTTAAATCCTAGATTTCAAGTGCAAGTTTCACAAGAGCTAATATTATTGTCAAAGATGTTCAAGAGCAGATTTATCAAGCATCTACAACAACAATCAAGATCTCAAGCATCATGTCAAATTTATCTATCATCATGCATGTTTTTAGAGCTAACATTGTGATGTAGGTTTCAAGATCCAAGTCAAGCATTCAAGTAATATTTCAAGCATCAAGATCCACATCCATTGAAGCAATTTCATGCAAGATCAAAGATCAAAATTTTAGCCCTCCAAAGGTTTATTCAAGGGTTTGGTGAGTTGCAACATAGCATTTGTTCATTCATCATTCCTTCCATATTTCATTATTTCATTTCAAGGTTTAATTACCAAAAAAGGATTTGACCAAGGTAAACCCCCATTCATCAAAAATAAATAATTTTTCGCTCTTGTGTTTGTGTTGCAGATCTTTGGTTAAACAAGGATTGAAGTTCTCTTGAAGAAAAAAATGGAAAAGTTGTCATCAAGCCATGAAAACTCACCTCGTTTCCAACTTTCTAACACTAAAACCTGAATAAAATAGAAGCTACATACTAACATCAAAGGCTCCCAAAAGTTGTTTCAAAATTATTCATAAAGGCCCATTCACCTATGGGTGAATGAGTCCCAGTTTTCCTCCCAAACTTCCTTTTGGTGATTGGTACAATTTTTTTAACCCTTCTCAAATCTATAGAAAGTTTGTTTTTTTCTATTTGTATTGAGCTTTAAATTGATGTTTCAAATTTAAATGGGCATAATTGATTTGATTTACTATTTTTTTTTTTTCTCCCAAAAGTGTTGTTCAGGTTGATACCCTCATCCTCAATCATAAGGAAACCAATAGATTCCCCCATTGAGCCGACTCACCTAGGGGTTGTAAGTCAATTCTTTGTGGGGATATCATTTCCTAATGAAATAAATAGGAAGATAGGTTTATCGCCCCCATTTTCCCCATTCCATATTGTTTAAACCCTATTTTCCTATGTTTCACTTTTATATCAATTATTGTGGAAACAACATTTTTGAAGAATATTCAAAAGCTACATGGTGTACATAAGGTTATTGTTAGTGTCTGTGATCCTAAATTTACTAGTAAATTTTGGACAGATTTATTCCCATGTTTGGGTACTCAATTGGCTCATAGTTCTTCATACCATACTTAATTTGATGAGAAAAAAAAGTTTATTAATAAGTGTTTGGAAGGATGTCTACGTTGTTGCACTTTAGATAAATAGTCTCAATGGGTATATTGGTTACCACTAGCAGAAAGGTGGTATAACACTTCCTTCCATAATTCATAAAAATTATCTCCATTTATGGCATTGTATGGATATCATCCCCCTTCCATCACATCATCATTGAAGTTGTCACCAAGAGTTCACGCTATGGAGGACCACATGCTTCACCAACAACAATTAATTTTAGGACTTAAAGAGAATCTATCCATGGCACAAAATTGAATGAAGAAACAAGTAGATCAACACCATAGTGAAAGAAGTTTTGAAGTTGGGTATTGGGTTTTCTTAAGATTGCAACCTTATAAGATAATTTCACTAAAGTAATAGTCAAATAATAACAAATTGTCTCCAAAATATTATGGCCCATATCAAATCATGCAAAAGATATGTAATGTTGCATACAAGCTTGAATTGCCATCAATAATAAATATACATCTAGTTTTTCATGTTTCATGTTTGAAGAAGGTAATTGAGAATAATATCCCTACTTAGACAATATTACAAAAACTTAATGAAGAAGGAAGAACCATATTGGAACTAGATTTTATTCTTTAGAAACACACAAGGAAGCTAAGGACCAGAACACTCACTTAGTATCTCATCCAATGGAAGAATTTACCAATTGAATATGCCACATGGAAGGATGAGGGGTTTATTCAAAAGCATCTATACTTACTTAGCATTGAGGACAATGATTCTTTAAAGAGGGGGGCATGTTATGCCCTTAATATTAGAGTACATCAAGTTATGAATAGTTAGCTTGTGGCTATATTAAATCTTAATTAATTCATATTATCATTATTATATTGTTATTAGTTAATTAGGTAAACCTAAGGCTTATATAGGGTTATCTAAGTTTTCCTAGGTGATATCCTAGGCATAAATAAGGTATATGAGAGGTAGTGAGTCTTATTTTAGGATCTTATTGTGAATTGTGTTGTCATTGGAGATATTTGGAGGTTTCCCCCCTCAAAGTGGCTTTTTAATCTCAGTCATTATCAAGTATTTATATCATATTTCCAATCATATTCTTCTATTGTGCAAGTTATTTCATTACAATCATGGAGATGATTTTTTCTTTACAAACACCTTTTCTAAATTTACAAAAGAGTGACTCAAATAGTAATTTATACTTTAAAGTAAAATTTGATACCCAAGAACACATGAAGGCCAAAGGAAATTCCCTAAATTCAACCAAATAACCTATGTTTGGAAAAAAAAGAAAACCCCATTTTATGAAGAGAGCTCGTATTTATAAAAATTATATATGCCCTTTTTTATAATAGAAAATGATCAAAATCACTTTTCTAACCTCCTTTCTACTCATCTCTTATAATAAAAAATATTCATTTGATCTCCAAAATATACCAAATTTAGCTCTAAAATTGAGTTCTAGAATTAAAAATATTATATCTAAGACTTAGCCCCAACAAAATTTCCCACACAAAAATACTCACTCCCAAAGTGAAAAAGAAAATTGTAATGCTCACACAAAAAAATTACTATAATAAGGAATAAATTTACTTCACCACAAAAACACCTCTATTTTGTGGCACTAAATTGCAAAATATGAGAAAATATATAAAAATACTTGCTTGACAAATATATGGTTTCATAAAGTAAAATATTGCATGTTTAATGTTTACACTAGCATATAAAAGATATATTTTTCTAGTTAAAAATAATACTCAATATATTGTAAGCCTTATGCTAGGAAAATGGTGTATCAACCTTGTAGTTACACATGGTTACTATTTATAGTAACTTTAAATTTGAGCACAGATTGGTATGGAATTTGTTGAGCACCAAGAACACTAAGAGGGGGGTGAATCAATATTTCATGAAACTACCTAAACATTTAAAAATTTATTCCACATATCATATTCAATTTCTAGTAAGGAAGGAAACTATTAGGTGGACTCACTGTCCGGTGGACTTATTGTCTATAGAATAGGATAAATAGAAGAGAAGGGTGGCTCATTGCCAAGGTTTTAATTGCTACAAATGCATCTACAATATGTAGGAAATATAGTTCCACTGAACCTCAAAACACTGAATCAAAACACTTCATATTACTATGCTCTGCTCTACATTCACATCACATTCGTATACTCTACTTAAGAATTCACACACAAAACTCAATCACCCATTTTCATCACACTCTAAGATCAAAATGTTCTTATACTTATACCCATTATATCCAAAAACATCTACAACATCAATTAGGTTGGACTAATTAGATGTATCATTCAAAAAAATAGCTTGTTGGCTCAAGATCAAACATACATGCTTTGTGCCTTATTTCAAAACTTGTAACACACCAAATAGGTTGGGGTGGACCTATAATAGCTCAAACATAATGGATCAACACTTCCTTTAACTCCACACAACCCCAAAGATATTAGGTCGGCACCGCTGGTGAACAACACCAAAATACACCAACTAATTATCCTCAAACCAACATGTGGACCTCCAAACTACACACCACTTGGAACATAGATGAAGTTGACACATTTAAACACTTCCAAAAATTTGCAAGACCAGATATTCTTCCATGGTGAAGTGTGGACTAATAAAAAAAATTACTATGTATAGTAAATACTGTCACAGACAAACCCGATATACTGTCATCCATAACTTCTACACTAGAGGTAAAAACAACATAAAAATTTGGATTTAGACTCCTCTAAAATCCAAAAAAAATAATTTAGAACCATAGAACAAAATACTTCAAGGCAGATCAATGAGAACCAAAAATCAGATGAATAGAACACTAAAAAATGTTTTTCTAACACTTAGCCATATAACCAAATCATTTGTTCTACACCAAAGTAAACCATCTATATTTATTTATTGGATTTCCATCATTTCAAACATGTATACACATTGGATCAACTGATCATCAAAGTAGACCTCAAACCACAATGTTGACATCAATGACAACACTGTATCTGCATACTGTACAACTCATGCTCATGTTTCCAACAAGCATATCAATGGAAAGCTCCTTAAACTTCCAACAATATCCAACTTTTCCATTGAGTGCAAAATGTAAAAATATTCTCAAACTATTCTCCTCCTTTGACATGAAGGGAAAAGGTCGCAAAGCATAGTTTTTGTTCTTTGCTCACATGTACTGATGTTATCTTCTCTTCTCCCCCTTTTAATGATTTTGCATTATTGATTAAATCTTCATCAAATTACACATAAAATCACCCTAACTGATTTATACATGTACACATGAGAGTAACAAACTTAAAAAATTTGACCTACTCCCCCTAACAGTGCCATTCATCAAACTGGATCAAAATTGGCATTGAAACATTATCATCTAACATTCACATATATACAATGAATTCTGAAATGCATACAAAGAAAATACATGTACATAAATCAGCTAGAATAGGATGAAACATTGGTGTATAACACTTGCAATTTTACAAGGTGTTCCTGCCAGACCTTTTTACTATCTTCCCAGTGATTCTTTTCTCACCCAAGCATGTAGTTCACAACCTCAAACTCCATGAGGAGTTATTCGACTTCATCCAAATTATTAGGTATTGGATTTAACTTTATTACTCTCTCCACACTATTCAAAGCACTGGATATAGGTGTGAAATTTGCATTCACCTAAGCTATTCAAACAACACTATAATATTTTCTATTTGGTCCTATAGTTGGAAGAATTTTTCATGCAGATTTTTAATAGCTACTCTAGCAGATCCATCTACATCATTCGTTGGATCATGGGCACCAAATTCCTTATGAATCTAGGACTCAATAGAGTCCATATGAATCTTAATATTCTTAGTGGAACCAGTCCACTTCATGCAAAATTGAAATAACACCTTGGCTTCATCAACACAATTTTGGGCATCCTTAAGATTGTTCTAAAATTTATTATGTGCAATAGCACACTTCTCTATTATATCCGTCAACCTTTTATCATTCACCTTTTTATTAATCTCCTTTTCCAATTTTTTCGCAAGAGTACTGGAATACTCTTTAAGAGAATCAAGTAATTTTTAAAAAAATTGTACACTAGATAATGAATTATCAATACTTATACTAGGTACACTCTCGTGCAACAAATTCATTGCTTCATCTATTAACTTTGCACTCTTCTAATGATTTTACAAAATTTCTTTCCTAGTAGAGGCATGGAATGCATCACCTAATTGTAATTTGTGTAGTGGGGACATCTTGTCCATATCTACTTGTCCTTGTTGCATTGGTATTTGTAGTAATTGGACAAAAACAACAGGTTGGAATTAGAGTTGCATGCTTAATAAGTCCTTTAGGTAATCTCTAGAGGTTCTGGATGACTCTCCAACCAAATTCTCATCAGCATATTTCTTTTCCAAAACCTTTTACTTATGACCAATGCAATCCTTTTCCTTTTCATCCTTCTTCTCCTTGTCTATAGTATCGGATTTACATTCATCCTTCTTCTCACCAACAACAAATTTATCATTATTATTTAGAGAAGGCATGCTTTTTGTATTATGTGCCCCATGTATCTCTGGGTTGTCGTGTACAACCTCTTCAACATTCTTTTATGTCTTTGGAGGAGGGGGAATGTTACCTGTTTGAGTATCCTCCTTCGAAAATCCTTTAACATTCTCTTCTCCAACAATATTTTCTTCTACCAGAGGAGTGTCATCAGTAAAATTTTCTTCTTTTGCTAGAGGGATATCACCTTGCACATTTTCATTCTCTACTTCATGCTTAGGTTGAGAATCTTCATGCTATGTAATTCTGGTATGTTAAATTTTGGGACAAACATATCATCATGTAATTCCTCTTCACTATCCAGGGCCATACCCAACTCCTTTTCCAAGTTGGCAATATTCTCAACAATCTCATTTCTTAACCTTTCAATGCCATTTTTATCTCTTCTTATCAGTGTAGTGACCCTTTCTTTGGTCCTAAACTCTTTGTTTTACACTTCATCTAATCTTTCCTTATTCTCATCTAAGAGGGGAGCACTAACCTCTTCCAAGGCAGGTGCCCTCAACCTTGCCTCTTCATTTATTGATTTTTCTCTTCTTGCATACAATACATTCTTAAAATCTTCAGGAAATTGGACTTTAATATCCTTCATACTGACTTCAAATGTTACAATATATCTAACAATAGCCTCTTCTATTGTGGATTTATCCATGTCATCCACAGAAGTATATAATGCAATAGTTTTCTCCAACTTTTCATGTTCCACTATACCATTAAACAATGCTTCTAACTTCATAGGGCTATGTGTTCTTACCAGAGGGGTAGACTTATCCTTATTCTTCTTTGCTTTTGGAGGAGATTTTCCTACTTTATCGGACTTAGTTTTCTTCTCCCTCACATAGATTTTAAATTCCTTAGAGACATTTTTTGGGCCCAAAAGTGCTTAGAACAAAAAGAAGGTTATATCTTGATAGAGAACTTCAGGAGATTTATTATGGTTCAAATAGTTCATCAATCAAACACCTAGATAAAAAAATTATAGCCTTTGAAATTTGGGTCTCTTGAAGTGGGAGATGTAAAAATGTGGACACATAAATGAGCTGTAAAGGGAGAGTTATACATGGTCGTGTGTGTTTTGACACATCATAGGTATTTTTTATTGGAGTTAAGTGTTGGGATATGGTGTTGTACACCATTGCATAAAATGTTATATTATAGGGTAAGTGCACCAAGTTGTGAAACAAAAATGGCTCTTAAGATGCCACTTTTTTTCTAAAATTAGTGAAGTCTGATGTTCATTAGAAAATGAAGATAGTTATGCTCAAAATTTTAAGATGCAACAAGAACAAGAGTTGTAGTTCTTAGAATCTACTTTCTAAGCTACTGATTGTTTTCTAATATAATGAAGATTAAGGGTTTGAAAAAAGGGGGGACCAAAAGTGGTCCTATTTTTATAAAAAAAACAACATAGCATCTGTGGGCCCCTCCATAAAAAGTTATTTTTTTTTAGAATTGTAAAAATCCAAATGGTGAGAAATTAGCTAACACCATGCAATTTATCCTGAATTTTTTGGCTAAATTTTTAATGAATATATAATATTTTATGAATTTTTGAAGTGGACACATCCTAAAAATATAAAATTTGAGTGTGCTCCCCCCTATTTTTTTGAAAACTAATCAAAAATCATTTTTTTCATTACATGTAGAATGGAGTCTAGTTTATAAAAATGCAATTTGTTTCAAAATTTGATGAATGAGTAAAAATCTATACCAACACTAGCACACATTGATTTTTGACCAAAAACAAAGGCACTAACAAGATAAGTTATAGATGAAAACCTTAACATAATCAAAATGTAGAAAAAAATAATTTAGATAGCTAAGAGAGAGCCTAATGTCATCACAATTTTTTCATAAACTTGCATTAAAAGATGTGCAAACTTGATGGAGAGCACAACCAAAAATATGTGAAATTTTGTTACCCTATTAGAAAACCACATCCTTGGCATGAACATTGTCCAACCCTTTGGGTTGGACATACAAGGAAAAAACCAACCCTTTGGGTTGGTATTTACTAATACAACTCATTTGGTGAGTACCAAATTTGGTGCTCGCCAAATGTGAAGTATGACTTTTTGGAATGCATTTTTTCAACTCTTTCTTTTTTTCTATCTTTGTCTTTCTCTTTCTTTACCAAGGAAACTATATACATGAAATAAACATTTAGGTATAAGTTGAAATTTACATATGGAAATTTAATTTTTTATACTTTAAGTTATCTTTCATGTATATAGTCTTAGGATGTTTGAGAGTGGTTTCAGATCTCTTAGAGTTATAATAAAAATTATAGTTTCTAGAAAATCTTATAATTTTTAGATAGTCAAATTTTAGTAATCAACATGTCAAATTTTAGTAATTAGGATGTCAATTTTCAATAATCAACAAGTTGTATCATCTTTCTCTCTCTCTCTCTCTATCTCAACCATTTTCATCTCTTATGCTCTAGACCTCTCTCTCTCACTACCTACATCCTTTTATTTGAATATCTCTTCCCATTGATCTCAATAACCACCTCTCTAAATATATATATCTCTCTCCATCCTTCCCTCTCTAATATCTATCTCCCTCCCTCCCTCCTTCCTTTTCTATATCTCTCTATATCCCCTCCCTTTCCTTCTATCTCTCTCTCTCTCTCTACCCCCTCTCTCTCTCTCTCCTTACCTCTCTACTCTCTATCTCGCCTCTCTCTCTCTCTCTAGTTATCTCTACCTCACCTCTCTCTCCCTCCCTCCCTACCTCTTTAATTTTCTCTATCTCCCCCCTCTCTCTCTCCCCTTCACTTTCTAATTTTCTCTATCTCACATCTCTCTTCCTCCTTCCCTCTCTAATTTTATATATCTCCCCCTTCTCTCTCTCACTCTCTTCCTTCCACCCACCTTCGCTCTCTACTTCTCACTTCTAACCTATCCCTCTATACCTCTCACTCTATCCCTCTCCTTCTCTCTCTAATCTATTTCTCTCCATCTCATCCCTATCTCCCTACATATCCCTCACTCCCTCTTGTTGGTGGTTTTTAAATCCCAATTAGATCTAAAAAATAAGCTATGAATTTTCCACTTTCAATAGTTACTTACTTGGAGGGATTGGCCAACGAACAGGTGAAAGTTAAAATAACTTTCCCTCTACATTTTGGGCTTTTCAAAACCTAGGAGGGTCATCCCTGATAGTATTTATTAATATCTTGTGCTAATTACCATAAATATTGTAGATAGTAGATGTGTTCTATGTAGATTTTCTTGAGTATTATGAAAAATGAAAAGATATGGCATTATCTTTTAATAATTTAAAATTTTCAACACAATAGAACAAGAGAAGACTTCAATTCAACAAATAATTTCAACTAAACATAAAGATTGAAGGTGTTTTTATATGAATGACACCAAAGAAGCAATTTAGAAATAGATTCAAGGGATTAGTGCCTTAACCTAGGGCATGGAGTCAAAACCAATGTAATTGGAAATATAAAATAACATTTCACCTAAACATTACCGAGCTTCACGAGAATGTATTACATTTTCATGCTTAAAAATATTTATTTGGAAATCATTTGGAAATTGAGTGAAACCAACAAGTTTCACTTGGGTGGGAAAAAGAATGGTACATTATTCCCTTATATCACCATTTTTGCTGATTTCAATATGAATAGAGAAGGGCTAGATAAACTATACCCTATATTGAAGAGATACAAGATGGCTCAGGACACTCCAAGAGCCTTTGACCCAGAGGGATTTATCAATCACCTCAGAGTTAGCATAAGGAGGTCAACATATGTGCACCAAACATATTTTAGTGAGGACGTCATTAGAAATTGTAGAGATGCCAAGGAAGTCAATGAAATAAAAATGAAATGCACAACATTGAAGAAAGTAGAGAATTATAAGAAGCAAAAGGATGCTAGTTACTACGGTGCATATGCAAAGATAAATGACCCAATTTCTATGATTGGAATGATCCTAAAAAATATAGATAGAATAATTGGGAAAGCCCCTGCTCTTGAAGATAGGCCCACCTATCAACCCCATCCTATTCAACCATTTATTCATTCTTTCAAGAGAAGGAAAAGAGGGCCTATAATAAGGGAGCCTTCCCAACAATCCCCTCCTCAAGAAAAATTTCCTCTATCACCTCTACAAGCACCCCCTTCCCCTCTTGATGTAATTATTCTTGAGTCTACTCCAAGGGAGTAGCCACAAAAGAGGAGAAGGGTTGAGTAACCACAATTAGTTGAATATCCCATTGGTCTAGAAGAAGAAGATGATGAAATTGAAGTAACCAATGAGGAAGTAAATAAATAAATTCCCTCCCCACAAAGAACATTTGAAGTAAGGCTACCTCAAAGCAAGCTTGGCATCAATATTATAGGGGGAGGGATAATACCAATGGTATCAGGGACCTAGCATGCAAATAGTTCATGGAAGAGTTTGTAGAATTTGTCTTGATGTCCAAGAGATAAGAATAACTTAGAAAGCTCGAGAAGGAAAAGGAAAATATTCCTTAGGAAAAATATGAAGAAGTATCTCAAAAGGTACTTGCTGAAATGAGGTTCAATGCAAGGAACATCACCCTTGAAGAGGGAAGAACGATGGTAAGAGAGATTGGATTATTGCTTCTCCCTAAATGGGACATTGCTTCATCTATCACATTTTATACAATAAGGAGGCAAGACTAAGAGGTATTCACTTCAAAGGATCAAGCAACAAAAGCACTATTTGGATTAGGGTTTAACCCTAAGTGGGAAACCCTTGCTATTTAAGATCTTTCCCCTAATAAAAATAAGCCCCAAGTTGTAGAGGTAGCTCAAGAATTAATGGGAGGCTTGGTAATGAAGAGGGTGTTTAACACCTCAGTTATTGAAGTTGCCACAATGGCAGTTGACACTACTATATTTAGTAAGGCCACTATAGAGGCTTTGTAGGCCAAATATGATAAATAACTACATGACCATTTGGAATTGACTTTAGAATATAATAAGTTGAAGGTACTGCTTCTGCACCACCATCATAGGATTTGGTGAAAGAGAATGAGGAGCTGAAAGAGAGAATGAAGGAGTTGGAGGGCTTGTGAAAAATGCTCAGGATATTAAGGAAAATGAAAGGTTTCACATTGTGTCTAGCATTTTGGGAAATTTGATGTCCAAAATTTTGAAAATGTTGGAGCCAACTTATAGGGATTGCACTAATTTGGTAGAAGCATTTTAAAGGGTTGGAAAATATAGGGAAAATGCTAGGAGTATTATGACTAGGTGGGTCCCTATAATAAATGAACTGCAAGGAATATTCAAGGGAGCAACCCATGACCCCAACCCATCAAAGGGTATTTCATCCAATTACAATATGACAAAGTTAGCAGGAGAAATGCAAGCATACATGGACCAATTGATGGAGAAGGTAAAAACAAGGTTGAAGCATTTTGAAAGCATAAAAATCATAATAATGCCTCAGATTAGAGATGAAAATGGGGAGATAAAAGAAGTCTTTCAATGGAAATCCCAATTCAAATAATTACCCCCCACTTATTCTTTCTTCATTTGTGATGGTGATTAGGTGGAGATAGAACTTCTTAAAAGCTATGTAGATAAGTTGATAGATATCAATCAACTTTTAGATTCTTTTGAAAATGAGACTTATGAAATCCTCTCCAGATGTACTTGATACATGTATAAAATTGATTTACTTCTAGCAGTCAAGTGGCTAGATGAAAGAGAATATTTGGCTTAGGATAAGAAGTATAATCAATTGGAGGGATTATAAGCTTTTTTTATATAATTCAAATGTGGTGGAATAATTTTATTCTTTAATTGGCTTAATAATTATAATTCTTTCATTCTTTATTTGGGTGGTAGGGAAATATTTTGTCTTTTATGGTCTACTCAACATCAACTTCAATGGTTTCAAGAGCTTTCAAGAAGGGGGTATGTTTTCAATTCATGAGATGAAGCCTAAAAGATTCATCATCGCAACATTAACAAGTGGTTCCTTCATCGGTGCAACAAATTTTATCTTCTAGTGGAACATTCCTTTTGTCTTCCATAATAGGTTTTTTCTTTTTGTCTCTATCTAGGATAAGATTGTCAAATGAAAATGTGACATCTATCCTATGGCTTGAACCTTGTTCGCTCACTTGTTTCTATAAAAGGGAATTTAGGGCTATTGTACAATGATCTTGAAAAATTGTAAGCGGAGAAATTTTTGTATTTTAGTCTATATATGTCTGATTTAAGTCTTGTTAGGAAAGGATGCCAATGTGACTAGTAATTTTGTATAATAGTACTAGCATTTAAAATCCAATACATTATAAATTTTGCAAGATAATTGTCTCCTACATGTACTTACCTTCAACATTTATGAATAAAATTGATCAAGGATCTATTTATATTCATATTTTTAGTCCTTGCTATGTACTAATGTTTCTTTTACAACTTCTACTCAAGTAGTAAATCAAATATGCTTTATGAGAAATGTGGGATATTTTAAGTACCTTCAGGGATTTGTAAGTAGAATTGTTTGAAGAATTCTAAGGGTTGGTAATTTAACATATTATCATTGAGCTTTAATGTTAGAATCAATTATGTCATATAGGGTTTCTAATTATGTTTCCCTTGACTCCGTGACCTAGGTTTAAGGCACTAGTCTATGCAAAATCTTGATTATAAACTTCATCATCAACAAATTTCAATGAACAATTTACCTTTCAAGTAATATTTATTGTATAATTTTATTTACATATTCTCATATCTAAAATTCATAAAATCCAAGAATTTAGCTCATTCAAGTGTTTATTTTTAATTCTTGATTAATTAAAGAGAGCATGTCTTTTAAAAGCAATATCTAAATTCAATTACAATAAATCCTAAGTGATATTGCATAGGATCACCCTCTTAGGTTTTGCAGAGCTTGAAGTGTAGAGGAGAGAATGTTGCAAGGTGTGTTCCCTTGGTCTCCTTGTGTTGTGCAACATAGTTCTTGGGTTCATGACATGGATTAACCACCTCCTATGTATTCATTAACTTTGGTAGTTGTATCGATCATTAACTGGTCAATCGTTTGATGTAACGACAACCACCTATGCAACAAATGGTATTAGAGCTTGGGTCATAGGTCTGAACCCCTTTCTTGCATTGTGGGAATTGTTGCAAGGTGTGTTACCTTGGTCTCCTTGTGTTGTGTAGCATAGCGCTTGGGTTTGTGACATGGCTTAACCACCTCATATAGATTCATTAACTCTGGTGGTTGTATCATAAATTAATAGGTTCATCTTTTGGTGTAATGACAACCATCTGTACAATAAAGAATTATCCAAATCCTCATAGTCATTGGCCAACCCCTTAGGACAATTAAGTATAAGAATTAGGTATCCTTTAGATTGTCTTGAGAACTACCTGGGACATCAAAAACACTAACAGAATGGCTACTGCACTGGGGACTAACTCAAAAGACTCTAGTTAAAATTATTCTACTAAAGATATATGAGAGTTACAAAGTCTCTAGTTGTATTAGGCATATTTATGTAAAGTATCTTTCTGTTACTTTACATTGGCTTGTTTCTTTTGTTTCTACAAATTTCTTTGCAAATATCTATAAATATTTAATTCCCTTAAGTGGGTGGTGACTCTAAAAAGTGCCCTTGCCGGTGTAAGTGAAAATCTAAAGAAATAAAATCAAATAAATCATGGATGGTAGAACATCTATATACAAAGATCATCTTGAGAATAAGTTGGAAATATAATTTCCTCTAAAAAGGCCATCATAGAAGAAGAAAGATTCAAGTAAGTTTTCTCCTTGTCTTGGCACTGGATATGCTCATAAAAATAGCAATGATAATCTTGAAAATGTGTTAAAGTTTGGGATTCCTAAGACAAATGAAGAAAATGTGGTAATTAGACCTGCATTAAGTAATGAACATGTAGAATATGATATGATGGATAGAAAAATGAGAGAAAGGGAAAAGTTCCTTCAAAAAGAGTTTGATGCCAAGTATGGTGCCCAATACTTAAATCCTAAAATACCTAATCCAAATCCTCAAGAACATGGCTTATTTGATAGCCCCCTTTTCTAAGAACTCACTCACTTATCTTATATGAATCCTATTTTATCTCAAGCTACTACGAGAATTGTACAAACTATTCCTGAAACCTCAAAATATGAAGATACACTTTAGTCTGAAGATCAAATCCTAAAAAAAGTACTTGACCTTAAAGAAGAGCTGGATAAACTAGAAATAAAAATTAGAAAAGCCATGAATATTAGAGATAAGATGAAAAGGAAGGTTGAGAGAATAAAAATCTATTTTCAATTGGATGTTTCTTATGGATTTGCACCATCAAATCCTACAATCAGTCTAGTAACACGTTGAATATCCCTTTAGGAAATTCCAATACAAATACATGGAGTAGTTCTGTTGTAGCTAGTACAATACCTATTAATTCTCATTCAAATATTGCATCCCAAGGTGTAGACAAAGGAAAGAGGCCTTAAAGTGATAATTCTATGAAGAATACAAGTTCTCATGTAGGTCCATCATCTCAAAAGGCCCATGTTTTTGGAACACTTGATTAGAAAGAGCTACAGTTACAAAAAGAAGTTAAATATTTGAAGGAAAAGTTAGAAAGAATGGAACAAATAAGAATTAAGGAAGGTATACAAAGGAAAATTGAGTTTTTGAAAGAATCTTATGGATTTGGAAGTTTAGGAACTTTTAACCTTAATTCCCAAAATCCATTGGCCACCTCTATTCAAAATAATCCAACAATTGACCTTACAACCTCAACTCAAGTAGGTCAAAGTATACCTTAGTTTAACCCCAGTCTCAATGACAAGTGACTACATGTGACATTCCCAAGTATAATCCATTTGACATGATTCAAATATTGTCACAAGTTAAAGTGTTTGTCCCTTTGTTGGAATTGATGAGAATTCAGGAACACGAGGAGAAGGTAGTTGCCCTTACCAATGGTGCAACTACAACCTCTAATGAGAGAAAAGGTGATTACTCCACTTGAAAAGGGTAAAATGAAATCAAAAGAAGTTGAACTTGAGGGAACTAGCAATGAAGTACCTCAAGTGTTTCTGGGTTCCACTCTAACTACTTTCCCTAATCAAGTGGACCCATTTTATGTAACCCTTCAAATGAATAACAAACTAGTGAGAAACTGCATGATTGATTTAGGAGCTTCCATTATTGTTATGCCCTTGGTTACCATGTAAGAACTAGGGTTACAAGTGAATAGAGAATTTGGGAAAAAAATTTCATTGACTCAAGATAAGTCCCTATGATTGGCATAATAAAATATGCTCATTTTAAACTTCCTACATTTCTTGAGAAGGACTACACAATGAATGCAACTATGGTAGACATTCTAGCTTAGTATGGGATGCTTCTATCAAGAAAGTGGTCAACCTTAATTAGAGGAAGTATGCAATTGGACTTCTAATATTCCATGATCCCTATGAATGGAAATAATGTAATATTGGATAGAGAAAAGAGGTTCCCTTGCTTAATTGAGTATTTTTATTTAGTAGAGCATGTACACTTTATTGATGTGGAAATGAATAATTTCATAGTTATGGAGGCACAACTAGCAGGAAAAGATATTGCACCCGTAATAGTGGAAAGAGAACTACAAGCTCAAGAAGATGACCTTTGGACCATGTACTCTGATGGTGCATGTTCAAAGGAAGGATTAGGTGTAGGGGTGATAATTATTGTTTCAAGTATGAATAGTTGGTGTTGTCATTGATGTCAACAAGCTTAGGGGAGATTGTTATAGGCTTATGTTTGTGTTGTCATTAATGTCAACTGGTCATGCTTTGATTAGTTGTATTATGTTGTCACTAGTAGGTTTTACTAGTTTCAATCTCTGGTGTTGCTTTGATAAGCTTCTATTTGTGGATGATTTTGGTTTGGTGATGATGAGTATGTGTCTCTAGTGCTTGGTTTCTAAGTTCTTTTGAGAAAATTTGAATAAAAGGAGGAAACAATGTGTTGCAAAGGTCTACTAGCGTTTAGAGCAGTGTTCTAGTTTTGCTCCAAATTTCTTCATGGTTGAATATCTACTTGTGTCATTCATATATGTTATTCAGAGGTGTTTAGAGGTTCTATATCTAAATTTATTGGTTTGGATTGTTGTGCATGGAGAGTTGTGTTCACCAGTGTATGAACTGTATGTTGTAGTGGTGTCTAGGAGAAATGGTTTTGCTCCGCATTTATCTGTAGTTTGGTTTTTGGTCTTGTGATTTTGGAAGTGTGTTGATAATGATCATATCTACATACAGTAAAAAAAAATTCATGGTTTGGTACTTCAAAAGTTGGTTTCTTAAGTAATAGTGTATGTAAGGTTGTCTGAGTGTACTAGGTGTGTACATTCTTCAGGTGAAAGTTCTTGCAAAGGAATTTGTTGGATTTCAAGGTGTTTGTGGAATATTATAGATTGTATTCAAGTGTTGTGTGTGGTTTGCAAGTCATATTTGGATATGAGGAAGAATGTTGTTAAATGTTAATGGTTTTGACACTAGTTCGACTAACCTTGGGTGTTTACACTAATTGTGGATTTTCTTTTGTGTTTGTGGAAGTATGGCATCATGTATATGTTTGATTTGGGTTTGAGTTAATATGTGGAGTGGTCTACATTCATTCCTTTCCATAGTGATAATGCTTAGTGCCAACCTAATTTGAATTTGGATGATTGAGGTGCATAACCAACCATGGAGAAATGTTTTCAAGGTTGAAGATAGTATAAATAAGTGATGAGTTGATCGAGAATTAGATAAGGGTGTGATGTGAATTGTAGAGGTGTGAAGTGTGAATTTGTGAAGTGTAGAATGAATGTCAATGAGTTATACCACTTGAAGCAGTGAGAAGAAAGTGTATACAATATTTAGAAGGACTGATAATGTGTTGGTGATGTTTTGGTGGACTTTTCTTTTACATCAAGATGTATTTCTCACTGTAACATTATTCTTTCTTCTTTTTTGTAATATGGTAGTGAGTCTTTGGTAGAGAGCCCTTCTTTATTTTGGGAATTGAGCCCTTTGTATTCAATGTTGCAATTACTTTATATTGTGAGCTAATCCTCATCATGGTTTTTCCCTTCTTGGTTATATTATGCATGGTGTTGATGTATTTTAGTTTTCTATTATTTTCTTTCAAGCTAAATAATTCTAATAGATTAAGGGTTAATTAATTTGACGTGGATTTGAATTTTTATGAGGGTTTGGAGTTTTAATGTACAACTGATTCTCTCCCCTCTTAGTTATCTTGTGTGCATTCAACAATTGGTATCAAAGCAAGGTTACTTGGAAGAAATCTTAACGATGGTGCACAAGAGGGATACTTCTTTGATGGAATAGACTATGGCTTCTAGAAGAAAAGGATGGGAGGTTTCTTGGTATCTCTTGGATTTGGAGTTTGGAAGTTTGTTGAGACTAGATATACTTGTTGGCCCCATGGTTTTTGTTGCACCAAAAGATAAACTTGTTAATGCCCAATACAACCACCAGAGTTAATGGATCCATGGGAGGCAGTTATTCCATATCACTAATCTCGAGGGGAACACTAACTAGTTGCCAACAATCTTCCCCTCGAGGGGATTCGAACTTGATGATGAGTCTAGTTTATGGCTCAATTTTGATAGAGTTTATTATCCATTTGCTATAGTTGTCATAAACTTTGATACTTGGATACTGACATTTTCATGATATTTCCTCAATACCATAGGCATTAGGCATAGGCTTATTTTTGCAACCTTTAAATGACAATGACATGCTATATGAACTATCTATGTTAATCTTACATGTGGATTAATGAATGTTACTTTAAGATAGTTATAAATATGCAATTGTTGTGCGTACTAATGTTGTCATGCAGATATAATTAGAGCTTACAAAATTGAGGAATATTCTTCTAGCTGGTTGTTTGCCATAAAGGTCAACAAGGTGATCATTCAAAGGTCAATGGAGGGAAGACTCTCAATGGAGGGATATTCCTAGTTCAAATAGAAGATTGTAACTTCCTTGTAAATGGTCATAATATTTTATTGAGTGAATATAGGAGCTATTGTTATGATAGATTTGTGTTAAGGAAAACTTGCTTGACCAAATTCCATGCACACATAACCTCCTTTCCACTTTCTATGCTTTCCATAAAGTGGCATCCTCCTAATCTGTTGGAGTTGAACACCTTGATAGGTAGTTAGTTAGTAGTTTTTCCTCCTATAAATAAGACTTGAATGATCCTTCTTAGAAGGTTGATTAATCTGATGTTGTACTCGCATTCTTAGTTTTTCAATAATATAGTTATACTACTCTATTGTAATCATGCTTTCCAATGAATAAAATAAAGTTATAATCTCGTTGCATCTGAGTTTACATTTTTATTAAGGGATACTCATCCAAGGGGGCCCACTTGGTGAGAATTCCATCCTTTAGCTTAGCTGTTACTTTTATGTGCAAATAGTTACAAATCTGGCAACTGTTTGTTCTTGCAGCCACTAGAATTCCATTCCGTGACTATTCCTGCAGTCAAAGTGGACATAATAGTTTCTTGTCTGTTTGCTCAAATTTTTATTGCTGTCATGTATTTCAACTTAGTATAGTTGTTGGTTGATGTTCAACACTTATGTTACTTCCTTCCAAGCAATTTACTTTCAGCATTATATCTTTCTTAACTATAGAATGAATATGGCTACTATGGATTCCTAGTGCACATACTGTGCTGACCTATTTCAACTCTACATCCCTGGGTTGACAAATTAAATGCACCTTCATGATAATCAAGATAGTTATTTAGATCAGATGTCCAATCTTTGAATCATAGCCTTAACGACTTAGTTGTTGAGTCATTGTAGGGGGGCAACATTTTTGGTGTCGTTGTCGGGGATGGTGTCAAACTAGGGAGTTCTTTGGAGTCATTGATAGTTTCTTTCCTACTGTAGTATTTTTTAAAGTTGTCTATTAATAAACCCCTCATCCAGGAAATTAATGATCCACCATTCTTTTTCCAATTCTTTGTGTGAGCTTGCTAATATTGAGTTGATACCGTATGCATAGAGGAAGGAGGAGAGATGCTCATGGGAGATTCCTTCCTAATAACCCTGATCCATTCCAGATAGTTGAGCATCATAGTCTACCAAGAGATGACGAAGAAGAAGAAGAGCCACACCCCTTTGTTGATGCATTTCCTGATCTGAACAGTTCTGAAATTTCCTCTAAAGATCAAAATCAGATTGAGAATCCCCTTGCTTTGGAACTCCATCAGGCAGGCATGGGTGATGCAAATAGAAAAAAACCTAACCAACTAGCTTTTCCTTTCCCCATTGCTCATCAGAATGAAGGTGACAACCTCAAAAATATCCATGCTTCAGTCATTCCTAAGTTCTATGGACTTGTCACAAAAGATCCTGATACTTTCTTGTTCGAGTTTGATATACTCTGTAGGAGTTATGACTATACCACTGGTGCCCATAGGCTTAAGTTGTTTCCTACCACCTTGAAAGAAGCCGCATTAAGATGGTTTATGAGTCTAGGTAGAGATACTATGGAGACTTGGGAGGACATGAAGAAAAATTTCCTTGAGAAGTACAAGGAATATTGTAGGGGCAGTGACATGAGGGGAGATGACATTTTTAGGATGCAACAAAAGGAGAATGAGAGCCTGGAGGATTACATTTCAAGGTTTCTGTTCTGCCTATAGAAATCTCCACACCATACACTCAATGAAGAATCAAAAAAGCTAATTTTCCTAAGAGGAATTATTGACAGTTGCACTAATGCCTTGAACCTGATGGGAGGAGGAGATATCACCCAAGTTCTTTGGGAGGATATCAAGAAGATATTTCAGAACTATTATAGGGAAGCCTCAAAGAAAGGGAGAGCTTAGCAATCCTCTATGGGTAAGTCATCTACCAATGGAGTTTCAAGGATGGAGATTACTCACTTACTAGCAAAATTCAAGCAAGGCATCATAAACAATTTGGCTACTTAGTTGGATACACTTCAAGCAAGGAAGAAACAAGAGGAGGCAGAGGCAATGTTGACAGAATATTATCCTCATTGTAGACAAAAGAAGGACTGTAGATGCAAAATGGTAGCTAATGCCAACAGTAAGTAGATTCATCCTGAGTTCAAGACAATCCATAGTGATGATGATCAAGTCTACTACATTGCACAAAGAAGTCCATGGGCTCCAAGACAAGGTATGCCACTAGATACATTATCCTTTGCTAGGCCTTATTTTAATTCTTATGCATCTGGTAACTAATGGCAACCCCCATATCCATCCGATTATGGAGGATATACAACATAGCCTTGGAATATCCCTCCAAATACTTGGCCCAATCACCAAAACTCTCCACCCTAGTGGCAGCAACCTCAGGGGAATTGGCAGCCACCTCCAGGAAACTAACATCAAACACGTCAATGGAGGGGAGGACAAAAATGGCCAAACTAGACAACCAGTTACATGCAACCACCTTCTTAGCCCCAACAACCTGCTATAATGCCTCCTCCTGCTACTTCAAGTTCAACCACACCTAGACCTAGTTAGCTACTAGCTTAGTCCACACCTAACCCAAATAACAAACCACAATAGTAACAACCAATATACTCTGTTGATCCAAATCAATTCCTTGCATATGATGTGAGTGTAAGTGACATCCACTTGAATTCAAGAACTACTTTTCTAGCTCCTTCCACACCCATTATTACTGAGCTTCCTGTGGAAGAAGAGGAGCATCTGAATGTCCGTATTCAGCCAAGTGCACCTAAAAATCTTGAACTACTTCCAATCCAGTAGACTGAGCAAGAACCACCATTTCCTCAAAGGTTGGAAATTGTTAAACAAAAGGAAGAGAAGGAGGAAACAACCTTTGACATTCTAGATCAGTTGAAGCATATATGTCAAGATACCTATATTTTAGGCCATAAAAGATGTTCCCATATATGGCAAAGCAATTAAGGAAGCATGCCTCAAGAAGCTAGGCAGGAAGAAGAAAGACCCCACTATAGTTCATGTGGTGGGACAACTGATTGACATCATGCTTGGGAAAGTGACTATTCCCAAATATAATGACCCAAGTAGTCCTATGGTAGGAGTTATAAATTAAATCCAAATAAAGAATGCTCTGATTGATTTGGGAGCAACAACTAAATGTTGCAAGCATGAGACCTATTCCTACTGTCCTGCAACTTGCTGATAGTTCCACTATTAAACCTGATGGCATAGTAGAGGATCTTGTGGTAGCTCTAGACTCTTGGGAGTACCCACAAATATCTCTATTTGATCAAGGACAAGCCTACAACTCCATAGAAATGGTGCAATCTTCTAAGGAAACTGAAGATTTTCAGACTTTGAACATTCATTCACATACCCAATAATTGGCGCAATGTAAATAAGCATCCACAGTTGAATTTAGCACAAAATAAGGCCTAGACTAACTTTACACAACTTACAATCAACAAACTGCTAAAAGCATGGACCAAAGATCGATCAACATCATTAACATTTTACCATTATTGCAAAAGAACTGAAATCTAACATCTAACATTGAGAATTGAGAACAATAAACCATAAACTGTCAAAGATAAATATAGAGTTTTCCAAATCAACAACTCAGTTGCATTACTTCTCCAGTATTACATAACAATTTCAAGTCTCTCCTCTCCTACTGCTACTGACTTCTCTAACTTAGCCAATTATGGATTTTTATAGCCTCAAACCAGCTATTCTAACCTAGTCTAACCTCCTACAAATGAGAAGGCACTAGATTTTTATAAAAAAATATATTTTGAATCAATGGCTTGGATTTAATTCATCCAATGGCTGCAATTGCACTTCTAGAAGCATCAAGCTGTTACATTTAATTTGGGAGCTCATGGTACATCATCATCCAATTGCATAAAAACAATTACATCATGGAAAAATGAGAAAACAATATTATGCCAGTCTGTCATTAATGAAAATTTTGATTGGATGATGAAATCAGTTTCACATGTCTTCTAGAAACTCCTTCCAGCTGTAGATAGTTTGGGCACAGATTCTTATGCAGGCCCCACTTTTAATATTTCAATTAAACTCTTCTAGATTTCCCTTTTGGCACAAATCCATATGCAAGTCCCCTTTTTAATATTTATTTAATCCGGATTTCATTTTTGGCAACATTTTAAAATTTCAAGAAAAAATTTCCATTTTTAGAAAAAATTGTATTTTAAGAAAAATTTCCATTTTGGGAAAAAAATTCATTTTGGAAAATTTTGAGATTTTGAGGGGGTTTTGGAAATTTCCAAAAATGGAAATTTTGGGATTTTGAGCCCTTCGTGGAAACCAGGCCATGGAGGAAATTCGGGGATTTCCATTAGGGACGAAAATTAGCGATGATTTCATATGCATTCTCGAGAAAATGATAGGGCGATGGAAATTTTGGAGATTTCCTAGGGTGAGGGAATTCTATGGGATGCTAAAATCTCTGAAATGCAACAATTATGGAAAATCAAGAGGCTAACGGAAATCGGGGATTTCCGCATAGGGAGGAAATACTCAAATTCCCTACAAGGTCAAAATCCCCTAAACCTCATAACTTTTTTTCTAGAAGGAATTTTCAAAAAATTCAAAAAGCAACCCTACCTATTTTTTCATCCTCTATCCATGGGTGCAAAAAAGAGAATTTCCATTTTTGGAAAATTTTGGGATTTTGAGGGGGTCTTGGAAATTTCAAAAATGGAAATTTTGGGGATTTACATATAACAATGAAAATTCACTTCAAAATCCCCATTTTCAAATTCCAAGACAGGTGAATTTTCCCTAGAGCCTCAAAATATTGTCCTCATCAAACCCAATTTAGACTTAATCCCAAAATAACCTCCCAAGAAGAGCAAAACCAAAATTTGACCAAGCGAAGAGGCAAAGATGCAAACGGCTATAACCAGATCCAAATTGCACTTGAGGACCAAGAAAAGACCACCTTTACCTATCCATGGGGTACTTATGCCTACTCAGTACTTCCATTTGGCTTATGCAATGCACCTGCAACTTTTCAGAGGGCAATCATTAACATATTTTTAGATATCTCTCATGATTGCATGGAAATTTATATGGATGATTTTACTACCTATGGTGCTGATTTCAATGAAGCATTGGAAAATCTCAAGAGAGTCTTATAGAGATGTGAAGACCATAATCTATCTTTAAATAGTGAAAAGTGCTTCATGATGATGCAAGAAGGTGTAGTCCTTGGCCACTTCATCTCTTACAAAGGAATTCAAGTAGACCCTGTGAAGATTGAGGTGATCACCAATCTGCCTATACCTGCAAAACAAAAATATGTTAGGAGTTTCTTGGGACATGCAAGTTACTATAGGAATTACATCAAAGATTTCAGAAAAATGCAAGCACCATTTTACAATCTCCTAACTAAAGATGTTGAATTCCAATGGATAGAGGACTGTGACAAGGCATTCTCTGATCTTAAAGTAGCTTTAACTCATGCTCCTGTACTCAAAGTTCCCAATTGGGAGCTTCCTTTCCACATTCATATTGATGCATTAGACTATGCTATACGAGCAATCTTGGGACAAAAAGAAGGAACTATTGAAAATGTTATTTTTTTTGTCAGCAAAAACTTGCAAGGCGTTGAATTTAATTATACAATGACAAAAAAGGAAATGTTGGCAGTAATCTATGCCATCAACAAATTCAGGAACTACATAACAGGCTACCAAATCTTTGTGCACACAGATCATGCAACCATTAGATACCTCATGAATAAGCCCTTGATCTTAGGTATGTTAGCAAGATGGTTGTTGCTGATGCAGGAGTTTGACATAACCATTGTCGATAAACTAGGGAAGGCCAATGTTGTAGCAGATTTTCTTTCCAGACTGACTACATCAGAGGACAATCAAGTCATTGATGACTCTTTCCCTGATGAATATTTATTCTCCATCACTGTGCGTACACCCTAGTATGCTGACATAGCTAATTATTTGTTCACAGGGAGAGTTCCTCCTCATTTCTCTCCAAAAGAGAGAAGGGTGCTCATTGAGAAAACTTTTCCTTTCTCATGGATTGCAAGATGTTTTTTCTACATTGGACCAGACCATGTCATGAGGAGATATGTGAGGGAAGATGAGACATATGATATATTGCATGCATGTCACAATGAGCCCCGTGGAGGGAATTTTTCAGCCAAGAGGACAACAATGAAGATTATGAACATAGGATATTATTGGCCCACACTACACAAATATGTAGGGAAATATACAAGGAAGTGTGATGGATGCCATAGGATGGGTAGGTCAACCAAATTTGATGAGACGCCCCTTTACCCCCAGGTAGTAATCACTCCATTTGATAAATGGGGATTGTATTTTATAGGACCGATTGATCCTCCATCAAATGGTAAATCCTATATCTTGGATGCACTGATTATGTAACCAAGTGGGTTGAAGTTAAATAAATGAAGCATGTAAGAGATAATAAGGTTGCATAATTTCTTTATGAGGAAATTTTCACACGATATGGGGTTCCAAGTGAGATAGTGATTGATAAAGGGGCTCAATTCACCTCAACCCTTGTTACAACACTGGTCAATGAATACAACATAAGGCATAGGAAGTCTACTCCTTATCACCCTCAGGCCAATGGCCAAGCTGAGGTGATCAATAGGGAAATTGAATCTATCTTGACCAAAACAATGACTATCCGTAGGAAGGATTGGGAAAACAGGCTACGAGAAGCTGTTTGGGTCTATCGGACCACCTGGAAAACAACCACAGGCTTTACTCCTTTTGAGTTACTATATGGAAAGACAACTATGATGCCGATTGAATTTGAGCATAAGACTTTTAGGACTGCACTAAACTTAGGGATGGATATCTTTGAGGCACAAAAAGATAAAATTATGTAGCTAAATAACCTAGATGAGATGAGAAAGACAACCTTGCATCACACATAGGTAGTGCAGAATCAGAGAATAAAATGGCATGATAAATTCATAAAGGACAATAAATTCTAGCCTGGAGACTGGGCACTCCTTTATGACTCCAGATATCAGGATAATGTTGGTAAGCTATAGAAAAGGTGGCTAGGGCCATATGAGGTTGTTGAAGTATTCTCTAATGGTGTTGTTCAACTCACTACCATTGACCCTGTCATATTTAAGTTGCTTGTCAACGATCATTGCCTTAGGTTGTATCACAAGCCAACTTCCAAGGAGGAATTCCTATAACAATTCATTTAGCATGCAACACCTCAACTTCCTACTACCGAAGGAAGTGGACCTAGTGTCCCTCCTTCTAGCTAACTAAGGTACCTAACTTGTCATAATAAATACTTCCACTTTTGTGGGAGTCCATTTCTTCATTCATTCACCCATCCGCCCATCCATCTCCACTTTCATTAATTTCTAAACTAACTTCTTAAAAGGTGATTGGTACTTCGTCAATATTCTTTGCACTAGAGATTCCATAAATCCAGTTACGTGTGCATCAATTTGTTACACCTTAATCATCTTTTAGTACATTTATTTAATTACTATACATTAATGTAGATGTTCTCCATAACATGCAATTATTCCCTACCCCTGTTAAATCATCTTTACTACCTTGCATGTGAGGACACATGCTCAAATTTAGGTTGGGGGGAGTGTCTAGAACATTTCCATGTGTTAGTCCATGTTGGTCCATGTCAGTAAAATTTAAATTGAGCCAATTTGAATCTTGAGTGAGCTGACAACTTGCATGTGTGAGATGACACCACATCGCCACCACTTTTCTTGATTGTATCCTTAATTTATTATCCTTTACTGCCTTTATTGCCTCTATCATATTCCAAAGTTTCCAAAAAGGTAAAATTCATATGACATTGGTGTTGGGAATTTAGCAATGTTGTAGGAAGGAGAAATTTGGCTTTCAAATAAAGATTGCAGGAAGGGAAACCTTGCAGAGTGCTTGCTTAATTGTAGATAGTTGATCAATGGGAGGTGGGTTAATTTGAAATGAACCCATGGTTCATGATGTTGCATTGCAGGATGCACCTTCCTAGGCCAAGTTCAAAAATTGTGGGTGGTTAGACTATTTCCTGAAGTTGAATGGTGCTATAATGAAGATGTTGCATTGGAATTTATGCAGACATTATCTGAAGGAAAGGCCATGGTAAAAGGGTTGGAGGTAATAGCTACTAAAGAGAGGATTGTAGAAGTTACAAGGTTTTCTACCAATGGTGAATATTACCCTGCTACCAGAGACACAAGGTCAGCTAGGGCTGAATTTATAGAACTTGGTGACCCTCCATTGGATGTGGACAAGCAAGGTGTGAAGAGAAACTCTTTGTCTAAGTTGTGGAAGCAAGTAGTTATCCACATTGTGAAGTACATCACTTGTGAAGGATGCCAGTTGAACCTACATTATGTGTACTTCAAACTCCTGAATCATATGAGGCATGGGAGAAGAATAAATGTGCCAAACGTGTTATATCATCTCCTTTCAATCATGGCGGCTGAAACCCAAAAAAGTAGGGATAATTTTGTTTCCCACCATTATCTGATCAAATTATTAGTAGAAAAATCTTTGCATGATGTGTCTGATATGACTTCGGAGGAATTTGTAAATATTGATCAATTTAGACTAGAGCATTTGCGACCTAGGGTTTTTCCTCAACCTCATAGGGCTAGTAGGAGAGTGAGTTTTTTTGAAGCCACTCTTGGAACCTCAACTTCTAGCGCAAGCCCTAGTGTAAACCCTCCTACAGCTGAGCAAACTATAGAGATTAGTTCTTCTGAGGTAGAACATTTAGACAAAGCTAGTTCTTCTTCAGACTCTAATGATGATATCCCTCTTCAAACCCTATTTTGAACTAGAGCACAAAAGAAAGAAGTAGAAATGGGGGAGGGAAAAGATAAAAAGAAAATGATAGAAAAAGAAGCACCAAGCTCTAAGAAATGAAAGGTTGACATTGTTCTTCCTACAGCCAAAGAAAAACATGAAATCCCTCCTAGAAAAATAAGACTAGTTGGACCAGTTGTTGGCATGTCTCTGCAAGGAAGCCCTGAGCCTAGAGAAATATCACATAAGGACATAGAGGCCCCAATGGGGCAGGTGAACATTGAGGAAAATGATATTTTTGAGGAACAAGAAAATATAAGGTTGGTAGTGCTTGTTGCCATCACAAAACAAGTTGAGAGTCAAGAGTATGAGGAAAATCAGGAGCTCCTATAGCAAGAACAAAAACCCTTGCAGTAAGAATTGGGAGAACAATCAGCACCCCTGTAGCAAGAATTGGGTGAACAATCAGAATCCCTGTAGCTAGGGCCACATGAAGAGAAAAAATCGGTGCCAAATTTTTTTTTGGTAGGAATACATAAACCCTCTAATTTTTCAATGCACATGGTAGCCTTGAACTTATGGAATGAGATGCTAAGGATGGAAGAGGAATGGAAAAATCAGAAATGCAGGATAAAGGAGGAAATTAAAAAGAAAGATGAAGAGATTGAAGAAAAGAATACAAAAATTGTTGCTTTAAAGGAAAAGTTGGACAATGTAGCAGCCTTAGTACCTCAACTATTAGAATGCAGGACTCCTTCAAGGGTCTATGCTTTGTATTTGAAGGAGAGGAATATTTCTTTTAAACTAGCAAGGATCATTTCAGGTTTGAATCCTTCCATTGAGACTCCTCTTCAATTTTTCTAGGCTTATCAGATTGTTCCTCCTAAAATACAAAATTTGTTGTGTGAATTCTATTTGCATAATTATGTTGCGTCCCAAGATCATGATTGGAATCCATTGTTGTATGTTGGGGATCCCCAATTAAGGGCATTCATGTCCTAGATATAGAATGGAATTAGTTGGGGAAATCAGTTCAGGACTTATAGGAAAATAGAATCCAACACTCCTCTACCCATCAGGGTTGAATCTAGAAACCCAAGAGACATTTTTAGAGAATGGCATAGATTTCTTTACTGACCCAGCTATAGCAGTAGGATCCTGCCTGCAAGAGAAACAATTTACAAAGATAATAAGAAGGTAGCAAAAACCATAGGGAAATCTGTAATGGGATATTTGTTACAAAGGTGGAATATTCTGACTGATGAATTAAAACAAGATGAGCCTCAATTTTTGTAGAACTATGTTGTAGCATGCAAAAGAGTTGATAGATATATACAGATTAGAAGGATGAAGGGACAATTTTAGCTTCCATTAACTTTTCAGCCACCTATCCTATAATGGCCTATGCCAAATTTTAATTATTATCAGTATAATATAGCTACAGAGAGGCAAGGATGGAACAGGTTGGACAACAAGCAAGGGTTCTATTGGGACCCTAATTTATACACTGCAAGAACTAATGTAGGAAAACTGACAGTTACAAATTTTAGGGTATTGATTAAGCAAAAGAACCCTTCCTCTTTTGGAGGATCAACAAAACCTTAGGTTGGTGGGAGTTATGAGTCTAGTTTATGACTCAATTTTGATAGAGTTTATTATCCATTTTTTGTAGTTGTCATAGACTTTTCTACTTGGATGCTAACATTTTCATGACATTTCCTCAAAACCATAGACATTGGGCATAAGCTTATTTTTGTAACCTTTAAATGACAATGACATGCTAGATGAACTATCTATATTAATTTTACATGTGGGTTAATGAATGTTACTTTAAGATAGTTATAGATATGCAATTGTTGTGTGTACTAATGTTGTCATGCAAATATAATTAGAGCTTACAAAATTGAGGAAGATTCTACCAGTTGGTCATTTTCCATAAAGGTGAACAAGGTGATAATTCAAAGGTCAATGGAGAGAGATTCCTAGTTCAAATCGAAGATTTTAACTTCCTTGTAAATTTTCATAATAGATTGTTGAGTGAATATAGGAGCTATTGTTATGCTAGATCTGCATTAAGTTAAACTTGCTTGACTAGATTCCACACATGCATAACCTCCTTTCCACTTTCTATCCTTTCCATAAAGTGGCATCCTCTTAATCTGTTGGAGTTGACCGTCTTGCTAGGTAGTTAGTTAGTAGTTTTTCCTCCTATTAATAAGACTCGAATTCTCCTTCTTAGAAGGTTGATTAATTTGATGTTGTACTTGCATTCTTAGCTTTTTAGTAATACAATTATGTTGCTCTATTGTAATCATGCTTTCCAATGAATAAAATGAAGTTATAAGCTCATTTCATCTGATTTTACATTTGTATGAAGGGATACTTATCCAAGGGGGCCCACTTGGTGAGCATTCCATCTTTTAGCTTAGCTGTTACTTTTCTGTGCAAATAGTTACAAATCTAGCAACTATTTGTTCCTACAACCATGAGAATTCCATTCTATGACTGTTCCTACAGCCAAAGTAGATAGAGTAGTTTCCTATCTGTTTGCTTAGATTTTCATTTTTGTCATGCATTTCAACTTAGTATAGTTGTTGGTTGATGTTCAACACTTATGTTACTTCCTTCCAAGCAATTTACTTTTAGCATTATGTATTTCTTAGTTGTAGAATGAATATGGCTATTGTGGATTCCTAGTGCACATACTATGCTGACCCATTTCATGATGATCAAGATAGCTATTTAGATCAGATGTCTAATCTCTAAATCGCAACCTTAAGGGCTTAGTTGTTGAGTCATTTTAGGAGGCCAACACTCAACACCTTTGGCTCTAATACCAATTATTGGCCCCATAGTTTCCATTGCACCAAAAGATTGACCTATTAATGCTTGATATGACTTCCATAGTTAATGGATCCATGGGAGGTGGTTGGTCCATGCCACATATCCCGAGGGAAGCACTGACCAATTGCCAACAATACTATCCCTACTGGTGGTTTGATTACTGATGATGAGATCAAGGCCTATGAATACAATGGTAAAACAAAGTATTCTCTTATAAGTGGTCTTTCTAACATTGAACTTGTGAAAGTTATACATTTGAAATTTGCTAAAGCTATCTGGGAAAAGTTTGAAAGTATATATGAAGGAGATTTCAAGGTCAAGCAAGCCAAGATGCAAAATTTAAAGATCACATTTGAGAACGTATAGAAGTATGAAGATGAAAATATTACAAGATATATGTAGAAGGTGGATGAAGTTTTCAATTCTATTAGAGGACTTGGTGGAAATCTTGAAGAAGAGGAAGTGGTAAAGAAGGTACAAAGAAATATGCCTAAATATTATAGTCATAAAGTTTATGTTATTAAGGAAGTTCAAGATTTAATAAAATATTCTAAAGATCAATTGTATGGTTCTATATCTTCTTTTTAAATGAGATAATTTGGTCCAAGTAATGCAAAAGTTGAGACTGGTTTTAAAGCTGAAAAATTAGAAAAGATTAAGAAATCAGATCAGGAGGATCTTGATGATGTAGAAGAAAACTATGTGAGGAAAATGAAAAGGGTACTGGTAAATACATAGGTAAATTTCCTTTCAAATATTTCAATTTTGGTAAGATTGGTCATTATTCTTCAAGATGTCCAAAATAGAGCTTTAAATGACAAGAATAAAGAAAGCAAAGGTAAATCAATTAAGAAAAGTTATTATGATAGAGAAGATGCTAGTATATTTGATGATGAGTTTGATTATGCGGATGATGTGGATAGTGAATGTTTGTTCATGGCTATTAAATATTGAACTTTTTTTGCTAAATCTAAGAGATGTGTGAAGGAAAGTTCTCTGAAAGTAGGTAATAGCACAAAAGGAACTATGGTGACTACTTTTCATGCTAGAGAGGAGAAAAACTACTAGATTATTGATAGTGGATGCTCAAATCATATTATTGGTGAGAAAAATAATTTTTTTAAACTTGAGAAATATGAAGGAGGTCTAGTAAAGTTTGGTGATGATACATCTATTAAGATATGTGGAAAAGGTTCAATTAGTTTTGATGGCAAGCATAATACAAATGATTTTCTTTATGTTAAGGGTTTGAGACATAGCCTCTTGAGTGTTGGATAAATGTGTAGAAAAGGATATAACATTCTGTTTCAAGATGATGGATGTGAGATTAGAAAAGGCTTTGGAATTGTGGTTGCTATTGGAAGAAGGACTGATGGAAATGTTTATCAACTTAAAGGTACAGATGGTCATTGATTTATGAATCAGATTAATGAAAGTTAGCTATGGCATAGAAGGATGTGTCACATTAATTTTGATAACTTAGTGAGGATCAGTTCAGTTCAAGCTATGAGGGATCTACCAAAATTACAAAGCCTATGAATGTTTTTTGCAAGGAATTTCAAATTGGGAAGCAAGAAAGAAGAAGTTTCAAAGTCAAAGGAGAATCTACTATTGAATTGTTGGAGCTGGTGCATACAGACCTTTGTGGTCCTACTAGAGAAATAAGCTTGCAAGGTGATAGGTGTTTCATGTTATTTATTGATGATTATTCTAGAATGGCATGGGTTACTTTTCTCAAAGAAAAATTAGAAGCTTTAGACAAGTTTAAAGAATTAAAATTTATGGTTGAGAATCAAATGGATATGAAAATAAAATGTTTGAGGTCTGACATAGGTGGATACTTCACCTACAATGAGTTTAATAGTTTTTGTGAGAATCATGGGATAAATAGGCATTTATCTGCCCCTAGGACTCCTCAGTAGAATGGAGTGGTTGAAAAAAAGAATAAGACTATTGAGGAAGCTGCAAGAACAATGATGAAAGAAGAAAATCTATCAGAAGTCTACTAGAGAAGCTATTCATACCACTGCCTACATTCTTAATAGATTTCAAGCAAGAAAAAAAGGTGCAAATATTCCCTATGAGTTGTGGTAAGGAAGGATTCCTACTATCAAATACTTCAAAGTATTTGGAAGCAAGTGATATAACAGAAGAGATGAAGAAAACTTAGGAAATTTTGATACAAGATTTGATGAAGGTATCTTCCTTGGATATTATACAAGAAGTACAGCTTGTCGATGTTACAACAAAAGGCTGAAGAAGATCATTGAAAGGGAAAATGTCAAAGTGGATGAAGAATTATAGAAGAATTCTATGGTGATAGATGGATATGAATTAGATGATTCCTCTTGTAGAGAAAATGACAAGGATGAAGGTAAGGAAAAGTAAGTTTAGATTGAAGAGTAAGAATCTTTGAAAAAGATCCCTAAGACTCCTCAGTATGTGTAGAAGAATCATTTTAAAGATCAAATCATTGGTGACAAAAGAAAAGGTGTCTTGACAAGAAGAAAAGCTATTATGAATGAAGAATAGGTAAATTTGTAGGATTTGAGAAATACAAATCCACAGAACCCAAAGAACACTTGCATGCAAGAAACCTGTCACATAGAAAGAGAGAGAACAAGACAAGGGTTTTGGCTCTGACAAAGTGCAAGATGTATTATCAGAGAAAAAATGGATCAAGAAGAGAATACAATACAAGAGATCAATCCTTATAAAGGAGATCAACACGGAAAGGAAAACCTAACCCTAAGGTGAGTGCATTTAATAATTAATATTAATTATTAAATGACTAAAATATGTGCATAAAGTGAAATCTTAAGAGGAGAGTAAAGTTAATTAATTACTTTACTCTAACACCCCCCCTTAAGATGAGCTACAATGCAGCTACAAACATTGTAGAAGAAAGCAAAGGAACTACAATGCAACATAGGGTCCCGACAACATGGCCTGATCAGGTACCCGAATACAACAAAATCTCTATAAAGTGGAGTAAAGGAGAAAACCTAGTGGGGAAAAACTCCTCTCCAAAAAGAGATAAAGAAACATGCTGAAAAAAAACATGAAGGAAGGAAGGCCTCACTGAGACCCCCCAAGGACAACTTCCTTTACCCCAAGCATGGAGCACAACTGAAGATAGTGTGGAGATGCCAAAGGTTTAGTGAAGATGTCTGCAACCTGCTCCTCTGTAGGAATGTACTCCAAGATGAGAGAACCATCTTGAATCAACTGTCTAATGAAGTGCATGTTGATTTCAATGTGCTTTGTCCGCTGATGCTCCACTGGGTTGCAAGAAATGTGAATGGCACTCTGATTGTCACACCAAAGAATAGTGGGACTATCTGGAGGAAACCCAAACTCTATCATCAACTGCCAAAGCCATAAAACCTCCTAACTGGCTACCACTGCTGCACGGTACTCAACCTCTGTAGATGATAATGCAATAGCAGACTGCTTCTTGCAAGACCATGTGATAGGACTGGAACCAAGGAAAAAAACAAAGCTAGAAGTAGACTTTCGATCGTTGACATCACCAGCCCAATCAGAGTCAGTGAAGCCAATGATGTGAGGGGATCCTGAAGTGTAGTGAATGCCATAATGAGTGGTGCCCCGAATGTACCTCAAAATATGTTTGGTTGCTTGCCAATGGCTCTCATGAGGATCATGGGAAAACTGAGAGACAAGACCAACCATAAAGGAAAGATCAGGATGAGAATGTGTCAGGTACAACAAACTTCCAACCAACTATCTATATAAAGTGGGGTCTACTGAAGGAGTAGAGCAAGTGGAAGACAAAACAACACTTGATGGAAATGGAGTGGGGGAAGACTTGCAATCAAGCATGCCAAATTGTTGAAGCATATCAAGAGCATACTTCTCCTGAAATATGGAAATCCCATCCGAAGACTGAATAACTTGAAGACCCAGAAAGAAGTGCAAAAGACCAAGATCTGTCATCTCAAACTACTCCATCAAAGCTCTCTGAACACTCTGAATCATGGAGGATGAGCTACCTGTAAGGATGAGGTCATCTACATATAGCACAAGAATCAAAAGATCACCCTCCTGACGTTGAATATACACTGTGTGATCAAAATGATAGCGTGTGAAGTGAAAGGAAAGCAAGAAAGAGTCCATCTTCTCATACCAAGCCCGAGGGGCTTGTTTGAGACCATACAATGAATGCTAAAGTCTACAAACCAAAGAAGTGTCCTGCACAAATCCCTGAGGCTGCTCCATATAGATCTCCTCATGTAGGTCTCCATTCAAGAAGGCACTCTTCACATCCATTTGAAACACTGTCCATCCCTGTGAAGCTGCAAGTGAAAGTACAAGGCGTATAGAGTTCATCTTGGTGACAAGAGCAAAGGTCTCAGAGTAGTCAATACCCTCTACCTGAGAAAACCCCTTCGCAAAAAGATGTGCCTTATACTTATCAATGGAACCATCTGCAACATACTTGGTACGGTACACCCACTTGCACCGAACCAACTTTCTTCCCTTAGGAAGAGGACAAAGATCCCAAGTATGATTCTTCATCAAAGAATAATACTCCTCATCCATGGCCCTATCCCACTCAAGGTGACCTGTCGCCTTTGAAAACTTTTGAGGATCATCTGAAATGGCATGACTCAAAAGACTAGAACCAGATGTCTAAGCACGAGTACGATAGGTATCTGAAGGATCACCTGCCAAAGAACTAGCTACATCAACAGTGACATAGGCTCACCTAGGCAAAGACGAAGCAATTGGTGGTTGTGGAGATGGTGGATCATCATCTACATCATCCTCAAGAGATAAGTAATCCTCAAGAGATGAAGAGGGAAGAGTTGGAAATGAGGGAGAAGCTGGTGATGGAGAATCCATCTGAGGATAGTGCTCATCAAACTAGACATCTCACCGAAACAAGACCTCTCTGGAATCAGGATCAAACAACTTGTATGCCTTAACATCCTCACAGTAGCCAACAAAAATGAGTGGTCAGCTCTTCCTCTCCATGGCTTTCTGCTGAGCATCAGGAATAAATGCCCAAGCCTCACTACCAAAAACTTGGAATGTAGAAACATCAGGCTTGACATGGGTCCAAGCCTCCTCAAGAGTCATATGTCGTAATGCCTTATGAGGCATCTGATTCTAAATATAATTGGCACAGTTGACTGCCTCAGCCCAAAATGAAGAACTCATAGCTCAATACTGTATCATACAATTTTCCATCTCCCGTAAGGTTCTGTTCTTTCTCTCAGCAACACCATTTTGCTGAGGGGTGTAAGGAACTATAAACTGATGCTGTAAACCATGCTCAGTGCAAAAATATCTGAAAGCTTGATTAACATACTCCCCTCATTATCTGTGCATATCCTCCTAATAGAAAGTCCAGATTGCTTCTCCAAAAATGTCTTAAAAGTCCTAAATGAGTCAAAAACATCAGACTTGTACTTAAGAAAGTACACCCATGTACGTCTAGAGAAGTCATCAATAAAAGTGAGCACATAGCGGGCCCCTAAAAAGGAAGGAGTCAGAAAAGACATAAGATCACTGTGTACCATCTCTAGGGCTGCCCTAGCACGAGTGGCTGGACCCTTAGGAAAAGGATCTCGATGATGTTTGCCAAGAACACAACCTTGACATACACCATCAGTACAAGAAATATATGGGAGCCCAATCACAAGTTCCTGAGTACTCATCTGCTGTAGATATCTGTAATTAACATGGCCAAAATGCTCATGCCAAAGCCTGCTCACTGAATCTACATGTGCTATAAGAGAGGAACCAACAGTGTCTGAACTCTTAAAGCCATCAAATCTGTATAAGTGTGATGTAGAATCCACACTCCCAGTAGCCACAACCAAGTCAGGATCATGAAGGTCTCAAATAACCACATAATGTGGTGAGAACTCAACTGTCTTACCAGAGCCAGAGTGGCAAATATGATAAACGGATAGAAGGTTTGTCGAAATGTCAGGAACCAGAAGCACATCCTGTAGACAACCACCATCTAATGAAATAGTACCTTAACCCTAAACTAAAAGTTGTGTTGAGTCACCAACTGCAATATGTCTAGTGCCTATAGGGGCAAGAGCGGTGACCAAATCCTTTGTGTGTGTCATATGGTGAGAGGCACCAGAATCTAGAATCCAAGTGGATTCTGAGGATAATGCTCATGCAGAAAAAGCATGACCTTTCCCTGTGGGCTGTGAAGGAGGATAAGGTGCACTGATATTATGCTGCTGCATGGCTTCCTCCAAAGCCTCTAAACGTTTCCAACACCTAGAAATTGGATGTCCTTCCTTGCCACAAAAACTGCAAGGATCACTAGATTTCTTCTTAGTCTTAGAGGAAGACTCACCAGACTTTGAAGATTTGCCTTGTTTAGAATTGGACTATGGTTTTGAATCAGACTTAGGTGGTGGCTTGGAGGGATTCTCACTAGCCCCTGAATCTTTCTTAGGCTTCGATTTATGCTTTTGTTTTCCTTTGGAGGACTGGGCTACCAATGCTTGGTTCTGTGAACTTGAAAGTGAATCCAACTGCTTGAGCTTAGCTTGCTCACGAGTCAAATGATCACAAAAGACCTCAAAAGAAGGCATGACATGTCGAGCACCCAAGGCATCCATGGTGGAATAGAAGGTTGAAGAGAAGATCTGAAATGGACCCCGAAGCTTGGAGAGGATCAGGAAAATGCACTCTGTATCAGTCTTAGTCTTACCACAACCCTGCAAGATAGATCTTTGTTGTTTGAACTTCATTAGAAAGTCCTCAATAGAGGGAAATGAATCAGGTACCAAGGAAGTTAACTCTGCCTCAAGCTGTAAAGCTCTGAACTCGTTGACAGTACCAAAAAGTCCATCAAACTTGGTCCAAATGGCTCGAGGAGTGAGACAACCATCAAGTTGAAATAGGAGACTATTAGAAATGTGTAAAGCCATCAATCCCATAGCCTAATCCATATTGTTCCTGTGCTACATAACCTCAAAGGCGCGAGTCAACTGAGGCTAAACCTCATCCAAACAGGACCATAACCCTCGAGACTAGAGAAGAGTCATCATGCAACCCTTCCAAGTGTGATAATTATGCGGTGTGAGAGGCTCAATAGATCTGTTGGCTATCCTGTGAACTGTGCCTCAACTGTTCTAAATTTTATTATTATTATTTAGTGGTCTTTCAAAACTAGATAGAAGATGTAGAAGGGGTTTGTTTGTTTTGTTTTGGTGTTTCTAGATTCTATTTTTCTGATGGAAATCATAGAAAGCAAGAGAAAACACCCCCCCACAATGCAAAAAACCAATCCCTAGTACAAACTGAAAGCTAGACAACAATAAAAGGTAGTAACTAGTTGAGACAAATTTTTGAGTACCTGAAGAATTTACTGATGAAATAGACAGAAGATCTAGAAAGAGCATAGAACCACCTTTCTGACCCCTATTCACTTTTGAAAAATGGAGCAAAAACGGGCAAGTTATGCCCCTTAGAGTGCAAAAAGCTCATCAGAATTTAACTGCAAAAAAATGTAGCCAAATGGGAAAATTCTGAAAAAATTCCCAAGCCATCAGAATGGGCTTAGAGCTAGCTTTCCAACGCCTATTTTCATTCAAAAAATGGAGAAAAAATGCCCAAGTTATGACCGTTTGAGTGATAGGAGGTAAAAAAATATTATAAAGGGCCCTGGTGGCTCTCTGGTGGCGCTCCGGAGGTAGGCGGTGTGTGGGCGGGGTGCGGGTGGCATGCAGGTGGCACGTGGGTGGCGCACTGGCTGCACGGCGGTGGCTACCTGGCTATGACCAGCTGATGCCGCTGGCGGCAGTGACTCGGGGGTGGCTGCCGAGTGGCTCACCAGTGGCACAACCGGTCTGAACAGGTAGCACCCAAAATAAACCAAAAAATTGATTCTTTTTTTTTTTAAATTTTCAACCTCGATCTGCATGCCCTGGGGCTGTACGGCCTTGGGGAAAATTTTTTTTCCTTCTGGTGCAACTGTGTTTGAATCGGATGTGTATTATATGAAAATACGCGCTGCAAGCTCAATGGTGAGGTTTGTTTGAGCTCAAAGTGCTCCAAAAAAAAAACCCCTATTCCAAAATAAAAAGGAAGACAAACATAGATCTGATGCAACCAAAACCCAGATCTCTAAATCTTTCAAAAAACTGAACAAGATGTAGCAGATCTAGCTCTAATACCATGTAGGATTTGAGAAATACAAATCCACAGAACCCAAAGACCACCTGCATGCAAGAAACCTGTCATAGAGAAAGAGAGAGAACAAGACAAGGGTTTTGGCTCTGACAAAGTGCAAGATGTATTATCAAAGAAAAAATGAATCAAGAAGAGAATACAATACAAGAGATCAATCCTTATAAAGGAGATCAACATGGAAAGGAAAACCTAACCCTAAGGTGAGTGCATTTAATAATTAATATTAATTATTAAATGACTAAAATATGTGCATAAAGTGAAATCTTAAGAGGAGAGTAAAGTTAATTAATTACTTTACTCTAACAAAATATATGTTTACTTTCTAAAATTGAACCCAAAATAGTGATTGAAGCATGCAAGGATGAGTATTGAATCAAGGCTATGGAAGAAGAAATAAATTGAGAAGAATCAGATTTGGGAAGTTGTCCCAATACCAACAAATAAGAATGTGATTGGAACTAAGTAGGTATTAAGAAACAAACTGAATGAGAATGGATAAGTGGTAAGAAACAAGGAAAGGCTCGTGTGTAAGAGCTACTCACAAGTAGATGGAATAAACTTTAAGGAGACATTTGCCTCGGTGGCAAGAATGGAAGCTATTAGGATGTTTTTAGCTTTTGCAACAAATAAATATTTCAAGGTTTATCATATTATGGATTTGAATTTTTCTTTCTTGAATGGTGAGTTGGAAGAAGAGGTATACATTGAACAATTGAAAGGATTTTAGTTATAAGAAAACTAGATATGCTCTACAGATTGGAAAAGGAATTATATGTATTGAAGCAAACTCCCACAACTTGGTATGTAAGGTTGAACATCTACTTGATACAACAAGGATTCAATAAAGGTACCACAAATAGTAATCTCTATTTTAAAGTTCAAAAAGATCAAATATTGATTGTGGTTGTGTATGTTTATGATATAATCTTTGGAGGCAATGAAGCTATGTGCAAAAAATTTGTAGAAGAGATGTATAATGAATTTGAGTTGTCTTTGTTTGGGGAGATGAATTTCTTCCTTGGGTTGCAAATCAGTCAAATAGAAAAAGTGATGTAGAGCAGGGTGGAGCTATCAACACAAACTCAATCCAACAAAATTTGAAATTCTGGAACCCTAACTTGGTGGTTTCCTCTCAATTCCTTCTAATCTCCTAGTAGTACTTGAAACAAGGTTTTTTCAACATAACTTCAAAAGACAACTTCAAACCTAGAATTTGATCACCATTCAAGATACCCTTTTTTCCATTTGAAAACATACCAACTTTCCAAATAGGGTTTTTTTGGAAGAAAACCCTCAAATTTGGATTGCTACACTATAATTAGGCTTAATTAGGCTTGTACACAACAACAAGGATTTAAATCTCCCAACCTCCACTCTTTAATCCAGAGCATCCAACATGTCACATGGGGTCTGTAAACACAATTTCCATCAACTAGAACAATCACCAAATCATTTATCTACAAAACCCTAAGTCTACATATCCTCCTAAGCCTAATACATGGTGATATTAGGATAGGGTAACATCAAGCTTTCCCCTAACTCCATCCCCTACTCCTGAAAACACCAAAAACACTTAAAAAATCCTACCTACATCCATTCCACCGATTCTTAGGATTTTTCACTGGTGGAATGGGCCCAAATTGATGTTTCTTCAATCAAACCCTCACTAACTAGGGTTTCCTGGCAGTTTACAGCAAAATGGCTACAACTGCTTTCAATCTTTATTAAAAAAGATGAGACCAAAAAAAATGATAGTTAATTCACTCCTTCATCAATCCCAATAATAATTAGTTCATTTCTAGGTTGTACTGGGTTGTACTATCTTTTGTAGCAGCAATAAATTAATTTAAAATGCATAAAACATAGTATGCTTTATTATTTGATCTCTAAAACATCACTAGAAGATTGCCTTGACCAAAAAAGGCAATATTTAAATGTGTAAAAAAAAAAAAAAACCATTTTCCAACTTTTTGAATCCCTAATAGTTCATCTTCTATAAAACCAAAAATGCAAAAGTTACTTGAACAACTTTGCAACTTTTTGCAACCAATGACATCTTCCTACAAACCTAACCCCACATGACCAAAACAGACACAAAATCATGAAAAATGGTCTAAATATACCTTATTACAAACAAAAAGTGACTCAATCAAAAAAACCTAACATTTAACCCCCTTTTACATCATGAAGACTAGGTGCCCCTACACCATACTCTCAGGGAAAACAAAATCTCAAGTTCCACTTGAGAGCAGATCTTGAACTATTGCACCATTCTTTTTGATGTGTTCCTCTGTCATCCAGGTGGCATACTTCGTAGGAAGGCCTTGCCACTTCACCAAATATTGATAATACACTTTATTCCTTGTCTTTTTGGTTTCTTTGGTGTCCAAAATGCACTCTAGCTTCAATGGTTGACTTGGTGGCAAATATCTGATCCAATCTTTTGATTGCATCATTTGAATTTTTTCTTTGTAGTTTCATTTCCTGAGTAATTGGCATGAATCATCTTTTTGTTTGTTTAGATTAGTTTCTATTCAATTAATTTATCTTATGGCATCTTCCCAATTTCCCCCTTACACAATTTGAATAAGTTGTTAGGTCATCCTAATAAACAACCATGAAGATGCTTATGAAATCTAAGAAGAAAATATACATTTCTCTCTACAATGTTTCTCCTGCATTTGTTAAGCTGAAGGGAATTTTGACATAGACATAAATTCCCCATGGCATGGTAAAAGTAGTCTTATATTATTTAGACTCCTTAACCTTTACCTAATTGTATCCTAAAAGTCCATCAATCATTGAAAATAGTTCACAACCAATCACTTTGTGCAACATTGCCTCTATATTTGGCAATGGCTAGTTATCCTTCAGTGAGGATATATTCAAATTTCTGAAATCAACACACAACCTTATATCCACATTCTTCTTCCTTACTATCACCAGATTTCAAATCCATGTGGAATGTCTGATTGGTTTGATAATTCCTCCATCTCTAATTTTCATCAATTCTTGTTGCATCTTGGGTGCTAGTGTTGGTTTGATTGGTCTTTTTTTTTTCTAGAATGGTTTAGCATCAGGACTTTGAGGAATTTCATGCTAGAATGAGTCTTCTCTATAGGCTTTAAGGTCATCATAAGACCATGGAAAGACATGCTTGTATTTCCTGAGTAATGAAATAAGCACCATTTTGATCTTAGGGTTCAAAATATTTTCAATGTACACCTTCTTAGGTACATTCTCAGTCCCTGAGTTTATTTCCTCCATGTCTTGTTCATGTGGAATAGTTTTCTTAGCATTATTTTTATCAAAGTTGTCAAAAACTCTTTCTAGGGCCACTAAACCTTTTGTGATTTTATTTGTCTTCAATTGGATCACTTCATTCCCAAAAATAGTCTATTTTCAATCCACATCTTCCACAAAACCTTGTAAGTCAATTTCTTTACTATGGTATTCATCCACACAATGCAAAAAATTCAACAAGTTTGTGTCATCGTTGAATACCTACCAATTTTGAATATTTTTGGGGATAGATGACCTTATCTAGACCTCAAAATTAGAGATTCCAACAAAAATCATGTCATCTTACCTTAGAGAAATATTGGCTAGCAAGTCAGCCATTGCATTTTTTTCTCTTTCCACCCAATCTATACAAAATGCATCAAACATTTCTATTGTATCCTAAAATTTTTTTTATATTGTTTTATCCTTTTGTTTGTGGACACATACTTGGCTCTGATATGGAACACAACTAACTCAGAGTCTCCAAAATCTTTGAGTTTCTTAATCTTAAGTTTGATTTCCATATTTGGTCCTAATGACAAAGTTTCTTATTCTATTATGTTTGTTAGTGCATTGAAATTTCAAGTAAAATGAATACTTGTAGGACTTACCCTTTGGTGATATTATTGTTGAATGCACACAAGACAAATGAGAGGGGGTGAATTAGTTATACATTAAAACTTCAAACCCTCATAAACATTTAGATCGACATCAACTTAATTAACCCTTAATCTGTTAGAATGATTTAACATGAAAGAAAATAATAGAAAACTGAAACATATCAGCACCATGCACAATAGAACACCATATTTATGTGGAAAACACGAAGGAAAAAAACATGGTGAGGATTATCTCACAATATAAATTAATTGTAACACTGAATACAAAGGGCTCACTGCCCAAAAGAAAGAAGGGATCATTGCCAAAGGCTCACTACCAGATTACAAAAAAGAAGAAAGAAGAATGTTATAGTGAGAAATCCATCTCAATGCAATAGAAATGTCTTCCATATCATCACCAACAAATTCACAGTCCTTCTGAAGATTGTAGACACTTTCTACTCACTGCTTCTAGTAGTCTAACTCATTGAAGTTCACACTACACTTCACAAATTCACACTTCACACTTTCACAATTCACATCACACCCTTACTTACCTGATTCTCCATCAACTCATCACTTATTTATACTATCTTTAACCTTGAAAAAAATTCTCCAAGGTCATCTATGCACCTCAACCATGAAAATTCAAATTAGTTTGACACTAAGCATTCCCACAGTGGAAAGGAATGAAACCGAACCACTCCACATCTTAACTCAAATCCAAATTAAACTTATACATCATGCCACACTTCCACAAACACAAAAGAAAATCCATAATTAGTGTAAACACCCAAGGTCAATCAAACCAATCTAAACACCATTAGCATTTAAGCACACTCCTCCTCATATACAAAGACAACTTACAAACCACACACAACACTTGAATACAGTCTAGAATATTCCACAAAAACTCTAAAATCCAAAAAATTCCTTTTGCAACAACTTTCATTTGAGGAATGTACACACTCAATACACTCAGACAACCTTCCATACATTGTTACTCAAGAAACCAACGTCTAAAGTACCAAACCACATAATTTTTTTACTGTAGGTAGATATGATCATTATCAACACACTTCCAGAATCGCAAGACCAAAAACCAAACTATAGAGAAGTGCAAAGAAAAACTATTTCTCCTAGACACCATTATAACATACAGTTCACACACTAGTGAACACAACTCTCTATGCAAAATGATTTAAACCAATAAATTCTAGTTATAAAACCTCTAAACACTTCTAACAAACATATATGAACCACACAAGCAAATATTCAACCATGAAGAAATGCAAAGCAAAATGAGAACACCACTTTGAAGAGCAGAACACCTCTGCAACACACTGTTTCCTATTTTTATTCAATTTTTTCTCAAAATCGCTTGGAAACCAAGCAATAGAGACACATACTCATCATCACCAAACCAATATCATCCGTAAATAGAAGCTTATCAAAGCAACACCAGAGGTTGACACTAGTAACACTTACTAATGACAACATGATGCAACTAATCAAAGCATCACTAGTTGACATTAATGACAACACAAACATAAACCTCTAACAATCTCCCATAAGCTTTTTGACATCAATGAAAACACCCACTATTCATACTTGCAAAAATATCCCCTATTTTCATTGATGGAACCACATGATATGAAAAACCATCAACAACAACAAACAACTATGATCACCAACATACTACTCCATACTAGCTTACTCTCTTTCTTTTTCATATTACTCTCTCCCCCTTTGAAAACTTTTATTCTCCCCCCCTTTGAAAACTTGGAAATTATTCACATTATTTATCTCTTCCCCTTTGACATCAATATCAAAGGGAACAAATATGCATCTCTTTCTCCCTTTGACATCAAACATACATACTTTTTTCTCTTTACTGCTCTACATACTCCCCATTAGGAGTACACAAAAAACTATCTCAACCATCAACCATTGCACATATCCTTTGAAACATCTAACAAAGGACAACACCAGCTTGCACCAACATTAACTCCCCTGACTACAACAAACAAAAAAGCACTACCTACTCCCCTTGAGAGGTAGGCTCCAAAATCAGTCCAGAACAAATGTGAATCTTGAAATCCACTAGACTGATGCATATCCTTATGCATCTAGTTCAAAGAAGGATGGGTAATAACCCTTAGCTTCTCCCAAAGATACTCAAAAGTATCCTTAGGAAGAGTCTTAGTGAATATATCAACAACCTGATCCTTTGTAGGCACATACTCAAGCTTCACTTCATTCTTTGCAACTTTCTCTCTCAACAAATGATACTGGACTGAGATATGTTTTTTCCTTGAGTGCATCACTAGATTCTTTGAATGTTATTAGCATTTGTATTGTCATAAAAGGTAGAGATCAGTTCATCATATACAACTTTGATATCCTTAAAGTTTTACTTCATCCATAACACTTGTGTGCAGTAAGATGTTGTTGCAATGCATTGTGCCTCTACAATAGATAAAGATGTTGAATCTTGCTTCTTTCTCAACCAAGACATCAATCTACATCCAAGAAAGAATGTGCCACCACTTATACTTTTCTTGTTATCCACACAACTTTCCCAATCAACATTTGTATAAGCACTCAAAGAAAAATCAATATCCTTTGGATACCACAAACCATGTTTCGGAGTGCCTTTCAAGTATTTGAATATCCTCTTCACTGCTACCACATGTGACTCTCTAGGATCTTCTTGAAATCTTTCCACAATACAAACTACATGCATGCTACCCAGTCTAGTAATAGTTAGATATAGCATTCCTCCAATCATTGATCTATACTTGCTCTGATAAGCCTTAGGAGATTAATCATTCTTACTTAGCTTGCAACCAGTAATAGTAGGAGTGCATACCAATTTAGAATCTTCCATTCCAAACTTCTTCAACATTTATTTAACATACTTTGATTGTAAAATGAATATACCTTTTTGGTGTAGGGGCACCTAGTCTTCATGATGTAAAAGGGGGTTAAATGTTAGGTTTTTGTGATTGAATCACTTTTTATTTGTAATAATATCTATTTAGACCATGTTTCATGACTTTGTGTTGGTTTTGGTCATGTGGGGTTAGGTTTGTAGGAAGATGTCATTTGTTGCAAAAAGTTGCAAAGTTGTTCAAGCAACTTTTGCATTTTTGGTTTTGTGGAAGATGAACCATTGGGGATTCAAAAATTAGTTGGAAAATGGTTGTTTTGTTTTGTACATGTTTAAATATTTCCTTGTGTGGTTGAGGAAATCTTCTAGTGATGTTTTTAGAGATCAAACAATAAAGCATACTCTATTTTCTGTGTTTTAAATTGATTTCTTGCTTCTACAGAAGATAGTACGACCCAATATGGCTTGGAAATGAACTAATTCTTATTGGGATTGATGAAGGAGTGAATTAACCATCATTTTATTTTGGTCTCATCTATTTTCATAAAGATTGAAAGGAGTTATAGCCATTTTGTTGTAAACTGCCATAAAACCTTCGTTAGTGAGGGTTTGATTGAAGAAACATGAATTTGGTCCAATTCCACTAGTGAAAAATCTTGAGAATCAGTGGAATGGATGTAGGTAGGACTTTTTTAGTGTTTTTGGTGTTTGCATGAGCAGGGGATGGAGTTAGGGCCAAGTTTGATGTTGCCCTAGCCTAATATCACCATGCATTAGGCTTAGGAGGATAGGTAGACTTAGGGTTTTGTAGATAAATGATTTGGTGATTGTTCCAGTTGATGAAATTTCTTTTTACAAACCCCATGTGACATGTTGGATTCCTTGGATTGAAGAGTGGAGGCTAGGAGATTCAAATCCTTGTTGTTACCTTGTAATGCAAGCCTAATTAGGCCTAATTGCAACATAGTGGTCCAAATTTGAGGGTTTTGTTCCAAAGAAAACCTATATGTAAAGTTGGTATGTTTTCAAATTGTAAAAAGGGTATCTTGAATGGTGATCAAATTCTAGGTTTGAATTCTTCTTTGGAAGTTATGTTGAAAAAACCTTGTTTCAAGTACTACTAAGAGATTAGAAGGAATTGAGAGGAAACCACCAAGTCAGGATTCTAGAATTGAAAAGTTTGTTGGATTGACTTTATGTTAATACCTCCACCCTACTCTGCATCAATGAGAAATAAGATAAAATGTTACATAGAGAACATGATCTCAACGCAATAGAGAATCTACCACAATATCTCCAACAACACAACTTTTAAGAGATCAAGATAACTTCAAATCATTAAATTCAAAAATCTTGCATATAGATCAAAATAAATTTCACATATCTACACTTAATTTCACATCACAACATTCAACTCTATTCCACTCACCATCTCGCATCAACTCATCTTTCATTTATACAATCCACAACTTGAAAAGCATCTTCAAGTCTGCTACACAACCCTTACAAATTCAAAAATAGGTTGGCACTAAACACTCCTATGGTGGATAAGAATGAAAGTGGACCAATACAAAAATTAATTGGGAACCAAATCAACACTCACATGCCATGCTACACCTTCATCAATACATAAACATCTTTGAATGTAGTGTAAGCACCAGGATAGTTGTTACCCATACAAACACCATTAAAATTTGAAGTGCATGCTTTTTCAAATCCAAGGATGACTTGAGAACCACAAACCATGCTTCTAGAAATTCTAGAATAATCCACCAACCATCTAAGATCCAAAAAATTCTTCTCGCCAACTCACACCTTCAAAATGTACAAGCCCAATACACTCAAACTACACTGCCAAACACTATAACTCTAAAAACCATCTTTCAAAGCATAAAACTGCAAACCCACTTGAATGAGGTAAGCTATCAACACCATAAAATCACCTTTAGAACCACAAGTCTTGAAGCACAAATGCAAAGAAACACGGAGAAGAAAAATTTCTCCTAGAAACCTCTGTAAGCAACACTACAAATCTAGTTCACACACTGGTGAACATAACTTCTTTTGCACATCAATCGAGAAGCCCAAATTCTAGATATAAAAATTCTAAACACCTCCAACCAACATATCCCAACTACACAAGCAAATCCTAAACCCAGAAGAAATGTGAAACAAAACCATAACACTTTTGCAACACCATGTTCCTCTTTTTATCAATTTTCTCAATATCCTCAACATCTTTATCACAACCACAACCATAACCAAAATATTATCAAAGAACCACTAGAGGTTAACACCAGTAACTTAACTGATGTCAACGTAATGCAACTAATCAAAGAAAAAATCTCTCTCAACCACTACACAATTGTCACCAATGATAAAAAATCTTGTTGACATCAATGACAACACCTTCAAACTTGCAACGATCTCCCCCTTTGTATTGATGGCAACACAAGATGTTAAAAACCATCAAGGACAATCTACACACTCTCCTTTTTTTAGATTAGAAAACCTACACAACATTCTTACACTCTCTCCTCCTTATGAGATTCTCTCTCCTTATCTCTCCCCCTTTCAACTTTTTCTTTTTCACATGCTTCACTCTCCCCTTGTATAGATATAATTTTTCACATGACTCTCTCTCCCCCTTTGACATCAATGGAAAAGTATAAAATGTTTTGCATTGTTCTCACCCTTTGACATTGAACCAAGATACTTTTTTACTGCTCTAAATACTCCCCCTTAGGAGTATACACCAACCAAATCAACAACCTCTAGAAAATGACAACATTCACTCCATACTGCAATAATGTAACTACCTAATCCCTTTGAGAGGTAGCCACCAACATCAATCTAGATAGAGAATGAATCCATAGGTCCAATGGAGTGATGCATCTCCATATGCATCTAGTTCAAAGAATGTGGTGCAATAACCCCCAACTTCTCTCGGAGACTCAAAAGTATCCTTAGCAAGAGCCTTAGTGAATGTGTCACCAATATAATACTTTGTAGGTACATATTCAATATTTTCTTCATTTTCCATAACCTCCTCTCTTAGAAAGTGACATCTAATTGAAATATGATTTTTCATTGAATGCATCACTGGGTTCTTTAAAATATTTATTGCACTTGTATTATCACAAAAGATAGAAATAGGCTCATCATACACCACTCTAATATCCATCAATGTTTGCCTCATCCACAACACTTGTGTGTAACAAGATGTTTTTGCAATGTACTTAGCCTTTGCAGTAGATAATGAAACAGAATCCTATTTAACTTTGTTATCCATGATACCAATCCACATCTAAGAAAGAGTGCACCACCACTTGTACTTTTCCTATCATCCATACAACCTGCCCAATCTACATCTATGAGAGAACATAATGTGAAATAAAAATCCTTAGGATACCACAAGCCATAATTTGGAGTGCCCTTCAAATATCTGAATATCCTCTTGACAGCTACAACATGTGTCTCTTTAAGATCTTCTTGAAATCTAGCCACAAGAAAAATTGCATGCATGATATCTGATCTAGTAGTAGTTAGGTATAGAAGTCCACCAATCATAGATCTATATCTACTTTAATCAGCCTTAAGAGATTCATCATCCTTACTTAGTTTGCAACCACTAACCATCAGAGCACATATCAGTTTGGAGTCTTCCATTCCAAACTTCTTCAATATTTCTTTAACATACTTTGATTGTGAAATGAATATGCCTTTATTTGTTTGATTGATTTGTAGCCCAAGGAATAAATTCATCTCCCCAAATATAGACATTTCAAACTCTTTCTGCATCTCTTATGCAAATTTCTTGCACACAACTTCATTTCCTCCAAAAATTATGTCATCAACATACACAACCATTATAAATATTTGATCTTTCTCAACCTTAAAGTAAAGGTTACTATATATGTGGTTCCTCTATTGAGTCCTCTCTTTATCAAATACTTGTACAACCTTACATACCAAGCTCTAGGAGCTTGCTTCAATCCATACAATTCCTTCATCAATCTACAAACCATATTAGGTTTATCTGACAATTGAAATCCATATGGTTGTTCCATGTATACTTCTTCCAACTCTCCATTCATGAAAGTAGACTTCACGTCCATCTGATAAACTTTAAAGTCCTTATGTGATGCAAATTCCTGAAATATCCTAATTTCTTCCATTCTAGCCAACAGATCAAGTGTCTCCTCAAATTCTATTCCTTCAACTTGTGAGTAACCCTTACACACAATCCTTACCTTGTTTCTTACCACTTTACCATTCTCATTCATCTTTTTTCTAAATACCTACTTAGTACCAATTATGTTCTTGTTTTTAGGTCTAGGAACAAGTACCCAAGTCTAATTCTTCTTAATCTGCATAAGTTCTACTTTTATTTCCTTCATATAATATTCATCTTTGCATGCCTCACTCACTATTTTAGGTTCAAATTTAGAAAGTAAACACAAATTTACCTCTACTTTAGCAGCTCTTCTTCTTGTCAACATACATTTTCTTTTGTCTCTAATGATCTATTTTTCAGAATGATTTCTCTGCACATACTTAGGGGTCTTAGGAGTCTTTTCTAAAGCTTCTTCCTCTTCATTTTATAATTCCTTTTCCATAGCCTTTTCTTCTTCTTCTCCTCTGCAAGTAGGTTCATCTGATTTATATCCATCTATCACCACTAAATTCCCTAATTCTTCAACAACCTTAACACTTGCACTTTCAACAATCCCTCTTGGCCTTTTGTTGTAACATTTGTAAGCTTTTCTTTTAGTAGAATATCCAAGGAAGATACCTTCATTAGACCTTGCATCAAAATTTCCTAAGTTTTCATCATCTCTTCTGATATAGCATTTTCTTCCAAACACTCTAAAGTACTTTATAGTAGGGTTCCTTGCATACCACAACTAATAGGGAGTTTTTCCATAACTAGCTATCATTAATCTGAGTCATAGAAAAATGAACATGAACACCCTTGAGCTAATAGGTATTTCCATTTATCCTCTTTCTAGTAGAAATCATAGTTTGAGACCCTTTTCTAATCTCACATCTATAATCCTAAAATATACAATTCTACCCTTTGTTACACATTTTTCCAACACTCAAGAGATTATGCCTTAAACCTTTAACATAGTAAACATCTTCAATATTATGCTTGCCATCAAAACTGATTGAACCTGTAGACGTCTAAATTTGGACACTTAATTTATCCAAATTCATCATCTTTCATCTTATTTTCATTAATTAAATAATACTGCTATTATTTAATTAATACCTTTAATTCCACCAAATCCCTAAGGTATTTAATCAATAATACCTTATCTCTTTAATCCTCCTTCCATCAATTGAATTAAATAAATATTCCATTTATTTAATGCCCTTCATGTCACATCCTCCATCATTTTTATCTTATCCTAATCCATCTTCTAATCTCATCATTAAGGTGTGCACATGTCTAATCCTTGATTAGGAGGTGTCACATCCTCCAACTTTTGCAAGTTGGTCTCTAATCTCTTTTAGCCACCTAACCATTCTCTAATCCTTCACTAACTAGCCTAATCAACCTCTCAAGGAATTTTTAATTCTTTTTATCCTTACAAGGAATATTAAATTCCTTTTCTCTTCCCCATGTCCTTTATGACATGTGTCCTTGTCAACCTTATTAAAGGCCTTCCCCTTTTGGACAAGGCATCTCCACTTCCCCATGTGAATTTTTAATTCACCTTTTAATCCCCTAATGCATTTAAGGAATTTTAAATTCCTTCTCTCATCCCCATAAGGATATTTGAGGAATTTTTAATTTCCCACTTGTCCTCTCACCCACATGGGACAAGGACATCCTTTATGAGGATATCTTGACCAAATCCCAAGGTACTTTGTACCCCCCTCCATGTCATGTACCATCCTTCCACCTCATGTCCACTTCACCTTTTAGGGAACATCACAAGCCACATGTCAAGATGTGAGGGCTTGTGAGTTCTCAACTCACCTTGGCCCTACATCTTGATCTTTTGTGGCTCAATCTTGGCCATCCATTTCCCTTAGGGATTCTCAAAATTCCTATAAATACCCCCTCTTTTCTCTCATTTTAGGAGAGATCATTTTGCTAGCCAAACTCTTGCAGTTTTGTTTTTCAATCTACACTTAGCCATTTTCATGCTTTCATCCATTTCCATCCATCTTCACATCATCATCTAGCTTGCATTTTGTGCCATCCAAGGAGCATACACATCAAAGATCGAAGGGCCAACCAAAGGATCGATTCGACGCAAGGTATAAGGTTCCATTTTGTTGCTTTTATCTTGTGTTGTTTCCAACTTAGGCTAATCTTGAGGTGTAGTTGTTTTGGTGTTTATTTGCACTCTTTTACTTGCTACTCATTTTCTAACACTTATATTCGACCTATCACATTTTTGGCATGCCCGGTGGGACCCACAAACGGGTCTATTTCTTTCACGTTTGCTATTTTTTGCATTTTTGAAGGTCTAGGTTATAGAGTGGCGGACCTGTCCTGATAGAGTGGCGGATCTATTTAGCAGTGGCAGACCTATCCTGACAGAGTGGCAGACCTATCCTGCTGTGGCAGACCTGTCCTGTAGTGGCGGACCTGTCCTGACATGGTGGCAGACCTGTCCTGCTGTGGCGGACCTGTCTTGCTATGGCGGACCTGTCCTTCAGTGGTGGACCTGTCCTGACAGAGTGGCGGACCTATCCTGATAGAGTGGCGGATCTATCCTTGTAGAGTGGCGGACCTGTCCACCCGAAGGTAAAATTTCAATTTTTTGCCAATTGTCTTTGATAAATTAGGCACATAGTTTAATTAAAGGAGTCAATAAACCTTGTTTGGCATGTTTGGGAAGGCTATTTGACGTATCCAATCCCCTTGCGCCATTTGGCGATTCTAGGTGATGAGAAATTGTAGCTTTCCAAGTCCTTTGAGTCACCCCTTTTTCTTTTTCTTAGTGGGACCTGCTTGGGGATTTCATCACCCCAAGGGACGATTCCAACCACGTGTACTAGCAGGGTTTATAAAGGGGGGAGAGCGAAAACTGTACCTCAATCCAACCACGTTGTAATTGGCGAAGTGTCAGGATGACGTGAAGAGTTGGTTCAATCCTTTAGTATCTTGCTAAGGTTTCCGACTCATGCTTGTAATGGGTTGGTGTTCACGGTTTGGGCCTCACGTACCGGGTGTATATCGAGGACTCCCTAGCAACCATGTTCATCCTAGAGTAGAAGATTTTGTTGGCCATACCCACTTCTACTAAATCTTAGGGTTGTGTTGCCTGAATTTTCTTTCTCGTGCAAAAGTAGTCATTTTCAGTCTAGCCAAATCTGTTTATCAGTGTTTGCTATATTTTCGGTCCGCTGCTTACCCATCATCAAAATCGAGCAAACTTATCCTTTGGGACCTATCCTATGTTGTGGTTTTGTCGCTTGTCGCGTTGGTGGACTGTCTAGTCGCGATTAGCCGGACCTATCCTAGTCTTGGTGGGACCTATCGCAATAACATTGGGCGGACCTACCCTAATACTATGGTGAGACTGTCATGAGTCGTGTGTTGTCCTTGTGCTGTGAGACCTGTCCTGTAGTGTAGTGGCGGTTGTCCTAGTCTTTAATGTGAGACTGTCATACCAGTGGTGGACTGTCCTTCTCAGCTTCTTCGGGGGCGAGAATTTCCCACGTTGTTTATCCAATTGTCCGTTCAAGGCAGTTCTTCTCGTTTTTTCGTGCTCTTTCCGATGATATATACCACTTCATACTTTTGAAAAGTTGGCCGGGGCACCTTTTTCTTCACGATCTGCCTCCTCAAGGGGGTTATACCCTACCATTCTCTTCGTTTACTCATTTTTTGAATTAAACATTCATCCATTTAACATATTCTTTCATCATTCCAAACTCTCGTTCTATCATTTCGATCATTCGTTTACTTGTTCCGAGTAAACATTCATACATTTCAACACATCCTTTCATCATTCCGAACTCTTGTTCTGTCATTTCGATCATCCGTTTACTTGTTCTGAGTAAACATTCATCCATTTAACATATCCTTTCATCATTTCAAACTCTCGTTCTATCATTCTGATCATCCATTTACTCATTCCGAGTAAACATTCATACATTTCACACCTCCTTTCATCATTCTGAACCCTCGTTCTATCGTTTTGATCATTCATTTACTCGTTATGAGTAATCGTTCATCCATCCTGATCAACCGTTTGCTCATTTTGTGTATTTGTTCATCCATTTCTATCATCCATTTCTCCACTCAAATCATCGTTTTCCCCACCCAAATCCCCTGAACTTCGTCTCGAGTTATTATCCAAATTGACCTAAGTATCTGATCTGATCGTCATCATTAACATCTTCTTAGGATTGTCATCCATTCTAAATTAATCATCATTGTTGGCCCAATCAATCCATTTTCAATCTCAAAGTGGATTCGGTGCCGCAATCATCCATGTATCCTTTAATCCGATCAATCAGTATCCTAAGTCATCTAAGATAATCTCTGAATGGGATTTGTAGTCTCTTTCATCATCCATCAGTCGATCTTATCAATCAATCATCGATCGATCTTATCCAATCCAATCCAATCCAATCCCTATCCAATCACCTTCGACCCAATCAATCTACTTCCATCTCGAAGCGGATTCGGTGTTGTAATCATCCTTTGATAATCCAATCCAATCATCATCCAATCATCCTAATCTGAGCTTTAATCCAATCCCGATCTGAGCTTGCCCTAAATCCCGATTTGAACTTTAGTTCATTTCCATCCATAATCTTTCATCCATCCTCGTTATCCTTTCATCATCATGAATTCTTATCCTCCATCAATAGTGGTCAAGGGAAACCCTAATTACGTCAACGATGATAATGAAAGTCTTGTTGATCAAGAGGTATACAACATAGATCCCCTTGACACTATCATTGCTAGTAAACTTTCTCCACCCACATTCCAAAATCCAATCACCCCATTAAGTTATCCCATCATGTCTTCATCCATGCCTAATCACACTCCTTGGCTACGCGTGGGTCCCTATCCATCCTTCATCTACATCATCCCTTATACAGTTTTTTAGATCACAATGCCTATCTTGATCCCCATCCACATCCTCTTATCACAAATCCTTCATCCACATGTACCCACTACCTAATCTTCCATACCAATCTGCTCAGCCTAATCCTACATTCACACCTTCCTATCCTATTCAAACACACCCATCAACTTACCCTAATCCAACATTTGCATCTCCCTATATTAATCCAACACCTGCATCTTCCCATCCTAATCCACCATCCCAATACCTTTATTACAACACGCCGCCCATATCTTCTACCAATGATCCACCGTCCATGTCATCCTATCCTAACTCCCCATGCCCATATCCTTACCTTAATCCTCCATCCAATCTTAATCTTCCATCTAATCCTAGTCCACTAATCCATAAACCTTCATCCACTCCCACCTCGCCATCTCAGCCTAGCGTATCCAAGTTTCTCCAAGGACTTATAACAAAGGAAACATCCCCCACTCCACACATTGCAGTTGTGAAACCATGCCATCCCAACCCATCATCCATGGTCGTTAGTGATGAGACCCTTCTCCATGCAACACCTATCATTGATGATACCATCACATCCTCTGAATCCACTGAGTCCCCATCTCCTACCATCACATCCTCTGAATCCACTGAGTCCCCATCTCCTACCATCACATCCTATGAATCTACTGAGTTCCCATCTCCTACCATCACATCTACCAAATCCATTGAACACCCACCCCCTACTCGAGGCCGTTCGAACCCTGTCGGCGACACTTAAATCCAATCCACTTCTTCCACTCCTAGTATCCATTTCAGGGAATATTTTGAATCCTCCATGTTCATCTTCCCCACTTGAAGAGTCCCCCCATGACTCCATTATCATGCCTCCCGCACACGATGAGTCATGCCAAGAGCCTGATCCAAAGCATGCCAACATATCCCCTCCTCCAAATCAAGATCCTCCCATCCCATCTAGTCTCCCGCAAGATCACAATCCCCCATCCATTCCATCCCATGATCCTCTTGACATTCAAGATTCTACTACTCCATCTTTGTCTCCATTGCATGAGCCTGCTACCACAAAATCAGATCCTATCATATCCCCTACTCCCTCTCCTAATACCACCCATCCAAGTGCTGCTATCCCATCATCTCCTTCTCGGGATCCCCCATCATCGCCTAAAAATACTATCCCAACACCGCTTGCATATCCCCTTGGTACTCTCACATTCTTCCATGGTGGCCTCCTTGCAGGAGAAAAACACAATGTATATACCACCCATCATCCACCACCTAATAATGGACTCGCATCATGTTTTCAGAATAACAAAAATCCTATCGTGGATCGCATGCTCAAGAAAATGAACTACCAAGGAAAAGGTCTAGGCCTTTACGAGCAAGGTATTTTAGAGCCCATCCAAGTCAAAGAACAAATCTGCATGCAAGGTCTTGGATATATTCCCCAAGACTCACAATCTAAACACGTTGGTACACCTCTAGACGTCCTCAACGAGCCTTTTCCAAAAGAAATGTCGGCTCTTCCCATCGCTCCACCAAATCATATGCTGCCATCCCTCCTCCTCTATGTATCACCTCAAAACAACCGTCCATATTCCTCCTTCATCTGCTCCATCCATTTTGGGTCCTTACATCCCTCCATCCACAATCTCCCATCCTTCATCTACTGCATCCATCTTGGGTTCTTATGTCCCTCCACCCACTCTATCCATCTTGGGTCCGTATATCCCAAGATCACCTCCTCCATCTCATTCGCTCATCCATCCAACACCTATCCATGTCATCCATCATAAACATCCCTCTCGCATGTCCCATAATCAGGATCAACAAAGGCACATACCTAACATCCTCCATCTACACATAATCCTCATCATCCTACCTCCATTGCTCCACATCATCCATCTTCTCACACCCATCCCATTGCTAGTACGAGCACTTTGGATGCCAGAGGAAAAATGCATCAATCTAAACACCCACATGAATCCAACACTTCCCATGTAGCCTCTAAAAGACATGGTAAAGAAAAGAAAAACAAAATCCCAAATCAAAATCAAATCTATAGCTCACAAAGAGCCAGCAAAGCAAAGATCAAAACCATGTGGATCCCAAAGAAAAAAGATGCAATGTCATCAAACAAAAAATCTGTAAGAACATCCAAAGTTGCTAATCGAAAAGCTAACCATACCCTCCTTTCATCTCCTAAGTTTGTTTTGGGTCCCTATGTCCCAAAATTCACTATTCCTTCTCCATTATCCCCACATTCTCCATCCATTCATCCTTTTATCTTTTCACATCCATCACCACATGTGCCAATGTTGGTCCTGAACTCATCTCCCCATCACGTATCCACCCCCTCATTCTATCCATACCATTTCCAACATCCCACCCATTATCCCCCGTATCTTCCCCATCAAATCCCTCTCATTCATCCTCTAGCATAATCCATTTATCCTAAGGTTGTACCAACATCCAATAGTCGGTTCGAACATGAGCTCTTAATACCCCGTATGGAACTTGATGCTTGAGTCCTTCATCCATATCCTTATCGCATGTCTTCTAAATCCACTTATTCGCTTCCCTATCCTTATCCATCTCCTTTCGCATGCTATCCAAAAAGTCAAAACAATCCAAAAAAATAAAAAAAGAATCAAAAAATCAAAAAAATCAAAAAATAAAATAGTAAAGAGAAACAATCCGTCCAATGGTGAAAACTTGGAAACCAAGCGCCTTGGATAAGTATCATGATGAAAACCTAGCAAACAGGCGTCATGTGTAAATCGCCATCTGCACTTGGGGGCAACTTCCTGATTTGCGTTCCCTCCATCCGCTTTGCTTCCAGCTATACACCCGTCTTCCTCTTATACATCATTTTCATTCATCCCCTCCATCCTACCTATCTTGCACATCTTATTCGGCATATCTCATTTATCACAATCCTTCCACCCTCCTTGTGATCTTGATAACAATGGGGCAAACATATAAGCATGCTTTGGACACCTCTTAGCATACATTCCCCTCGTCCACACACTATCCTAATCCTCATTCGCACTCGTATATCTTCCTTATCCACCCGTCATGCTACCTTCCATATCCCTTCCTTATTCATGCATCCTATCTTCATCCATCTCTCTTTTATCTTCCCATCCACTTGTCTTTCATCCTTCATTCCTCCCCGCACATGACATATCTAGAGTGGGGGCATCTATCTTCCTTTGTGTTATAGTCCTTGGAGACATCATTCATCCTGTCCAATCACATCCTTGCCATCTCCCCATCCTTATCTTCCTATCCATCCCTACCTCTCTCCCCCATCCCTTTCATCCCCCATCCCTATCTCCCTACTTCATTTCTCTCTATCTTCATCCCATTTCATCATCCCTTGTCATTGGCCTCTGGTTATAGGTTTCTCCCCATCCCCATCCTCATCCTCTTATCCATCCATCAAAACACTCCCTTTCATATCCCCATCTTTGTCTTCCTATCAATCCCTTGTGTTTTCTCGTCCTCGTCTTCTTATACATCCAAACCTTCCCCCTTATCATTCTCCATCCATCCTAGCATCTCTCCATCTACCTAGCCGATCCCCTCTTTTCGTCCTTCATCCTTCCCCCCCCCGGCGGACCCGTCCGGCGATGGCGGACCTGTTTTCCCCCGGCGGCGGCGGACCCGTCCGACCGGCAGTGGACTTGTCCGCCCCTGGCGGCGGTGGACTTGTCCGCCTCCGGCGGTGGACCCGCCCGCCTCCGGTGGCGGACCCATCCACGTGGCAGCTACCCAATGTCCCCCTCCTGGCACAAAAATACAAAAAAATTCAAAATCCACCCCTGACCCATTTTCTAATTTCCCCCCGCCATCAAAACCCATGTGTTGAAATTTTCAAAATTTATCGGAAAACCATATTTTTGAGGGTTTTGATTTTTACACCAAAACTTCCAAATGCCATAACTTTTGACTCGGGTATTCATTTGAGTTGAAATTTGACGGGTGGTTGCGTTATGAGATAACGATTGGATTTCCAACTGGTTCCTCCGAAAGCCATTGGAACCCGTTTTGACACATTTTCGGGGCCTCAAACTTTCAACTTGACCCTCAAAATCCCAATTTAGTGTTTTTTCTAACATTTTGAAAAATTGTTTTTACTCATAACTCGAAATGCATATCTCAAATATGGGATGTTAGTTGTCAATTCATCCTATCTCAATAATGGGTATTTCTTGGAAAAAATTTGGACTCCCAAAGGTATATCCATGAAGTTTCCTAAAATGGCAAAATTTGACAATTTTTAAAAATTGCCAAATTTGGAAAAATCTACTTGTCAACACCTTACATCCCTTAAACTCTAGAACTGAGTGTAGAATCAATCCCATCACATCCTCCAATCATTCTCATCTTCACTCCAATCATCCCAATCTGAGCTTAACCGAAACCCTAATCTGGGCTTTAATCCATCTGCCGTCAAGATCTTTGGATATCGAACAAAGTCTTAAAATCCCTCCCTCCATCTTCTCCATCTCCTATCCTTTCTCATCATTCATCTATCTATCACATCATCCTCCCAAATCATCTTTTGATTATTTGGATAACTATCCCATCCCTGAGCTTCGTGATCCCCATTCTCCCCATATAATCCAACATCATCTATCTTATCACTTCATCATTCATCTATATGGCATGTCATCCGCCCACTTCATCTTTGATGATTTGGATAACTATCCCATCCCTGAGCTTTATATAGTCACTATCATCCAATCCAATCCAGCAGGTCTATCTTGTCCCATCGTGTTGGTCCAATCATTTTATTCCTCTTATCTGGGGTTATCTCATCATCTTTCATCCATCACTTGTCTTTGGCCTTCTGTCGAACTACATTGCCCCTGCACTTTCATGTAGGCAAGGTCGATCATTTGATCCACCCCTGGGGTTCCATCATCGATCTTCATTGTCCACTTTGTCCCTTTATCACCTATCATCAATCTTTCTACTTTGTCCATATGATCCTTTATCATCTATCATCAATCTTCTTATCTTGTTCCTATTTGTCTATCCCGTCTTTATCATCCATCGGGGTCTCCTATCGTGTGTCGTGTCGTCAAGCTATGCCCTTATCTAGCTGGTTCTTAACCAACAAGATCCACTTGTATCATCAGATCTAATCAGTTTTGAATATCCTGCATCATATCAATCTTTTAATTAGTATCTATGATCGGTCTCAACAGGATGCATCCTTCCTAACAGACCTCAGCAATCCCATCCATCCCCTTGATTGATCCTATGGCAAAGGATGTTTGAAATTGATTGCGATCTTTTGATGCTTTTGGTTTTTGTTTATCATTTGAGCTCCCTATCATCACTTGTCATGGTCACCTTGATCCATCATATCATGGTGTGCTTTGACTAGTCAACATAGGGGTGTATCTTGATCTTTTATCTTCTCGGTTGTCCCACATAGTACCCACCAAGATCCCTGAGGTCTTGTGTTACGTTGGGGAATCCTTGTGTGCTTGTGGTTATCCCAATACCTGGCCTGACCAAGGTCACCATGACTTTGGGGTGTTGGGATAGCCTTCTTGTTTGTTATGTTTTGTTTTATGCATTAGACACTAATCTGCCTTGGTTCTTCATACCTTGGCATCTCGTGTCTTCTGCTATAGCAAAAATCAGTGCTCCGACGATGGAAAATTGCATTTAAATTGCATTTCATCTTCATCCTCTCATCTATCAAAATCCCCCCCATCCATTCATCCTTCATCACACTCCCCTCCCAATCTTCCATCACATTGCATCATCTTCTTCAACTCCCCTTGCATCACCTCATCCATTTCGAGAGCCCACCCGTGTTCTCTTGAACCCGCATGTCCTCTCGAGGGGGCATCCTTCATCCCTAACTATCATCTTTACCCCCATAATCTTCCTTCCTAGTCACTTCTTTGAATGACTGGGGCATCTTTCCCAATCTAACCATCTTCTTTCAAGTTCTATGTTTTAATATTGTTTGAAATGATGCTACTTCGTAACACCATCTCAAAGAGGGGAAAAATGTAGACGTCTAAATTTGGACACTTAATTTATCCAAATTCATCCCCTTTCATCTTATTTTCATTAATTAAGTAATACTACTATTATTTAATTAATGGCTTTAATTATGCCAAACCCTAAGGTATTTAATCAATAATACCTTATCTCTTTAATCCTCCTTCCACCAATTGAATTAAATAAATATTCATTTATTTAATTCCCTTCATCCTCCATCATTTTTATCTTATCCTAATCCTTCTTCTAATCCCATCATTAGGATGTGCACATGCCTAATCCTTGATTAGGGTGTCACATCCTCCAACTTTTGCAAGTTGGCCTCTAATCTCTCTTAGCCACCTAACCATCCTCTAATCCCTCACTAACTAGCCTAATCAACCTCTCAAGGAATTTTTAATTCCTTTTATCCTTCCAAGGAATATTAAATTCCTTTTCTCTTCCCCATGTCCTTTATGACATGTGTCCTTGGTCAACCTTATTAAATGCTTTTCCTTTTTGACAAGGCATCTCCCTTCCCCATGTGAATTTTTAATTCACCTTTTAATCCCCCAATGCATTTAAGGAATTTTAAATTCCTTCCCTCTTCCCCATAAGAATATTTGAGGAATTTTTAATTCCCCACTTGTCCTCTCACCCACATGGGGACAAGGACCTCCTTTATGAGGAGATCTTGTCCAATCCCAAGGTACTTTGTACCCCCTCCATGTCATGTCCTTCTCCTTCCACCTCATGTCCACTTCACCTTTTAGGGCTATCTCACATGCCACATGTCAAGATGTGAGGGCTTGTGAGTTCTCAACTCACCTTAGCCCTACATCTTGATATTTGGTGGCTCAATCTTGGCCATCCATTTCTCTAGAGATTTCCAAAATCTCTATAAATACCCCCTCTTTTCTCTCATTTTGGGGGAGATCATTTTGCTAGCCAAACTCTTGCAATTTTGTTTCTCAATCTACGCTTAGTCATTTTCATGTTTTCATCCATTTGAACTCATCCTCACAACATCATTTAGCTTGCATCTTGTGCCATCCAAGGAGCATACACATCAAAGATCGAAGGGCCAACCAAAGGATCGATTTGACTCAAGGTATAAGGTTCCATTTTGTTGCTTTTTATCTTGTGTTGTTTCCAACTTAGGCTAATCTTGAAGTGTAGGTTGTTTTGGTGTTTATTTGCACTCTTTTACTTGTTGCTCATTTTCTAATGCTCACATTCGACCTATCACACATACAACCCATCCTTAAGTCCTATCTTCTCCAACTCATTCACCTTTGCTAGACAGAAGGAATTTACATTTTTTTATGGAAGTTGTTGGATATTGCACGCTATGTAGTTCTACATATATTTTTTTCTTTGGTTATGTGTTGCAGAGTGCAGGCTGCCTCCTTAGAGCACTTTTTGAGATTTTCCTAAAAAGAGGATGGGCTCAGTTAACAGAGAAGGTACTTAACCTATGCAAGACGGTTGGAAAGTACATGTGGAGTGTTCAAACTCCACTGACAATTTAAAGGCATTCCAAATGAAAAATTGACCAAAATTGAGAAGAAAGATTTAGCTTGGGATTAGTATTATGATCTTTCAACCCAGGAGATTGGAGAGCTCATTCATTTTCCAAAGATGGGAAAAACCATTCATAAGTTTCTGAAAAATTGATTAAAAAGGACTGTAAATACTTGGGTTTGAATAGGATTGCCTGAATTGCTGATACAAAGCTTCATATGAAGGATTTCTTAATGCAAGGGAGGCATGCACATGGTTGGGATACACTTATATTTACATTTGCATGCTATGAAACCCAGTTCTATAAAAAATGCAAATGATTTTGATGTTTTTGCTGGTTTTGAAAGTTTTGTAGTTTTTTTGTGATTTTTGCAATATAAGGGTTTTGCGATTTTTTGAATAAAATGATAGGAATTTGAAAAATACAAGAAATAAATTATAACAACAATAAACTATATGGTTTTGAGCTGCAAATGCCTTTCTTATTACAGATAAATGGTTACAGATCAAAAAGGAACATATGCATAGTAAAAGACAGTTGTATAATAAATAAATGAACCTGGTTTATTTGCAGCAATGAACAAACAGCTGAGAAGCTCGAATTGCACAAGGAAAAATGATCTCCAACAAATAAATGATTCCCAATGCTTCTCAATGGATATGCATCCCAAATGGAAGTGGAATCGATTAAAAAGGAAAGGCGTTTTTGCACTGAATCCACATGCCTATAAGCTGAAATGGTATGACCCTATCAATAATAAATAAACCGTACAACTGAGAAGAAGAGGCTTGTAATTTGATTGGAAAATGTTGAAAGTTGTTCTTTCTTAAATCTGATGATTCTTCCTTTCAAACCCTTGCTCGTTTTCACCAAACCCCTGAAGAAAATGCTGACAATGGTGTTTACCAGGAGATGGGGAAAATAAACCACATTTTGTCTGAAATGCAACAATTTAAACAATAATTACCTACTAAAAGCTTACCTCGAAAAGTGGTCAGTCTCTCTGAGCAAACCCGTCGTCAACACATTCTCCACGCTTCTCCTTAGCTTCCTCCAACTGACCCTCGTCAAAACCTTATTTTCAAGTTGCAGCTTGCCAAATTGATGAAGTGAAAGGTCAATACCATGAGGAAGAGTTTGGAGGAGCGGGAAACCAATAGTGGCGGGGAAAGTGCAAAAAAATGTGAAAAACATCCCAAAAGATTCATTTAATTGTCTTGCATTGATATGGACAAATTTTATTACTTAATTTTTATGAATAATATTTTTTTTTAAATATTGATGGAATGTCATAATTTTTAGATTTAAGTCTATGGTATAATTTAATAGTTTCACTTTAATATATATAAATAATTTCTATGAATAATATTTTCTTTTAAATATTGATGGAATGTCATAATTTTTAGATTTTAGTCTATGGTATAATTTAATAGTTTCAATTTAGTATATGTAAATGAAACAAGTGGTATTAATAGCATATGTAGTTGAATAATACAATTCTATATCTTTATATGTGGCGAATGGTTTGAAGCAATGGTAAATAATTGGAATTTTCAAGAAGCAACTCTTCTAAAATAACAAATGTAATGTGTTTCAAATTCATTCATAGAAGCTTCAAATTTAATGCACTTCTAGCCAATGCTACGTGGCAATGGTAGTAATATATACCTGGGCAATTTCTTTTTTATTTATATATGTGTTCATTTAAATTATGCATGTTAATATGTTAGAGAGTATGTGTTGAAGTTAGGGCTCCCTAACATAATGAGTAATAAAAGTTAAAGAATGTAAATGTTAAATTTTTTTATAAAATATGTGAAGGCCTTAAGACTGCATCGAGAGACAATGCCTTCCACAATAGGTATTTTTGGTGCACCAAGCAACCTAGGTGGCCAAATGGCCTGCTTAGGTAGGGGTCCCATGAGGGGGGCTTGAGCTCTATGGATTATGATCAAATTCGAAAGAAAAAAGAATAAAGGAGTAATAGTCATTTATTTAGTCATTAATTTAGTCATATATTTAGTTATTTATTTAGTCATTTTTATTTGTCTGATATTAGTCATTTATTTAGTCATTTTTATTTTTCTGATATTAATCATTTAGTTGTGATTTTACCCGATGACCAAATTAGTCACTTATAAATGACCAAATTAGTCATTTATTTTCCAAATACTACTAGTGTTAGTCACATGACTAAAATTTTTAGTCATGTGACTAAAATTTTTAGTCACGTAGTCATTTATTTGTCAAATTCTACTAGTGTACATTAGGCACTTCTATTCTTACCCAAAGTTCTTGTGTCTTATAATTGTGGAGGAATGAATGGCATTTGATGCACCACAATTTCTTTCTTTGGTTTCCATGTATTTAATTTGGTATTTGCACCACCTTTGTTGTCTTTGTTTCCTTTTTTTGTTCATGTTTGATTTGTTCTTTGTGAATCTCTTTATGTTTTGTTTGTTGTTTCTTCTTATTTTTCCCTTTTTATTCTTGTAACATCTCTTGGGATACCTCATCAATGCATTATTCATCTTTATATGGAGTTTCCTTTAGAGTTCGATGTATGTATCCAAATCCACATTTGACCTAAACCTATTTTTTGGAATTTTAATATATCTTCATCAATGAATTCATACATGGATGTACAACTAAGGGCACCATTTTGAAGTTTTCTAGCCATGGTGTACCACGTAATATAAATAATCTATTTGAAACAAGCATAACATGGCACACAACTCATACTTCTTTAGCTTCAAACTTAAGTGACAAGATGATACAACCCAAAGTGCTAAAGAATATTCCATTTTTCATCTTTAAGGACACTCATGAACGAACATGCATTTTTGTCTTGATACTTGTATTGATAAGAGAATATTTTGTACATGTTACATCAATTTAAAGGGTCAACAAGAACATCATGAATATCATGATGACACATCTTTTCTAAAATGTATAATGGTCCATAATGGCTATTTTGTAGTATTTTAAAAGGAAGCAAGCTATGTAGAAATACTTCCTACAATAATATTCTAAGGAGAGTGTTGTGCAAATTTCAATATTTTAATAATTATAGAAAGTAGAAACACATTTGAACATAAAATAAACAATATAACATAGCATAGGTGTATGTGGGAAAAACCCTTTCGAAAGAAAAACCCCCCACTTCAAAGCAACTCAATGTACATTATTTAGTAAACTACAATTACAATACACTTGGAAATAAATCCTTCATAGGAGTATTACCAACTAGAGATCTAGAGGAATTTTGACAGCTTAACAATATCTACAGTACACACAACCTCCATCTCAAGCACCTAATATATAGGAGATACAAAATTTGAAACTATCAAATGGTAATTAGAAACCCATGAGCTAAAACCACCCAAAAATTGGCACCCTAATTCACTCGATCAAAGATGTCTTATGATGTGTCATAGCATGCACCATAAGCTAGTCAACAAATGTAACTCCCCCTTACAATTATTTAATATGTCTAACAACATTTTTTGTTTCCTATGCAAAATTTTGGAGGTCATAACTATTGATCCAGTAGATTGATTGGGAACTTTTTTTCAACTAGAAGAGATCAAAGAGATCTACACAAGAAGCGCCACTAGAGGTAGTGAAACAAATAAAATATAGGTCCTAGGCCCTTAATGCAAAGAACATAGGATGTAATGGGGGGTATTTTCTTTAAGTTTCATTAAGATGTAGACCACAAGGTGCGCCAATCAGACTTGGATCCACCTCCAATTGAGGGTAGGGATGAATTAGGAATGATTTGCAAGTGATTTGAAATGATTAAGCTAATTAAACTATATGACCTAGAATTTAAAGTGTAATTTCTTGAAGATAGATAATAAAAAACAAAGATTTGCAAGTGGATCTAAGGAGTGCAAATTGATATGTACCAACTTAGAAAAACTTGTTTCAAACACTATAGGACATAGTTGACAAGTGGCGAATAAGTCCTTGTAGGGATTTTCTGCTCAACTTTTGGGGTCCTTTGATGCTGGATCTAAGATTCTATTTCCCACTTGTCCCACTGTCAGAATGTTGTAAATAAATTTTGTAAGTGAGTGTTTATCTCTTGACAAGGTTGATGACAACAAATGCAACAATACAAAATGGATCTTCAAGCTTTCTTCAATCCTCTTCAAACTTGTAGCTTGCACATTCACAAAGAGGGAAAATATTGTGCCATATAGGGGTTTGCCTTAGTCAAACCCCGTGTAAGTGTTCCCACTTCCACAATGGAAATTTCAATGATAAACCGATAATAGAAAGTAAGGAAATGATGAATGAATAAAATTACTGCAATCGCCACCCTTTAATGGCTTCCTTGAAGGATTGAAGTCATACCATCACTCCAAGGGTATGGATCATGATCAATAGATTTGCTTGAATTCTTGGATGCTTGGAGACCTACAACAATGTTAGCCTTCACAAGACAACATGAACACACATAAAATTTGACATGACGTTGCATCTTAAATTGTTGCAATAAAAGCTCTGATAATGTTGCTCTTGACAATAATGCTTGATCATAAGTTCTCCTTAATTATTGATAATGAGTGTTCTCAATTGTTGCTTAGATTTCAAATTATTAAAAGACTAGGTATTTATAGGAGTTGATCCAATTTCCCAAAAATTAGATTCCAAAAGCTGACACTTACAATTTGAATTTTGAATATGAAAATGCCACCAACAACATATTTGAATTGGAGTCTCAGCTAAGAAGGCAGACCTATTCACCCATGGGCGAATGGGTCCTGGCCCAAATTTCTTGGAAACTCAAAGTCATGGGAAATTTAATGATTGAATGCATTTGTTCAATGCTTGCCATTCTTCGAAAAATGGTAAAAAATAGGCTTTGGAATGCATAATTTGGAAAATTAGAAGCTTAATTAAGTCTAATATGTTAGGGGACAAAACATAGTGTGAAATTGCTTAAGGTATGCAATTTTCTATAGTACATTTAGCCCCCACCTTAGTGAGAGTATGAAATTACACTCAAACTCATAGTAAAGTAGAGAAATATATGTCAAGAGGAGTCCAAGTGCACAAATGTTGAATAGATAGGATGACAAAGGATCAAGGGAGGTGATCAAGCCCCCAAGATCCAAGATCCCATGTAAAACCAACATAGGAACAAAGGAACACACATGTATGATACACAAAAACATAAGACATGATACACAAACATATAATGTCAAAGGAAATTCAAAAAGGAAAAATGTCAAACTCACCTTAGGGGGTGCAAACAAAACTCACCTCAAGGGGTGCAAAAAAAGGTCACCTTAGGGGGTACAAGAAAAGCTCACCTCAGGGGATGCAAAGAAATATCACCTCAGGGGGAGAAAATAAAACTCACCTTAGGGGGTGCCAAAAAGCCTCACCTTAGGGGGTGCTAGAAAATGACAAGAAAAGGCCAGGACCTCAAAGGGTGTTATAATAACACCACCTCAAAAGGTAATTTTAACAACATCAAAGGGCCATTGCTTAATGCATGAAAGGTCACTCCTTAGTGAACATCACACATGACATCACCACCAAGAGAGGACTAGTTGTGGAATAGAAAATATTACCTTAGGGAACACCAACCATAGTATTACCACTAAGGAGAAAGTCACATGCCAAGAAATATCACACTCTTGTAGGACACCAAGTCCAATATTACCAAAAATAAGACGCATCACATGGATTAAGAAGGCCACATTTTGGCTGACAAGGTTGCACTTCCTAGGAGATGTATACTACCATCACTAAGAAGGGACTATTTTTCATGCAAACAACAAATGGGGGACTATATGCCCCCCCTTAAAATTTTAGTGTACTTGCTACTCTAATGTTTTAAGGAGAAATGAAGGGATCACAATAAGGAATACTCCTAGGACAAGGCTACCTAACCCCTTGCTCCCCAAGTGTAAGGAAAAAGGTGGGACCAAATGGATGATGATATGCTACTCCTTGCGAAATAAAATATGATTGCATAATGCCAAGTTTATACCCCCATGCATGGTAGTGAATATGTTATGACACTGCAACTCCCACATGACAAGGAGCAATAACTAATGCTATTTGTTTCTTGTATGACCAACTGAAGGAAAGCAACCAAGACCTCTTGTTGTTTCTTGCATGTTAGGCTCTATAGAGACATGGATACCTTGTTCTTTTACACCACATCCTTTTCCATTATGGCCAAATTGTTTCAAAAGTTGATATCCTCTTCCATAAAATTTTTCTATTTCTTTTGAGGAAGGTGTTTTTTCATAGTCACTTTCATCATATGTAGATGTGTAATCAATGTTCTCCTCACTACTAGAAGTTGTGAAAACTTGTGTCTTGGATGTTTCAATGTCAAATTGTGTTGATATGATGGTGGCTTCCTTGTCTTATTTTGATTTTGATTGCATAATCTTGTATTCCCCAATGAATGCAGGTGTGAAATGTAATGATCCCCAATCATCTCCCAACAACTTTGTCATAGGATAAATACAATTATCTTTGTCCTCAACTTCTAAAGGTTCCACTTTTATAATCAATGCCAATGTTCTAAGAGGGTTCATCATTCCTTTCTCAGTTTGTAAACAAATTTCAAATTTTGGATCAACTTTTATCATGTAAACCTTGTTGTTGTAAGCGTATTTTAATAGATGATGTAATGTTGAAGGAACTACATTCATTTCATGAATCCATGGTCTACCCAAAACAATATTATATGAAATATCATTGGGAATAACATGGATGGGAGTGTGTAACATAAACTTACCAACTTTTATAGGTAATGTTATCACACCAAGCGATTGTTTTCCCACATTATCAAAACCATGAATAGACAACTCAACTGATTGAATTTTAGTCTTATTTGCTCCAATTATATCCAAGAGGTTCACACTACAAACATTAAGCCTTGAACCATTGTCAATGAGGGTATGCCTAATCCCAACCTTGTTCATAAAAAACAATATCACCAAAGCATCATTTTATTTTTTCATTTCCAAAGGAGGTAATTCACTTTGATGAAAGACAATGTCCATTCTAGGTGATTTCATATTCTCAATCAAATCTTCCACATCATTTGGTTGTGCACTAGGAGGGACAACAAATTTATACAAAGCATTTTGAAGCATGCTATGATAAGTAGGTGATGTTTGAATCAAATCCCACAAGGATATCTTAGGAGGAGTGTTTCAAAGTTGTTCAACAAAATCATATTCTTTACCACTACACTGTTGGATAATAGGTGCACGTGGGAGGTTGAGGAAATGGGATGGATGTTGGAGTTTTTGTTGCTTTCTTATTGTTTCTAGTGTTAAATGTGAGAGCTACAGTATGATAACTTGGTTGTTGCAACACATGATTACTAGTAAGTTGTTTTGCAAAGCTTAGGATATGGCCATGAGGTTTAGGATGTCTTATAATTAGAAGTGGTTTAGGAGGTCCAATAACTAAAGGAATCTTAGATGGTTCAAAAGGAATTTTAGGAGGCTCAATGACTAGAGGACTCTTAGGAGGTTCAAAAGGATTCTTTGGAGGTCAATAATCAAGGGAGATCTAATGGCCAATTGTGCATTCATAACCTCAATGGACTTAAGTTCTTGTCGATGATCTTCTATCAAGGGGGAATCTAATGTTTCCTTAAAATATTCATCTATACAATCCTTAAAGATTTCATCCTCTTGTCCAACAATATTTTCCTGAGTAGGAGGGGTAGCGAGAGAGAAACAAATAAGATTCTCATGATGCTTAATGATTGGATCTTCTAACACCAAGATACCTTTAGGCAAGGTATTGAGATAATCATAAACATGATTTTCATGATTGTCAAGTATTATATTCTCTTTCACCAAACTAACCTCACACATAGGAGAGATAGTGGGAGAGGGGTCAATGAAAAATAATAGAAAAGGGGAAATAAACTCATTTTCATATACTTGTAACAAAAATTCCTTAAAATACTTAATAAGATCTAAGAATAGAATATGAATTATGATATCACAATATTGTTACAATGATAACATGATGTAAGAAATTGTACTAAAGATATGAAGTGCAACAAATTTTCCCAAGTTTGCAACAAATTAATAAAAATGGCACCTTTCTTGCACATGGAATAATAGTTTTTCAGAATTTTAAAACAAACTTTTGCAAGTAGGAACAAAGTGAAACTATGAAGGAAATAATATGTGCAAAAGTTTCCTAATACACCCCTAAAAAGACAGGGTCGCCCAAGGGCATCTAGGTCCTGGTCAGGGGTTCTAAAAGTTCAAAAATTTACTGTGCACTACTCTGCTTAAGATTATTGATTCTAATTGCAAATAGTTGTCACTGTAAATGAATTTCCAAAAAAAAATTATTCCAATTTGATGCAAAATGCAAGTATACAAGAATGTTGATGATGTTTGAACAAATTTTAATGCAAATTTCAGATCTGAGTTGTAATAATTGACTGAATGTAAGATGCAGAGACCTGTAAATGATGACTTTTGAATGAAAATTTTGATTTTAAACAATGCACTTTCTTTCACTAAATGATCTAGATGAAAAAATGCCTAAAAAACATGCAATTGATGATTCTAAAATAGGGATATGTAAGTACAATGAAGTTGAGTAGATAGAGAAAAAAAAGTGTGAAAAAGCTTGTAGAAAAACCTGTACAAGGACATGGTCACCCAATGGTGATTGAGTTGTTGAGCATACATTTGAAAGTTGAAAATTTGAATGTTTAATTTGATGTTTAAGGTTGTCATTCCTATCTGCAAATAGGTTTGACAGTGACTATTTTTCTAGAATTTTCCAATGAAACACAAATGCAAATGTATGACAATGTGTAAATAAAAGTGACAATTATGAGTGCAATTTTGAATGAAATTATGATCTAAATGACTACAACACAACCTAATGCGAGCTATGATGCAATATAAATGCAATATTTTTGTATTTTTATGAACTTTTTATGATGCAAATTATGAAACCATAAATGAGCAATGCATGAAAAAATGATGCAAAACCTAGATCTAGGGTTTGAAAGACTTCCAAATCAGAAATTTATGATTTCAAATGTCGGGTTCACCAAAATGAAACATAGAAAGAGGTATCCATGTCCTAAGTGCTTAGAACAATAGGATTTAAGTCCTCTTCCTAGGGTTTCATTAGGATGTAGATCACAAGGTGAAAAATATTGACTTTCAACCATGAAGGTGAACCAATAAGACCTAGATCTACATTTGTTTGAGGATGGGGATAAACTAGGAATGATTTGGAAGTGATTTGAAATAATTAAGCTAATTAAACTATATGACCTAGTATGTAAAATACAATTTCTCGAAGATAGATAAATAGAAATAGAGATTTGCAAGTGGATATGAGGAGTGCAAACTGATATGTACCAACCTAGAAAAACTTGTTTTGAACACTATAGGAGGACGTAGATGCTAAGTGGCAAATGAGTCCTTGTAGGGATTTTCTGCTCAACTTTTGGGGTCCTTTGGTGTTGGTTCCAAGATTCTATTTCCCACTTGTCTCACTGTCGGAATGTCAAAAATAAATTTTGTAGGCGAGTTTTTGTGTCTTGACAAGGTTGATGACAACAAATGCAACACTAAAAAATGAATCTTCAAGCTCTCTTCAATCCTCTTCAACCATGTAACCTACACATTCACAAAGAGGGAAAATGTTGGGCCATATAGGGGTCTGCCTCAATCAAACCCCATGTAAGTGTTCCCACTTCCACAATGGCAATGTTAGTGATAAACCAATAATAGAAAGAAAGGAAATGATGAATGATCAAAATTGTTGCAACTCACCACCCTTCAATGGATTCCTTGAAGGATTGAAGTCATACCATCACTCCAAGGGTATGGATCTTGATTGATAGATTTTCTTGAATTCTTGGATGCTTGGAGACCTACAACAATGTTATTCTTCACAAGACAACATGAACACACATAAACTTTGACATGATGTTAGATCTTGAATTACTCCAATAAAATATCTGATAATGTTGCTCTTGACAATAATGCTTGATCATAAGTTCTCCTTAATGCTTGATAATGAGTATTCTCAATTGTTGCTTAGATTTCAAATGATTAAAAGACTAGGTATTTATAGGCGTTTATCCAATTTCTCAAAAAATAGATTCCAAAAGCTAACACTTACAATTTGAATTTTGAATATTAAAATGTCGCCAACAACATATTTGAATTTGGGTCCTGGCTAAGAAGGGGGGCCCATTCACCCATGGGAAAATGGTACCTGGCCCAATTTTTAGGACACTCAAATTCAAGGGAAATTTAATGATTGAATGCATTTGTTCAATGCTTGTCCTCCTTCGAAAAATGGTAAAAATTAGGCTTTGAAATGCATAATTTGGAAAATTAGAAGCTTAATTAAGTCCAATAAATTAAGGGAAAAAACATAGTGTGGAATTGTTTAAGGTATGCAATTTTCTATAGTATAGGTAGTGCCAAACAACTAAGAATATATAATTTGGCAAAAAACCAACTCTATAGCATAAAAAATGACTTTCATTTTATATATGAAAATTATACTTTTTATAATCTTAAAATTAGGAGCAAAGTTAGACACCTTTCCCAACAATATCTATGTCGAAGAATAAAATTAGTGGAGTGGGGCCAAAAGTAGAATAAGACATAGCATTAGTTTTAGTTTCCCCCATAAAGCATGTTCATGTGATATATCTTTATTTTTAGCATTATCACCATTTGCATCAACAATATTGTGTGCCTCAACATTATGTGTATGATTAGAAAGGGGATTTATATAAATCTTAAATCAATTATTTATAGGTACAACAAAAGCAATGATCTTAAGCCTACAAAATTTGCAAAACAATTGGTCATTATAGGTCCTAGGAAGTGGTTTTTTTGGATCCAATGGACATATTGTAGAGTGATCAAATTAGAAATTAACAAACAAAGGACATTATCCAAAGAATTATAATTTGGTATAATTTCCAAAAATATTTTGTTTAAATGTAGGAAAAGTAGTAGTACCAACTTGATAGACATTTTCCTTCATATCATTACCCTTTGAAAAATTGTAAGGTTTTTGAAACTTACAAGGGTAAGATGATTGGGATGATGAGCCATATTTTAGTGTATTGGATGTTGAAATTTTTACCTCAAGATTCTTTAAATGATTTATCATATCTCTAAAAGAGATAAAACTACTCAAATGTACATTATTCTTTCTAATGATAGGAATCCATTAAGAAACATGATTTGTGACTCATTGTCATCAAATTGTTATTTTAGTCTATAACACAAATATTAAAATTGGATGACAGAATCATTGATAGACATATCTAATCAAGTCATTCATCATGGTTTTCAAGCCCATGTTTATATGTTTTTTTTTAAAGAATCCATAGCTAGATCGTCAAATAATTGGATAGATCTAAATGTAATGAATAAAACCTTTGAATAGCACAATTCTTTAGGGTTTGTGGAAACAACTTAGCTAAGATCTTATCATAAAAAAATTAATATATGCAAATATAAATGATTGTATGTGGATACACATTTCTCCTTTTCATTGTACAATTCAAATCAAGGATCCAAAAATCCCATTGTTAACTCATAAGTAACAACCTTCAAAAGTGCGAAAGCAGGTCTGCAGGCAGGAGTAGAAGTTTGAATGGGGAGGATGGCAGGAGCGAGGAGGATGTCGATGATTTGATGAGATTGATGATTGTCGGTCTTTGGCATCTTCTCTGGTGTTGTTGGAGGTCTCTTTCCTTCTGTGTTGCTCAGATGTTGTGAGCCTTTCCTTGTTGAATCTTTCTAGAGAGGCATCAGGTGAGGTTCTTGTTGGGGTCTGCAGTTTGTTCTCTGCAGATGACAGGGGTTGTGGTGAGGATGATGTTTAGGATGGTGAACAAGATGGATTTTGGTGGCTAGTTGGGGGTCTTTTTTGGGTGACCTTCAGCCTTGGCTTTGTTTGGAGCAGGTTTTACCTTGGACAGTGGCTACCATTTTCTTTAGAGGCTCCTGCACATCTTGTGTGGTTTGGTTTGTGGGGGGTTCGAGTTGGGGCTGCCTTCTCCCTCCTCTGGCCTCTTTTAAGGTTGTGGTGTTGGGAAACTTTAGCTTTGAGATCCTTTGTTCCCTGTGAGACTTGCTATTTGGTGTTGTTGCTCATGGAGGAGGTTGTGGCCTTTGTCTTGAAGGGTTTATTGTTCCCCATGAGGCTGAGGCTGCCTTTTGGTTGGTATTCTGGTCTTTGGTGATGTTGCTCATGGCGATGGCTAAGGCATTTATGTTGTAAGGATTTTTTGGTCCCTCACTAACTCATTTGACTGCAAAATTCGATGAAAATTTCTGATGAAAGATGGATAATTAGATGTATTGTCGGGTACTAGTGATATTTAATGTGTAATTTTCAATTTTTTTAAATTTTATCCCTGACATTCATTGAACTTTCGACGAACCTATTTTTTTGTTGAAATTGTGACAAAGAGTTTTCATCAAAATTTTGACGAACATGTGAAGTCAAAATTGAGACCGACATAAATAAAAAGTGAGCTCAACTATTTATTGCGACAACATTTTGCGATACTTACGAATTTTCTCTACTTGCGAATTTGCTATACTTCATATTTGTACTTCCAAGTTTGAAAATCATATTTTAAAGCAACATCTCATCAAATTTCATTTTTAGACTTGTGCATTTTTAGAGTTGCATTTTCAGATTTTGTTGTGCAAGTTTAATATTATGATTTTAGGAGTCTAACAGTTGGAAATCATAGTAAAATTAGAATTTAGTAAGTTTTGGAATTAGCATTTTAAAGTGTTTTTTGGGGTCATTAACTTCAGACTATCTTCTCTTTTGCAGGGGTGGTTGCATGCCAAATTTTTTTGGTGTAAAATATCAGAATTATTAGATTTTTTTACCTGTCTACGAATAAAAATTATTGAAGTGTGAGTTTGATATTTTTTGAAGATCTAAATATTCAAGCTTGGTAAAGAAAAATCATGTCAGATAATATTATTCTAGAACAAAATGAAGAGACACTTGATAGATTGTGGGCTAGATTGAAAATAAAGGGTGATGGGAAATGTTATTTTCCTTGCAATAATTGCAAGGTCTTAAAGATGAGACAACTTTTAATCACAACAACTGAGAAACATTGTAGGAAACATGGTCACATTGAAGGGGGCATGATTATCATCCATTGGTAAGTTGTTCATTATATGTGTTTATATTGATTGAATTTGTAAATGCTTATGTCGTTTTAACATTTTATATATATATATAATCACTTGATCATGATCATGGTTTATTTGTGTCTATTATTATTATAAAGGTGGGGCACCCTAGGGCACATGATATGGATTATCACGGCCCAGAGAATGTGGTTTTGCAAGTGGATGAACATGGAGCTGTGAATATCGAAGATGAAGTTAATGATCCTATGTAAGAAGATGATCATGCACCAGAAAACATAATTGAAGATGATGGTACAAATACATTGATCCATGAAACATTTAGTGGCAGAGCTGATCATGATGATCAAGATGACTTTGATGATGTTCATGATTTACCTATACTTGAGAAGTCTTACAAGCCCCTTTATGAAGGCTCCCAAACAACTCTTCTCTCTGTTGTATTGTTGTTGTTGAACTTGAAGGTTATGAATGGTTTATCAAACATAGCAATCTCATGGATGTTAAGGTATGTCATATATGTCATCTTTTTTCATTTATTTTAATTGTTGTTAGTTCATCACTAGTAAATAAAGGATGAAATATGTACCATTAATATTCTTTATATTAACAAATTATTTTTTGTTGTAGATTGATTGGTGAATTTTTGTTACCACCATCAAATATTTTACCTCGCTCATACTGAGATTTATCTAGAATTATGAAAGATATCAGAATGGAGTATCAAGCAATAGATGCATGTCCCAATGATCATATTATATATCATAAACAACATGAATTTGCAATAGAATGCCTAGAATGTCATATCAGTAGATATCAAATAGATCAACTAACAAAAAAGGTGCCTCACAAGCTTCTTTGTTATATTCCCATTATTCCATATATGCAATGATTATTTAGGTGTGGAAGCTTAGCGCAATTTATGGATTACCATGCATGAAATAGAAGTGGAGATGACATTCTTCAAATTCCTACAGATGGTTATGCATTTAGGGACACGAAGGAAAAATGGCCACACTTTAAAGAAGAACCTCGTAATCTCAGGATTTCATTGGCAGCGAATGGTGTCAATCCATTTGGAGAGTTGAGATCTATTTACTTGGTGTGGCCTATTTTTGTTATCAATAATAACATTCTTCCATGGATGTCAATAAAGAGGAAGCACATAATTTTGTCAATGATTGTTCCAGGTATTTGTTTACATCAATTTTCTTTAACGTAGTAGCATCTCATTTGTCTTATTTGTTGCATAATGACTTATATTTTTTTCATTCAATAGTCATGTACATTAATTTATATATATTGCAATAAAATGGTTATAATAATTATGTAATGTTTATGTTCATTCAACTAGGTAGGTACCAAGTTAAAGATATGAATGTATATATCGAGCCTCTTATTGATGAGTTACTAAAATTATGGAATGGTGTCACTATGTATGACGTCTCTAGACCAATAGGACAAAGACAATTTCAATTCCACAATGCTTGTATGGACAATTGTGATATGAGGGGCTAGCTTACATTTTGTGAGTACATGGTATAATGTTTGGTGCACTTTAACAGTAGTATTTTAATTTATGAAGTAGATATATTGCATGTTTTAAATGATCTATTCATTATATATAATTATAAAAATTAACATATTAAATCCAATTATATATCATCTTCCAGGTCTTCAAACAAAGCGAAAATTTGCATGTCCAATTTGTGGTCCAAAGATGAAATCTCGTCATTCAACAAGTTTAGGGAAGTAGGTGTTTGATGAGTATAGGAACTTGCTCCATAAATCCGTAAGTATCCCAGAACTACTGAAAAACATCTTTTCAATGGGAAAGAAGAGACTACCACATCAAACCACGAAGAATGACACCACCACCTATGGAGTTGGAATATAATGAATTAATCGTCAAGGTTATACATTGGATCAAATTGTTTATCTATCATATATAATATGTTTTAAAATTTATATTTTTTATATTGTGTTGTTTTACTCGCACTATAATTGACAATGATTTAGCCGTTGTTAATTTGTTTAACTTATATGCTTCATGAAGTCGTCAAGGGCATTAATGGTGGCTTTGGGAACATGGTTACTTACTATGAGAAAGACTACAAATTGTGCATTGTTTGATACAATGCATATTAGAAAGAATATAACATAAATGTTATGGAAAATATTGGATGGAGGGCATGACAGAAAAAATTGTCAAAATTTGTAGTGACATTTAGGAAGCCAATCATGCAATGAAAAATGTCATTCAATTATATAGCGATGGAGACCAAATTAATATAAGCGTACTTCCTTGGTTATTAGCAGAGCAACAAAACAATGCTATAAAAGAAGTCATATAGAAAAATTCAACATAGGATTTCTTTGTGAATATAGTAATATAGCAACAAAGGTGAATTTGGAGTCGAAAGGGGATGAAAAGCACTTATGAGATTGACATACCTTCATTAAGGTAATTATTTTTGGTATATTATATACACTTGTATAATGCATGTGCGTTATTATTATGTTCGCATAATGGAAATATAATAAAAATATCATTTATAAGTGTTGCGTGGGTTCTACACTCTATCTCTCCCAAACAACCGACAACAATGTCAAAGCAAGGTTATATATGATCTTGGAAAATACGGTAAAAGTAGCGATATTTTTTCAATTAGATTTAGCTATAGATCTTATAATTGCCATTTTTTTTTTACTTGTTATGTAATATACTGTATATTTTGTTAAAATCTACGTTATATTTAGCTAGAATCACTTGTAGATGGCTATCATCAAAGAAATCCATACAAAGAAGTATAAATTATTGGAAGAGAAAAATTACTTGTCTAATGTGTGAAATGCAAAAGTGTCTACTTTCAACATTTTTCAATGCACAAGAACACTACATCATACACCAAGTTGAGGAGATTGAATTGTGTGGACCTGTACACACAAGGTCAATGTGGATGGTTGAGAGACACTTGAAATTTTTGAAGGATTTGGTTAGACAAAGAGCACATCCTGAGGGTTCTATGGTGGAGGGATATATGGTATACCAGACCATGGTGTACATTGGTGAATATCTTCCTAAGTTTGCAGCAAAGATCCATGTAGATCGCATTTGGGATCCCAACTCCATTAACAAATTTGAAGGGGAGTACCTGATGGGGAAAGGTAGATTGAGGAAAGTGAGAGGTAATTATAAGATGGTCATGGAGATTAATTGGAATACATTTTATATATGGTTTTTATGTATATTGTACTTATTTGATTATTAGTCTTCAATATGCATCAATTATAAATTAAGGTCGTATACCATGGTATTTAACTAATTATACGTCGTTTGTGAATTTCAATTTTTTTTATATAGTTGGCCGAGAGTGAGATGCACTTCATTTGTATGTCGCAAATAATCTTGATTGGATGACGGTATGGATTGAACAATGTCAACAATTTGGTCGCTCATTAACATGGGAAGGTGTGGCTTCATTGGTTAAAGAAGCTCATCATAATGGAGATTCCAATGTTACACAAAGGGAAATTGATTTATATATAGGACAGAGATGACAATTTTCAGTATATTAATCACCATATTATTTAATTATTTTCAATTATATTGATGTATATATATGTTGATTTTTTTTTCTTTGCATACATTCGGCCAAGAATAAATATGTTTATCAACTAGCGATATTGCAATAATTTTTACATGTTTGACATATTGCAGGTGAAACACCACAAGGCTATGTGGTGCAATGGTCATAAATTTTGAATCAAAATGTTAGATGACATGAAAAAAAATTGTGATTTTGGTATAACTGCAATCTTTCAAGTGACTAATGTTTCACATCTAGAAGCTGACATACATCAAAGTCTTAAAATTGATACTAGGTTTTGGTTGAATATACTTGGAGATGTGATGACTTTAAATTCCTTCAAGATTAATTTTGTTTAGGCCCGTCCTATGAGTACGGGGCTTTCACGATTGAATACGAAAGAAATGATCAGAAGCTGTTATTGAACATATTAATGGATTTACCATGGATTGTACGAGTTGATCAGTGAACTAAAATGAGCCCTATGTTCTTCCAAGCCAATGTGAGCAAGTATTTTACTTTCAGGAGGTTCCAAATGTGAGGTTGGTCATTTTTTGTTAGGCGTGATCCAAAAGGAGGCGATAAGTATAATGTGGTGGAAGAAGAAGATACCAAAGATTTAGAAGATGATGTAGATGACGATCATGATCAACAGTTAGTTGATGATGTCCTTGACGAAGATGTCGAAGAGGAGGAACTAGATCATGATGATGTAGGAATTAATGTTCATGAAGATGATATCTGTGTGGATGATGACATTATCAAAACTGATATCAATGATGATGATGATGATGATATGACCAATCCTTACAATGTCGAATCTGGATTAGATGATACAAACAAAGAGTTGGATGAAGAAGAAGATCAATGACATTGAAATGTATGAGTTATGCGATTGTATTATCTATTTGATATTCATTTCTTGATAGAATTATATTTGACTTATGTGGTTCTGCGTGAGTAATTCCTTGATGTTTTAATTTTTAGCCATTACATAATTAATTTAATGATGTGTACTTTTAATGTTTGAAAGGTTAAAAGAATTAAAACATTTCAATGAGTGATGTTAACAACCAGAAATTAGTGTGTTTTATGTTTCATGTGATCATAAAAGATTAAAAGTGAGTTGTAAAGGGGTGGTTTGTTCATTGGTTGGGGAGTTAATAAAAGGCCTTTAAAAGGCATAAAGTGATCATTGTAATGGTTGTTGATGGTTGAGGGATTTAAAATGAAAGCTCTTGAAATTTGAAAATCTATGTTTTTCTTCAAAATTTATGTATTTTTCCTATTATGCACACATACGGTCACATGCAGCCATATTTTGATGTGAAATCAATTCCATGTCATGAAGATATGTGTTAGCTTTGATTTGAATCTAATTTGAGGGCTTAAGGTGTTGATTTGAGTTAGAAAGCTTCATTTCTTTGCATACAACCCAATTACCCTATTTTTGAGGGTTTTGTAGTCCAAACATGATATAAAGGGGCTCTTACACTTTTTGTGATTACTGTAGCTTGTGTAAGAGGTCCCATGGATACTATTGTAATTGTAGGATGCATGAATAGGGCGTAGGATGCATAAATATGTATGTATGTATGTATTTGTATTTTTAAATGTAAATGTAAATGCAATTACTGGATGCTCTCCTAGAATAATAAATGCAACATATCATTAAAGAAATCTATATTTATGTATATAAATGTGTATTTCTAAATGAAAGTGTAAATGCAAAGAGCATATGGTTTTGTAGTGGTATAGAGTGTACAATCAATTGTAGGAGAAGAAAGCATGGTAGAATGATTGAATCCAAATTAAAAAGGAGTTGGTGTGAACTTGGATTTTCTATGTTGAAGCATCAAATAATGCCTTGAGCATATTTGGATTAATTAAAAAAATTGCTTTGGTAGACTATAAAATTTCTAAACCAAGGAAAAAATGTAACAAATCTAAATCAATCATCTTAAAATGCCTCACTAAGTATACTTCCAAATCATGAATCTAATTGGTGTAAGATCCCATAGTTATTCAATTATCAACATAGAGTATAAAACTCAAGAATTTCCTATCTACTATTTGAGTGTAGACTATAGGGTCATGAGGAATCCATATAAAACTAGAATTGATGAGAAACATTTTGATCTTTTAATACAAATCTCAAGGATCCTATTTCAATTTGCACAATAATTTTTCAATGTTCACACAAAGTTGGAGTTATCACTATTGATAAAATCTAGAGTTTAAAACATGTAAAATTCTTCCTATAAGTCTCCATACAAGAAGGAACTTTTGAAATCTATTTATGGACTTCAAATCTCTATGTTGCAACCAAGAAGAGTACAAGCCTAATGGAATTCATCTTAGCTATTAGAGAAAAAAGTGCCAGATATGTGTTAGCTTTTATTTGAATATGATTTGAGGGCTTAAGGCATTGATTTGAGTTAGAAAGCTTCATTTCTTTGCATATAGCCCGGTTACCCTGTGTTTGAGGGTTTTGTAGTCTAAACGTGATATAAAGGGGCTCTTACACTTTTTGTGATTACTGTAGCTTGTGTAAGAGGTCCCATGGATACTGTTGTAATTGTTGGATGCATGAATAGGGTGTAGGATGCAAAAATATGTATGTATGTATGTATTTGTATTTTTAAATGTAAATGTAAATGCAATTACTGGATGCTCTCCTAGAACAATAAATGCAACATATCATTAAAGAAATCTATATTTATGTATATAAAAGTGTATTTCTAAATGCAAGTGTAAATGCAAAGAGCATATGGTTTTGTAGTGTTCTAGATACAACATATCCATAAATTAATGTAATTGAAATTCTAAAATCTTCAACACATATAATATGAAATCGATCAAACTATTAAACTACATGAGAAATAAATGAAAACAATAAATGCCTATGTATGTGTATTTGTAAATGTAAGTGTAAAATAAATAAGAATAATGAAAATTATAAAAGAATACAAGGGGAGACTAGTGCCTTATTGGGTATATGGAGTCTAATGAATATCTACAAATGTGGATTTCAATAATGACAATAATTCAAACTGTCAGGCACAAAAATTGTTTACAACTTGTGTAAACATGCAAGTGAATAATTGAAAAACTCTTCTTGAGATAGAATGGCAATTCTAGTTATGTGATTCTTCTTATTAATCCATCTAACACTTCCCAATTGTTGTGATTGATTAAAAGATTTTAATCCCTACTTGAGAGAACAGAATAACCAAATCACACATATATAGCAAATGTACAATGATAAACTAAGTATAAACTTGTTATATCAATTTAAAAAATAGAGAAGCATCATAATGGAGACAATCAAATAACTACATAAATTTAACAAACAACTGATACCAAAATCTTAATCCATAACTTAGATATCTTCATTTACTCCATCAAAATACATGCATCTGAGTCTCTGTATATGAAAGCATTTTGCTAGAAATCTATCTACTAAAAATCTCCTAACACCTATATCTGTTGCATTACTATGGAAGAGATATAAATACATCAAAACTTGGAAGGGACATGTCCCTTCACAAATGTTCTATTTTACTTAACTAATTAAAAAAAGAGATTAGGCTCTATTTAGCCATAGATGAACATTTGATAAATGATCTAGATAATCCTGCCATTCATGAGTATCGGAATCTCCTAATGCATTCTTGGCTGATATCTCCACCTTTATCATCCTTTCATTGTGCTCGCAGCTCTCGTCCAATGTTGAATCCTTCCCTGTAGCATTTTCCATAATTCCCTGCAACATCAATTCACACTCTTCTATCCACTTGGATTTCTCTTTCAACTTTTCTCCATCTTCAAATAGTGTAGGCAATCCAATATTCATAACATCAACCAACCCCTTTGCATCTTCTTGCAGTTCCTCATAATAGTCCCTGTGTCTCTTTATAATTTGGTTACCCATACCAATGGCCACACTGTCAGGAACATCTCTTTCATTTAATTCTTGGAACTTTTCTTCAACCCCTCCATCAATTCTCTTGTGTTCCTGCCCTGTAACATGGTTCTTTGAATATGCTCCCCATAGCTTATTCAACCAAATCGTTAAGTTGGCCTGCCTTTTTCTGATTATTGCAGCGAGTGTATCATATTTACCTTGTGAATATGCAATTGACTCCTCCCAATGATCTCTTACCTCATGTGAGCTTTCACCATGTGTTATTAATTTAGGAGGTCCCTGCATTGTGACTCCTAGCATGCCCTTCAAATGATCATTTTCTCTCATGATCCTTTCATTATTCATTTTGTACATTTCCTTTTCTTTTATCAACATTTGTATTTGGGCTTTATTTAGTTTTGCCACATTAATCCCAATGTCTACAGTCGCCACAGGATCTACCTCTCCAACCTTCAGATTCATGATATGTCCAAATGCTTTCTCAGTATCAATCACCACTGAATTTCTATGAGGTGGATACAAGGCCCATATCATGAGTGATCCTTCATCCAGGTTATATTTGGATCCAACATATATTGTTGTCACCCCCTCCAGACTAAGCTTGTTTTTGGCACTATTATCCTTTAAGAAGCTATCAAACACCAATGCAGAATTCAAATCAAGCCCTGGAAAGATCATAACTCCAGCATCCTCTAACATTTTCCTTCCTTTGTTGGGGATCATATTAGCCATTTCTCTATCCACAGTTAATTTCAAATTATTTAGTAGCTACTCCTCATTGCTTGGTGTAATATTATCAACTATCTCCCTTATCTCCTTGCCCTTTTCCTTACACAAGAAAGATCTGAATTCTGAAGAATTCAAAAATTCATTTTCTGCTACAAATTACCTATATGCCATCTATCTGTATCTTGGCTCTCTTCAACACTTAGTTCTCTAGGAGGGTAGTTGTAATCTTGAGTTTTTAATCTAGAAATCCTACTGGGTAGGTCTCATGGCATATCTTCTCCAGTTTCCTCATCTCCAGAAAAAGGGAACCCTGTATCCGAAAACTCTTGGTTGTATTCCTCCACCACTCTCTCTGCTTCCTCTACCTCCAAATTTCTAATCATGTCATCAAACTAATAAGGCACATGATCATATCGTCCAAAGTTTATCCTTTGTTTGGTAGAATTGATATATCCCTCTGGATCAAAACCTTCTCTTGGTGGACCTTTATTCATATTATACTACATTAATTTTTCAAGGATCAAATCATATCCTTCCTTTGCAAGCACAGTAAAATCACCAAAGCACAAAGTACTAGGCATAAATGCCTATTTTCCGAATGAACCAAAATTCATGAAACTAGAAAAATCCATTTGTCTTACAATTTCCAAATATGCAATCCTATCTGGGATTGTTTTAGGTAAAATGAATGGAGAATCCTCAAAACTAAACACCCTTACCATAGTAGCATCTTCCAAGCAATACCAGTCTCCCCAATTGTGATCAATTGGTCCATTAAAGTACTTAGGTTTGAGGAAGCATTGTATTTCATCAGACAATGAGTGCACACAAGGATGACTATAGAATTCATATACTAGCTTTACAAAATATTCTTCAAAATACAAGAAACTAGAATTAGCAAACCTACTATCCCAAATGGCAGTCCACAATTGAATGGGTAACAATTTTCCCTCTTTATCAAACTATGAAACCTTCAACTTTTCTGGCCAAATCCCTAACTCTTGTCCGAAGTACAATACTAGATGCATTAAAAGAGAATAATGCCTAAGGTGCAGACTAGGGGATTTATTCTTGATTGCCACCAATGCTAAGTCGAGCTCCTTGGAGACAAATGAAGCATAGTCGAATAACATAGAATTATGACATTGAATGTCAGCTGCAATTACCATGGGAACAATGGACATAAACTTAGGAAATTCCATACCCAACACTTGTCCTACCAAGAATTAGGTATATCTCATATAGGGCTCGAATAAGTCCACATGGAATGGAGTCCCATCGCCATTGTCAAGTGGGACAATTTTACCATCTTGTTTAATTCTATGTAAGGGAAACCTCCAATCCTTGTAAGTGGTGTCCATTCTCCAAAACTCCTTTTCCAACTCTTCATTCACAATTTTCTCATTACACCACCCTTCCAACTTAAAAACATCACATATTGAAGCCTCTGATATGTATACGAATGGTTTCCTAGATGGTCTGCATATGGCCTTAAGTTTTGAGTCATAGTGGGTGGCCAACAATTTTACCAGCTCTATATTGACAAACACATTAGGAAAAACCATTTTTCCCAAATTTAGAGGCCATGGATTACAAACTGGCTCAAAATGATCTCTTCGTTGAAAGTGGAATCTAAACAATTCATAGACTCTTATTGGGGTCCAAATATCTCCTATGTGCTTGCACTTGTCGTCCAATTTATCCACTTCTGCCCTCAGTTGCATGGAGCGCCTACCTTTGGACCCAGAGCCAAGCAATTGGTCAATTAAATCTTGATTCAGCTTTTGTTCAACACCCTCCATCTCAATTCCAGACTCAACTTTCTGCTTCTTACTCTTAGGGTGACTGCTCTCACTTTTTTTTCTACCTTTCAACTTCCCTGAGCTGGTGCCTTCCATATTACTCACATAAAATTGCAAAAATGAAAAAGCTAAAATGCAGAGGACTTACTAGTTTTGATTGAGGTCTTTCAACTGAAACAATTCTTTGGCCCTTTATTTGTCTCCTCATTTCCTTTGTTACCAATTCACAATAATGTTCATTTTACAACAATTTCCTTTCAATTTATGAAATTACCTGTACTCCATGGCGCCATTAATGTTTTAACTCTAGGCATGAATGTAACAGATTTTTTAATTCCTTACTGTCACATCAAATGAACTGGTCGGCAAGACACCTTCAAACTTTTGTCGATCTATACATTAGACCCCAACCAATGTTCACTGAATACCCTGCTAATCAGGGTAACACTCTACACATCTAACCGATGTTAACATTTTTCCCGTATACATCACAAAGAGTCACCCCGACAATCATTTTGGTTCATTTGTTTCTTCATCGGCTTGACTTTTAGTATCACTAACACATTCAGTGGTTCCTCTGATGTTATATGTGTTGCCGCTAAATTTTCTTTTGGTCCTGAATATGTCGCCATAACTCTTGCCGATATCCTCCTGTCGGTGTAACTTAGTGGGTTGGGTGAACATTCAGGATTTACACCGATGGCACATGTCTCACCGATATATTCCTAGTGCTCCTGTCAGTGAAATAAATGATGGTCTCACTGATGAAACTTCATCGGTGAGACTCTTGGCGATGACCACCAAAGCCAACCCATCGGCGAGAGATCAATCATCAACACAGGATAGAAAAATCACTCTTATAGTTCATGTATTGCCAATGACTTTTATCGGCAAGACAGATCCAATGTCACACCGATCTGACATCTTCAGGAGTTTTAAATAGACCTACACCATGTCATCACGGAGACCTTGGCGATGACCACCGAAGCCAACCCATCGGTGAGAGATCAATCATCGACACATGATAGAAAACTCACTTTGATAGTTCATGTCTTGTCGATGACTTCTGTCAGCAAGACGGATCCAATGTCACACCAATCTAACCTCTACGGGAGTTTTAAATAGATATACACCATGTCATCGTGGAGACTCTTGGCGATGAACACCGAAGCCAATCCATCGGTGAGAGATCAATCATCAACACAAGATAGAAAACTCACTCTGATAGTCCATGTCTTGCCAATGACTTCAGTCGGCAAAACAAATCCAATGTCACACCAATGACTTGTCTTGCCAATAGATTCCCTTCATCGATGAGACCATAAGCCAATCTCCCCAATATGTCTTCTTTAGTAATCCTAGCTTTGAACACAAGAGTAGGTGATCTTCGAATTTACCCACTGTCACATCAAATGTTCTATCGGAAAGACAATTCAAAATTTGGGTGATCATTTTATTTAGGCTTGACTAACGTTCATTAAACATTCTTTTGGTTGGGGAGACATTATGCTGATATCACATAATCTATCCATCTAATTCATATAAATGTTTCCAAGAGTCACCCTGACGACTATCTTGATCTATTTGTGTCTTCATCGGCAAGACATGGTGTAAGGCTAAGACATTCAGTAATTTACCCGATGTTATAAGTCTCCCCGATGATTATTCCTTCGATCTCATGTCGCCAAGACTCCTTCCGTCGATACAAATCCTTGTGCTTTGATCGGTGAGACAAGAGAGGTTTCTTTCCAATGGAACTTCATCGGTGAGACCTATATGCTCGGTATGACCTTTTCATTTCACCCCGATGGAACTTGTCTTGCTGATGAAAATCTTTATCGGTGAGACCGTGGACCATGTCATCCCGATGTGTATCTTCTTATGTAATATGATCGGTGTGACATTTCTGTTCTTTCGCCGATATGCTGAAAATGAGAATATAATGAAATATGAATGAAAGAGACCTGCACAAATTCTTTCCAATATGGGTTATTTGAATACTAGATTTTGGAGGTTTTTCATGATATCAAATGGTCAAGAATGATGTGATCATATGTGGCTATGATGAATTATACTCAAGATAAGGTTTTCTTTAGGGAATCAATGAGTGCAAAATCACTGTAAAATCTGCAAAATCACTTGTACTTTCCCTTGAAGTATGTTTAATAACTCCAAAATGGGCGTCTAAAACCATCAAGGTTTTCTCTAGTGTTTTGGGAAAGTTTTGAGTTATTGGGCAAATAGGTTTGCACTGTTATAAGGATTCAAGGAGTCAAAGTGTGAAATATGACTTATGTTCTTTGTCAGGCTTTGAGATTTGTTTGGATTTTTTAAATTAGTCATTCTAAACTTGTTGGAAGCCTCTTAAAGGCAGGTTGATAGGTTGGTTGAGTTGAACCTACTAGGTCTAAATCAAGTAGTTGTTATTGCTAAGGTGGATCACTCCTTTTGGCGAAGGCCATACACTTATGATTGGGTCAAGTGTTCTTTTCTTTAGAAAATTCCTATTTCCTTTTTGATAGGTTATGATTTGATTAGATGGGTTATGAATCACTTATTTCAAACAAATATCTTTATGAAAGAAGTATATTGGCATGAAATTAAATATGATTTGTATTCCAATGTAAAAACTACAAAGAATGGAAACAATTCTTTCAACACATAAACTATTATGTAGTAGTCAATTAAAATGAAAAAGATTACTCTATATTAGTTAGGATACACAAATAAGAAAATGATCTAAAGTGACTTATTATCCTATAGGAACTAAGCATATAGTATGCAAAGAAAATAAACAAACCCACAACTACCCCTATTTTGAAGGAGTTTAGTTTTCTCCCCTTCCAAATCTCACTAATATTGTCTAATTATTTTAAAGAGACGAAGGGTCATAACACAACTTTATTCAACCTAGTAAATAGCTTGGAAATGAAACTTGAAAAGAGAAACAAAACAATTGCTGCATTTGGCATTTCATGTTGAATGAAGAGTGGTGACAATAATCTACTTATAGTTTAATAAAACACTATTTTTATAATAAGGCTTGACATTAGAAAGATAAGTGTTACTTATACTTTAATAAAACACTAGCTATAGTTTACCAGCATATACTATTGGCCTTCTT